>JAEQBH010004700.1:0-196077 GCA_016808115.1 Tetrastigma voinierianum | reverse complement strand
GTCTTATAAATGCCTCTACTAGCGGTCACACGTCATTTCATTTTATCAATTTAAATGTTGCTTTTGTTAGACTCCTTGCAAAAATGATCAAATTATGAGTACATTTTCTTGATTATCACATTAAGACTATCAGACTTGACAACGCCTGTGAGTTTACCTCCAAAACCTTTACTGACTATTGTATGTCAGTTGGAATGAATGTTGAGCATCCTATTACTCATACTCATATTCATACCCAAAACGGTTTAGCGGAGTTCTTCATCAAACGTCTTCAATTAATAACTCGACCACTACTAATGAAAACCAAATTACCAATTTCTACATGGGGTCATACTACTATGCATGTTACAAGCTTACCATGAATATTCCCCTTCACAATTTGTACTTGGTAAACAACCAAATATTTCCCATTTACGAATATTTGGTTGTACAATTTATGTACCAATTGCACCTACACAACGCACTAAAATGGGTTCCCAACGAAGACTTGGGATTTCTGTAGGTTTTGATTATCCGTCTATCATAAGATATCTTGCACCCTTAACATTAGATGTTCTTATAGCCCACTTTGTGGATTGTCATTTTAATGAGAGTGTATTCTCACCATTAGGGGGAGAAAAGTTTGTTCTAGAAGAACGACGAGAAATTACTTGGAATGCATCTACAAAGTCTCATTTTGATCATCGTACAAATCAATGTGAACTAGAAGTTCAAATAATCATTCATTTACCGAATGCTTTTATTGATACAAAGAAAGTGACAAAGTCACATATCCTAGTTTCAAATGCCCAGCACAAATTGATGTCCTTGAAAGATAGTTAGCAAATGAGTCTAAAATATGTCCAAACGCCACAGACCTTATCGGGCCTAAAAGACATAACTCCCTAAGAGTAACACATAAAATGGCGCCCTTAAACAGGAAAATATAAAACAAAAGGCCATATGGTGAATGAAAGGCCTCAACAAAGGCATATGATGAACAAAAAGCCCCAACAAAGGCTTATGGTGAACAAGAAGTTCATGTAGAGGCATATAATGAACAAGAGACCCTTGAAGAGGTTCAAGATAAAGAAATAACCCCTAAAGAGGCACGGGTACCTGAAAATTATGAGATCTCAATAAGTTATGTGCACAATAAAAATAAATGGGATCGAAATAATGTTGTTGTCAACAATATTTTTCTTTCTAAGTGGCCTAAACATCATATAAGAAATGATGAAGATCCCGACCGCAAATGTGGAAAATGTCGATACATAAATGATTGGCCAAAATGAAAAGAAGCTTATGCATGTGAATAAACTCATTAATAAGATGAGAAGTTTGGACCTATAGTCCAAACACCCAAAGGTGTAAAGTCTGTTGGGTATAAATTGGTATTGGTACGAAAGCGCAATGAAAATAATAAGATCATAAGATATAAAACGCAATTAGTATCATAAGGTTTCTTGTAGAGACTTGGTATTAACTATGAGGAAACATATTCACCTGTCATTGATGCAATTACTTTTTGCTTTTTAATAAGCTTAGTAGTCTCTGAATAACTGAACATGCATCTCATGGATGTCATTACAACTTATCTATGAAAATCTCTAAAGAATATAAATTGCCTGAAGCAAATAATACAAAATCTTGTAGTATGTGTTCAATCAAATTATAACGATCTCTATATGGATTGAAGCAATACAGACGCATATGGTTCAATCGCCTTAGTGAGTATTTATTGAAAGAAGGGTATGTAAACAACCCTATATGCCCATGCGTCTTTATCAAGAAACCGAAAACTGGATTTGCAATTATTATTGTAAATGTTGATGATTTAAATATTTTTGGGACTTCTGAAGAGCTTACAAAAACAACAAAATATTTGAAAAATGAATTTGAGATGAAAGATCTTAGGAAAACAAAATTTTGTCTCGGCTTGCAGATCGAGCATTTCCCTACTGGAGTTTTGGTTCACCAATCAGCATATACTAAGAAAATTTTAAAGCATTTTTATATGGATAAACATACCCCTTTAAGTTTACTAATGATTATTCGCTCACTTGACGTGAAAAAATACCCATTCGCCCTTGTGAAAATGATGAAGAATTACTTGGTCTCGAAGTACCATATCTTAAAGGACATTGGTGTATCATGTATCTTACTAATGTATCACAAAATATTGCTTTTTCTATCAATTTATTAGCCAGGTACAGTTCTACTCTAACCCAAAGACATTGAAATAATATCAAGCATATATTGCACTACCTTTAAGGAACAATTGATATGAGTCTATTTTACGTAAAGGAATCAAATCAACAATTGCTTAGATATGTTGATGCAGGATACCTTTCAGATCCACATAAAGTCAGATTACAAACATGATATGTGTTTAATTATAATGGAATTGCTATTTCATGGAGATCTTTTAATGTCACGCGATTCCCTTGTCCGGGGAATTCGACATGATCCAAACCGAACGGATGTGAGACCATATATTGGGACTCTTTACATGATTTTTTTTTTTAAAAAAGTCGACCGGTACTCAGGGGTATGGCCCACATCTTATATGTAGAATCAAAATGTCATAAACATATCAAAAGAACTACCACCGGAGTGGTGTCCATCAAAATCTATACATTTACCGAGTCCCATTTACAAATACAAAACTGTACTTTTACATTTACAAATCAGAGCACGGAACCTACATGTAGTGAACCCTTACAAGTGTGTCGCCCACCAGATGCGGGAAGTTTTCAGATGTCTTCCCGTACCTACATGGATTAGAAAACTCATGTTTTTACGCTTAGTGGGAAACATATAATTTATACAGAACACAAATAAATGTATAATAAAGAATAGTGCATCTAATCTTCTGTGGAGTTCATATCACATATTAACATACAAATGTTCTGTAACAAACTTAAGTTTGCTTAGATCTCTCATCTACTGTATCAACTTATACTTATAACAATCTTATACTTACTCAGAATTACCTTTTATGGCGTAATTTATCCTTATTTGGATCTTATACTATAGCAAACTTATTCTTATCCTGGTTCCTATACTTATAGCATTCTAGATCTTATAGCACTCAGATCTAGTAGCATTCGGATCTTATACTTATAACATCTCGATCTTATACTTATAGCGCACTTCTCGTATGTCGCATCGAGCTTATACATGTACTCTATACTTATCTCAAGCTTATACTTATTTCGATCTCCTGCTGTGAGGAGTTGGCGTAACTTATGCTTATATAGAGATACTTAAACACGATCGTACTTATCTCTATCTCAGATCTCCCATAGGAGCTTATTAACTTATACTTATACTACTGAAAGTTTACACTTGTCTCTGAGGTACCGTAGGTATCACAGTAGATTACTAACGATAGATCGGTATTGCGGAACTTATTCTTATACGGAAGTACTTGTAAGTACTACAAAACTTATACTGGTACTTCGTATCTTATACTTGTACTACGAAGTATATCCTGGTCTTACGGAACTTATACTTGTATTATTGAACTTATTCTTGTATTTCAGATCTTATACTTGTATTACAGAACTTATACATGTATTTAAGATCTTATGCTTGTCTTACAGAGCATATACTTGTCTTACGGATCTTATACTTGTTGTACAGATTTGATTCTTGTATTTAAGATCTTATTCTTGTACGAAGGTACCCGTAGGTACGATAAGTCAGAACAGGTCAGAATCATATCACATACAAGGTCGTGATCGTATTTATACAGATACTTTATTACTAGTCCTTCGTAGGTACAGATCACATCAAATACATATATCAAGTTTACACAGATTCAGAACATATCCCTAAACAAACAGAATTGTTGGTTCATATCAGAGTCATCTTTAGACTTATACAATTTCTTATGCTTATAACAGGCTTATGCTTATTCGGATCTCCCGTAGGAGTTTCAGAGCTTTGTTCTATACAAAGTACTTAGGTGCCACATAGATTCATTATACGAAAGTACCCAGAGAGGTACCATCGGTTCCATACTTATAATAGACTTATGTTCATTCGGGACTCCCATAGGAGTTACAGAACTTATTCTTATGCAGAACTTATACTTATTTTACCGATACGGGAGTACCCGTGGGTACTACAGAATTTATACTTATTTTACTGATAAGGGAGTACCCGTGGGTACTACAAAACTTATACTTATTTTACGGATATGGGAGTACCCGTGGGTACTACGTAACTTCTAATCGTATACAAGAGTACCCGAGGTATTACGTAACGTATACGGTAGAGGCCATTCAGATCTTATTTTTATTCTTTATTCCTGAGTCTTATCATATAATCAAGCTTTGACCACAGACTAATCATAAGAAATGAGTAGATTTAAATACAATAAGTATCCGAAGATACTACATAAGATCAAGTGCCGTGAGACAAAGTAGGAGTACCGAAGTACTGAACAGGACAGGAGTGCCGAAGCACTAACAGGAGTACCGAAGTACTGATCAGGAGTGCCGTAGCACTAATCTGAACTTCCACTCATTCATTCTTTGGTCTTAGGTAGTCATATGATCATGTCTTTCAGAACTCATAATGTATCTTAATCACATTCCCGTGTTCAAGCATATACTTTTCATGTTCATGTTCATGTTTCGCCGCTTTTCTGTGTTTCATATCATATCTGTGTTTCATGCCTATTCCATATGGCATTTCGTGATACTTGTACTAAGATGATGCCTATCCACATCATTCAAATATTCTTGTCCTTCTATGAATTTATTTTACTTTAGAAATCAGAATCATTCCAATTGAATCATTCGAACAAAGTTATGG
This sequence comes from Tetrastigma voinierianum, assembly GCA_016808115.1. Taxonomy (NCBI): domain Eukaryota; kingdom Viridiplantae; phylum Streptophyta; class Magnoliopsida; order Vitales; family Vitaceae; genus Tetrastigma; species Tetrastigma voinierianum. The sequence goes on along the minus strand of JAEQBH010004700.1, from coordinate 191,271 downwards.
CATTTTCATGCCAAACTAGCTCTGGCTTACCCTGATTACACTAGGAACAAATCAATTTCTTATTTTTCAGGAGGCTTAACTCATAATTAATTTCGGTTCTTGTATCTATTTGAAGCTAAGGTGCTAAGGGTTCTCTCCAACTGAATCACCTAAATCAGAGCATCGAACTCAAGTTACGTCCGAAACAAATCGACTACACTATGTTCAAAATCAACTGTAATTTGGCTTCTGCACATAAATTTCACTTTGAGTGAATTTCTGGGCCACTTATAGTCAGAATTTGACGATGCCTATTTCTGGAAGTTTGGTTTTCCTTGAATTATATTTTAATTAGCCACTTGAATCACTCAAATCGGATCATAAATGAGCAAGTTATGGCTAAAATACGAAGACTGGTCAAAATAGAAAAACAGAGCACTACATGTACCGGTACAACTCTGACCTATACCGGTACATGTGCTCGACCTGCCTGCATCGGCTTCTTCTTCACTTTTTCCATATATTACTACCCAAATCATCTCAATACTCCATATACACATCAAAACCACTCCAAATTCATCTTGAAAACAAGTCATGGAGTACTAGGGTACATTTCGGGATGTTACATTTAATTAGACAATGGTGGCCACATCATTGAATCATTTAGAGATTATAGAAATTAACGAAGCAAGTCGTGAATGTATATGGCTAAGATCGACGATTCAACATATCCAAAAAATCATGTGGACTTCTCTCTATCAAAGACAATATGGCAACATTATTTGAAGATAATGATGCATGCATTGCATAGATCAAAAGAGGTTATATCAAATGAGATAGAACTAAACACATTTCTCTAAAGTTCTTTTATAAACATGAACTCTAGAAGAGTGGTGAAATTGATGCTTAAAAAAGATACGCTCAAGTAATAATCTAGTAGATTTATTCACAAAGTCATTGCCAACCTCAACATTCAAGAAGCTAATATACAAGATTGGAATGCACCAACTGAAGGACATTGACATGAGGAGGAGTATGCTTATGACATGATATTAGTGTATTGCATTTTTTTTCCTTCGTCTAGGTTTTGTGCCATTGGTTTTTACTGGCAAGGTTTATAACGAGGTAGTCCTAACAAATTAAGAACAATCTACAACATCATATGCATATTATACTATTTTTCCTTCCCTAGGTTTTATCTGATTGGGTTTTACTAGCAAGGTTTTAATGAGACATATTCTTGTGATGGTCATTTAAGGGGGAGTGTTGTAAATGAAGAGTCATTAGTGAATGACCACATGCATTTGAACCATATTAAATTGTCACATTCATAGAATCACTTATTACCCTTCATTACTCTCTTCATTAAAATGAGTAATGAGAGGCCTTTTGTAAGCCTATAAAAGGCAACCTCCAATGCTTGGAATATCATCCTGAGATCACGTTATCTCTACCTTTGTTTCTCTTTGTCTCTCCCTCTCTCACTAGTTCTCTCTCTCATATGCAAATAAGAAACATATTCATCTTAGTTTGCATTTTATAATACTTTTATAACACAAATTTCATTTTTATTTTTTAAATTTTAAAGTATAAAGTAATTCTCAAAGCCTTATCTAAATTCGTTAACTTACCTAAAATTCATTTAAATATAAAAAGGAAAAAACATTTTCATTTTCCCTTGAGGCTTAGGTCAAGTGGTAAAGGAGGGGATGAGTGTACATGAGGTTCTATGCTTGAGTCCATACAAGAACAAAGTACTACAACGATGTAAACAAAAGTTAACAGTTGTAGTGTGTAGCACTACAACGATATATATATATATATATATGAAAAAAATAAGGCACTGTGTAGCACAATTTATCAACACACGCTTCTTAATCCAGAGAACAAAGTAAAGTAAAATCTTTTTATTTATTTATTTTTGATAAATTGATAAAAGTGCCCAAAACAAACCCTAAATCATCTATTTATACCCTAGGCATAATATGGGTATAATAGGAAATAAAATAATATCCCAAAACAATAATAAGAAAGAAAATAATACTCCCAAAACAATAATGGGAAATAAAAATAGCATTGTTGATTTTATCTAATGCGTCAATCACCCCCACTTACGAAGAACTCGCCACTGGGTTACTTTCTCTCGATATCTAAGATCTACATCCGTCGAACAAGGCAAGATCAACAACATTGAAAATATTTGAAATTCTCATCCAATCCTGGCAAGTCAACCATTACAAGCATTGTTATTAATCTTCTTAACAACTGCATTATAACGCCCCGCTTCCTAGCTTTATAATATGTTCAGGGTGTAAATAAATTAAATTATATTTTTTCCAGAGTTTAAATGGCTAAAAACGAAAAATGATAAAACTCCGGAATTTTATTGCCAAATAAATTTGGTAAAATGTCAAATGAGAACCTAAGGGTCATAAATGCAGTGGGTGCCAAAGTATAAATGATGAAATGAAGAGGAAATGAATCTAAAGTGAAAAAATAATGAGAAATGATGAATTAGTGTAGCCAAACGTGACCTTAGTCATGTAAGGGACAAAAGACCAAATTTGATCTTTGGAATGCCATAACCTGTTTTAGGCAAAGGGAGAGGAGAGGTAAGGCACACTATGGTTGAGGAAGAAGAGAGGAATCACGATTTTCCTCCATGTGATCAAGGATTTAGGTGACTGGTAAGAGAAAGTAGAAGATTGAAAGAAATTTGAGGCAACCAAACCCTAACCTCCCCTTCTTATGTTTGGGTTGGGGAAAACCTTAAATTTGAATAAAAGTGTTTTTATTGGTTGCTAAGTTGTTTTGGTTACTTGATTTGCCAGGTCCTTAAATGAGGAATTTTTGTATAAAGGAAATGTTGGGTTTTTAGGGGAGATGCTGTCAAATTTTTCTCAAAACTCATGTTTTTGTTTTGGCCATAACTTGACCATCACTTATCCAAACCGAGTGATTCAAATTTTAGGGTAAACTAGACTTCTAGGAGAACAAATATCATTGAAATAAGTGTATCCAAATTTGAATTCCATTGAACCTAAAAAATTCGTCAAAATGAGCTATATCGATGCCTAAAAAGAATGATAAGAATGTCTAAGGATGAGGAAATGTGGAAAAATGAAAGGAATAATGTACCGAAAGGGAGTCGGGTAGAAATAAGACCTAAATAGAAACCTTAGAATACCCAACTAATATATGATTGTCATTTGTGATGGATTAGGGGCTAACGAGGAGAAAAGTCCGAGTTGAGGTCAAGATTCCAAGGACAAGAATCGAAGGACGACAATATTTTTGGTTTGTTCTCCACTTCTCTCTTTCTAATTCCAAAGTGTTTGAATGATTACAAAATGATTTGAATTGCTGAAATAATTTATAAGAAAAAACATATTGGTTTGTTTTAATTGATTTGAGGCAATTGATTGTGAAATGATTTACATATGAAAAATTGCATGAGTAATGAAAATGAATTGTTTGTATAAATGCACATACTATATTGTATTTTGCTATGAATGATTTGAACGCCCTTAATAGAATATTAACCGTTAAATTCATGCTGAGGGATATATTAGCAAGATCACTAATGAATCGTAATGATGTCACACCCATCCGTAGCTCCAGTGGAGACAAAAGATCTCGGTGAGTGTTTGCGAATTGATGTTTAATAACTAGTCAACAGCCCAGCGGGACTGTGCCAGTGATTCCGTTATCCTATGCACCGAAAGCATATGTTAAATTCGTTTAAAGGCAAATTGATAAGGAAATTTGTAAAGTGCATGATTTGTATTTTGAATTATTTATTGCATATGAAAGTGCATATTTGGAATGGTCAATAAACTGTAAATGAATGTATATGAAAACGAATATACGTGACTTTATCGCATTGGACTGGTTCAAAAAGGTTCAAAGCATTGTTTAGAAAATTGCATGATTCAGGTTAAACCGAAATGGAAGAGAGAATCAGATAGAACTACCAAGCATGAAATGCTTAGCACAAGTGTTTTATCATCGCACAGTACCGAAAGTAGAATGTGCACTAAGATGTAGACCAAGAAGCATCAGAGTCATCACAAGTCACATGGAGGATAAGTAAAGCTCCGTCACATGAATACATGAAATTGATTTGACTCTTTTTGTACAAAACCATTTTGTAAATATTTTGATATTGAAAATGGCTTGCAATGTCGTATTGTATAAAGGTGGGAAATAGACCAAATGGGCATGAAATGCCATATTGAATGAAAAAAGTTTTGTGATAAAATGATGGGCCCCTTTATGTTATATTATAAAAGTATATATATTTTCATTGAGTTTGAAATGTGTTTGGAAAAGTAATAGATTTAGATTATTCAAATGATTAAAAAAAAAAAGAGTAAGGATTGCGTCCCAGTCCGTTTGGCCTCCGGGCCGCTCTAAGGTCCAAGGCGGCATGAAAGCCACACATAGTATGGTCCATAGTTTCTTTGTTGAAGCTTGCTATGATCACCTTGCATTCAAGCCTTGTTAATGAAAACCATCAGCTCATCACCAACATCAAACGACTTGAACCGCCTATTCTTGTCTGCCTCCATCTTGTACTTTGCATTAGCCTTCTATAACTTGTTCTTGACATCTACTTGCACCTCTTAAACTTTCTTTACCAAATCAACAACTACTACACTAAGACCAGAGACCTTTGGAAGCTTCACCAAATCTAAATCATGACTAAGACACTTCATATATACAATGGAAAATGGGGATCTAACTTTTGCACTATGAACGACGTTGTTATAGGCAAACTCCACTTGTGATACAACAAAATCCCATTGCTTTGGTCAATCCATGCAAATACTCCGAATAAGATTACCCAAAGTCCTATTAACAACCTCTGCCTGTGGATATGTTGTACTACTGAAGTTCAATGACGAGTCAAATAGCCTCCAAAGAGTCATCCAAAAGTGACTAAGAAACTTCGTGTTACGATAAGAAATAATAGTATTTAGCACTTCATATAACCTCATAGCCTCCCTAATGAATAATTTGGTTGTAGAAGATGCATCTGTAGTCTTCTTACATGGAAAGAAATGCGTCATCCTAGAAAACCTGTCAACCACAACAAACACAAAAACCACACCTCATTGAGTTCGCGGCAAACCCAACACGAAGTCCATAGAAAGATCCTTTCATATACCATCAAGAATGAGTAATGACATGTATAACCCCGTGTTTTGAGTCTGACCCTTTGCCCTTTGACATACATAGCACCTTAACACAATAGTAGTCGCATCCCTTCTCGATTTAGGCTAATAGTACCTATCCTTCACGGGTTCAATGGTTTTATCTCTTCTAAGATGACCCGCTAAACCACCACCATGCAAGTCTCTAATGACCTTTTTACAAAGAGAAGTGCGAGGAAGAAAAGTCGCCACTCTTCATAAGAGAGTCATCATGTATATAAAAATCATCACAAGGTTGTTTAAGCACACAAGTAGCTCAAACCTTTTGACGTCATCATTGTCTCGCATTCAATTTCACAATATCTTAAAACCTACTATCTCTAAAACTCAAGGTTTCTCATCAAACGAATTGCCATTTTTAATGCATCCACCAATTCTATTTTGTTGTCTTAATTTATGGATAAGCTTATAAGGGAATTTCTCTATGTAAGTTGACCACCTAGCATGCATATTACTTATAATTTGCTTCTGTGTACTTAAGTACTTCAAAGCTTGATGATTAGTATAGAGAATGAAATCCTTAGCTATGAGATAAGGCTCCCAAGTTTTTAGAGCTCTCACAACAACATAAAATTCTTTGTCATAGGTAGCCCATTTACGCCTTGATTCGCACAATTTCTCACTAAAGAAAGCTAACAACCTCTTCTCTTTGGATAAAACAACCTATATACCCACTCCACTAGCATCACACTCAACCTCAAATAACTTCTCAAAATCTAGTAATGCCAAGACAGGTGTTGTGCTAAACTTCTTTAAAAAAAAAAAAAAAAAACGACTCTCTTGTTCCTTGCCCTAATGAAACCTCTCTCTTTCTTCAAACACTCCAAAGAATAGGTGTTATAAATGTTATTGAAATATTTAACAAACCCTATGTGCTGAAGCCATAACTCCATGGAAGCTCCTCACATCACTAACATTCTTTGGGGTAGGCCATTCCCTAATACCCTTCGCTTTCTCCTCATCTATTGTAATTATCACACTACTCACCACAAAACCAAGAAATAGCAAACTATCTGTTATAAAAACACATTTTTTCAAATTTGCATATAATTTATTTTCCATCAACACCTTAAACACTTCCCTAAGGTGTCCAACATGCTCTTCCTTCGACTTACTATAAATCACAATACCATCAAAATAAACAACTATAAATTTGTCCAAGAAATGTTGTAGTACCCGATTCGGCTATAACGCATAAAAAAGTACTATACATTGATAGCCCAAAGGCATGATTAACTAATCGCATAACCGATCCCTGTTTGGAATGATGTCTTCCACCATCGCCTAGACGTAATTAAGATATGATGATAGCTACCCTCAAGTCAATATTGCTAAACACAAAACTACTACACTCAATTGATCGCTATTATCATCCAACCTTCAAGGTAAAATCATATCCACGGTGTACTGTTGATCGCCTTACTATCAACAACATACATTCGCTCTACTCCCATCTTTCTTTCTTCTTAGGCTACGTTAACAACAAAGTTGGAACTACACATGGGCTCATGCTAGCCTAAATATGCCCCTTGCTTAGCAACTCTTTTACCTTCTCCCTTAAGATTTCATTCTCCTTGGGACTCATCCTAAAATGAGGCAGATTAGGAAGAGAAGCACCTGGATTCAAATCTATATGATGTTGTATGTTATGAATAGGAGGTAACACTGTAGGTAAATCTTTAGGAATCACATCATCAAACTCCTCTAACAAAGTCTGCACCTCCATCGGAATTTAACTCCTAACTAAATCTCTATTTTCTACATCTCCCTTCACAACCATCAAATACACTTCTCATGTCTCCGTACACTCGCCCATAAGTGAAGATGGGTCATGCACAATAGTTAGAAAGTTCCTTCCCTTCGCTTGTAAAGCCTTGGGTTGGTTCTTCCTAGTGTATATTTTATTCCCCCTTTCTCTAATTGATACAAGTTACTCCTGCCCAAGTGATTAGCATCCATATCATACTGCCAAGGACACCCAAATAAAATATGAAAAGCATCTATATCCAACACATCACAATACACCTCATCATTATATTTTCCAATAGAAAGAAACTGAGACGTTTGTTCACTCAATACCAACAAACATTCTTTATCCACCCAAGACGCATGAGCTGAGTGAGATCCCTGCCTAATCGTAGCCTCTCCACACAACATCTTTACTTATTGTTCTCGCCTGTTCCTTCAAGTCCACACACCCCATTCTTTACAACATCACCGTCCTTCTCCACTACATTCATTGTCTTCCGTTTAGGACATTCATTTGAACGGTGGCCAACTTCTCCACATCTGTAGCACTTAACATTGAAATGTCTTGCACAAGGGTTGGCAGACATAGAAGTATTATCCTTGCCTCCTTCCACTACTACACTTTTCCCTTTTCCTACACCAACATTGGCAATCTCCACTAAGGGTGTGCTTAAAACCAATTAACCTAAACATATCGATCAAATCGAACCGAGCTGAGTCGATTTTGAAATATTTTAAATTATTTTTTTATATCCGGTTTTAAAAATTCAAAACTGATCAATCACGGTTCGGTTGTTGGTTTTAATTTCAAAATATAAAAGAAAACCAAACCAAACCAAACCAATAATAAATGTTATCTTTTTAATTTTTATTCATTTCTTTAGGTTTAGCCTAGTACCATGAGTTTTCCCTATAATAGTCTTTTTTAAACTTATGTTATTTTAAAATTTTGAAAAACTCTTAAACATTTCTATTACATCATCAGAACATGATGAAGCAGGATTGGGAAAAATCTTCAAAATTAATCATCTTTTTTTTTTATTTATTTTTATGTTTTTCATTTCTACGAAAATTATTTATTGAAGAAAAAATTAATTAATTTAATTTTAATTTTAACTTTGTAAAAATTATTTTTATAATTATTTTTTAAATTTATTAATAAAAAGTAATAAATTATGGATTCTTCATAACATTAAATATATTAGTTTTATTTTTATATTTAAAATATTAAAATTTTAAAAATAGTACAATTTTTTTTACTCGGTTTTTAAACCGAACTAAATCCAACTGGTTTAAAAAACTTTAATTGGTTATTATTTATAAACTGAATCAAATCAATTTTATCGGTTTTATATTTTATATTATCGGTTTCGATTTTAATAAATTAAAACCGATCATAATCGGTTCAGTTACATTTTTATATTAAAAACCAAACCGAATAAACCGTGCACATCCACTAGTCTCCACAATATTAGACACAACCAGAGGTGTTTTTCCCTTGTCACTTAGAGCCTTATAGTCCACCCCTCCATATTTTCTATAATTAGTACTATGTGCTTGCTCCTATATGAGTAACTCGGCTTTCATGACCAAATTTCTAGCCTCTTGCACATTGAAAACCATTTGCACCCTAATTTGATCTCTAATAGTATGCTTCAACCAGCTCAAATATCTCGCCTCATGTTGGTTCTCACTTTCTGATAATTGATTCCTCTTTGCCAATTTCAAAAATTCAGCAGTATATTCATTCACACTCCTACTACCTTATGTACATCTATGATAAGCATCAAAAATATATTGTTCACAGTTCAGAGGCAAAAATCTACATCGTAATAATTGCTTCATAATACGACATGTTTGAACCAAACTACACCACTCTCTCATCCTCATCTCCCTCAATACGTCCCACCATACTGTGCACCCTCTTTTAATTTATAAAACAAATTTAACCTTTTTATTCTCGAGCAATTCAATATAGTCAAAGAACATGTCTACTTCGGTCAACCAATCTAAAAACTCCTCAATATTAAGATCACCACTAAAGTTAGGGATATCTAGCTTTAGTTTGTATTCATCATTCCTCCGTGAATAATAGCACTATCTTCCACCCTTGTTTACCACATGGATTTGCAATTTCATCCAAATCGGTCTCCTTATCTAAAGTGTCATTAAATCGTGCGACTGGCCTTCTTTGATTTCGTATATTTGGAATGAGATTAAAAATGGTTCTAGTGAGGCCAATTACTCCGCTTTGTTCCTCATCATCATTCATATGCCCTTGTCCATTAATACTCAATAACGCCTACAATTGTGTTTGTACTGTTTTCAACTTATGAGTTAAATTTTGGATTGATTGTTGTTGATCGTTAATCAACCTCCAAACAGCCTACAATTCCTGTTCACCGTCTTGAGATTGGTTATCATCACTAACACTAGTATTAGTCGTCGATTGGGAGAAACTCATTTTGATACCACTCCGGCATTGTGTAGCATGATTGATCAATATACGATTCATTAACAAGAATAACACGTCTCAATCCGTAGACTAATTAATCTATAGACCAATTCTAATCCAAAGAATAAAGTAAAGTTAAAAGCTTTGATTTTTTTTTGATAAATTGATAAAAATGATAAAAGTCCTTAAAACAAACTTTAAAGCATCTATTTATATCCTAGACATAATATGAATATAATAGGAAATAAAATAATATCCTAAAATAATAATAGGAAATAAAATAATATTCTCAAAACAATAATAGGAAATAATAATATCTAAAAAATAAAGATAATATCTCAAGATTTTGTTTTATATATATATATATATATATATATATATATATATATATATATATATACTAAAATAATAATAGGAAATAAAATAATATTCTCAAACAATAATAGGAAATAATAATATCTAAAAAATAAAGATAATATTCCAGATTTTTATTTTATATATATATATATATATATATATATATATAGCATATATATATATATATATATATATATATATATATATATATATATATATATATATGACACTTTTTGAAAAGTCAAAGAATACCTTTAATCAGTAATCATTTTTCTTGGTACAAGAATATGTAAATACGCTTTTTTTAGAGTTTTAGACAAATATATTTTAATTTAAAAAAAATACTAAAATAAGTCGAAAATCAAAATAATGCCCAAACTAGTGCATCCTAGTCAAGTCGGGATTACTAGCAAATGTCACAGCCATTGACCAAGCGAACAGAATTTTTTTGCTCAACGCTACAACCATTATCCACGACATTGTAATTTTTTAAAGTTTTTTTTTAAATTAATGTCACAGTCACTAACTGTGACATTGTAATTTTTTTTTAAGTTAATGTCGTAGTCACTGACTGCGACATTGCTATTTTTGTTAGAATGAGAATTTTAATTTACAAATAATTGCCTAAATTACAACCTAATACATTTATCCAAAAATATAACCAATTCACATCACCTGCATTACAAACAATTCATCCAAATTAACCAACTTCCATCTCAATCAACCTAATTGCATCAAAATGATAACCAATACACATCACTGAAGGACTTCGAGCTCCAAATCCGACCCGGACGCATGAAGTTAACCGAACCCTGGACGCTCTGCTATTTCTTTTATTTTTCGTGTTTTAAATTATATTTTCTTTTTCAAAAGTGTCGTGACTCGAATCCCTGGACCAGGTTGGCGGATCCGAACCGGAGCCCGGTTTGCTTCGACGTTTTCAATTATCTTATCAAAACATTTTCTTTATGTTATTTCTCTTTAGGTTTTCTATTCAAGGCTGAAGCATTTTCTAAATGGTAGGCCCACAAACATTTTCATTTCTTAAAATGCAATTACAGTGAAGGCATTCTATGCCCTTTCAAAATGATATACAAAACAAGACATTTCTTTGGAGTTCGACTAATTGTTCACAAAATATTCCATGTTCAAAAAGGAAATGATATGCATGGCGGGGTATGTACTTATACGCCGCAACTCGTTTTATGACTCTGCGCTTTACGATCTCGTCTTCTTTCCTGTCTACTCGAAACCTGTGCATAGATAAAAAAAAACTATACGCTAAGCATTTTCATGCTTAGTGGTTCTATACAGTTCTATTCCAATATTCAATGTAACTCGGTATGCATTTAACATTAAACCATGCCTATTATATAAACATATACTTATGCTATTCATTTTCGCATGCTTTCTATTTACAAATCATTTACCATATCACAACATGCATTTTCAATGCAACAATTCATTTCACAATTCAATTTATGAGATTTAAGCATATACATAAAAATCCCATTTACACTCGTCAATGTTGGTTATTTCACTTTGACTATTCAATTCACATTTATGACAGATTCCGTTTAATGAATCCCGCCCTTATTATCATTCGATAATGTGCTTACACATTTAACAATTCGGTCTCCCATTATGACGGATGTCGTTTGGTGCACCCCAACATGTGGTATCACTTAAATTCCATACGCCATCATGACGGATGCCGATTGGTGCATCCCGCCAAGTGAGACATTGGACAATTTCAGGGTGCCTTCGTACTCGATGCCGATTGCGCATCCCACAGCGGCTCATTTGGTATATCATTCACTCATTCGGTTTTCAAATATCACATTTAATTTCCATATTCACTTTCTCAGATATCTTTCAAAGATATAATTAATCTATGTACTTATTTCATATACTCATTCACGCATCGATTTCATATACTCATTTATGTGCTCATTTCATACTCATTCATGTACTCATTTCATAGTTACTTGGTGAACTACTAAAATGATTGAAATAAGAATAGATCAGAGAACAACCGGGGTCGGATCTGTGCCTTCCTTCTCTTCTCGATCTCTGGGCCCTAGGTTAGCGATCACTCCGTCCCTAGTCAATAAAAATCACGCCAATTTTAGTGATAAATTAATTGCTAAACAATTTTAGTGAATTACAATTTTATTTTCGTTATCGCCTCTGGGTTAAGACACTAAGTCTCACCGAAGACTAACTCGCGGCTGAGGCTACAGGTACTAGACAAGCCTACTTAGTTCTATCCTTATTTGAACCCCATTATTCATTTATTAGGGCCCCTAAAAACATTCTGGTACGAATACTGACTTAACGGCAAAATATGTCAAACAGTGGTCGCTGAAGTAGTGGTAATGGTGACACCACTTGACTGTACCGTACTACCATCGACACATAGGTACCCCATTCGCTTGAGTGGTACCTAGATTACTTGCCCATCGCATCATGGTACCACATCACTTTTTGGTACCTAAGACTACCTAATAATGGTTTTGCCCGTAAATGCTTGATTTTTAGCATTTTCTACGATTTTTCTTCCACTCAACCTTTCCAATTCTTCCCATATCAAAAATCCACCATGGAATCCACTCAAAACAACTGCTGTGGTTTAGAATCAATAAAAACCTCTTCTCTTAAGTTAGGGCTTTTCCCCCAAAATCAAAATCATAAAAGAGGAAGTTAGGTTTGATTTTTCTTACCTTATCTCTTCAAATCATTCTCTTGTAGGTTGTTTGATCTTTTAGAAGCAAAAAGTGGGAAAGAATCACACCAAAGCTTGATCTCTTGCAAACCCTAGCTCCTTCCATTTTTTTTCCTCTCTTCCTGCAAACGGATGGCTAAAATGAGCTCCCAAAGACCACTTTTGGTCTTTAAAAATCTCACTTAAGTGTAAGGCCATGTTTAGCCTTCCACCCTATTCTCAATTCTCATTTTTCCCCTTTTTGGTCTTAAATCACTTGTTCCTCATAAGGCCTTGTTTGGCCACCCAATAAATCCAATTTTCCATTTTAGTCTCCTATTATACACTTTGGCCATTCATTTATCATAAATTCACTTAGACATTCATTCTTGCAACAATTGACTCCTTAGACTTTATTTACAAATTTTCCATTTGCCCTTTTCACTTGGCTTACTTCCGGTTCACTTAATTTCATTTTAGCATATAATATTAAATCATATGTCCACACTTTCTCAATTTATATTTCACAATTTGTCAATTTATCAATTTTTCCGTAAAAAACCTAAGTTTACACCCATACCTTAATATATAATAAAATTATTATAAAAATTCTAGGTATTTTTAGGGCGTTACATCACCTGCATTACAAACATCTCATTCAAATTAACCAACTTTTATCTAAACCAACCTAATTGCATCAAAATAACAACCAGTACACATTACTGCATTACAAACATTTCATCCAAATTAACCAACTTTCATCCTAATTGCATCAAAATGACAACCAATACACAACAATTGATCATTTCATATATAAATTAAATCATATAAATATATCCACAATGTAATACAAATAATAATATATACAAAGATAAATAGACATCAACGAGTCCCACATGATGGAGGCTTTGTCTTCTCTTAGGACGCCTATAATACACAACTAGATGATTTTTAGGGGCATGTACAATCTCAAATGGATTTGATGAGTTGAAGGAGCCGAGGGAGCTGATGACGGAATGACTCAGCATGTAAGTGGAGCACAAGGTCGCCTAGGTGGGCATGCACCGAAGTCCAGAACAAGGTTAATCATGGTCTCATCAATGGGAAACAATGATATAGGTGATGTCGTAGATGGTAATGTGGCCTCTAAGGCCTAAGATGTAGGTAATAATGGTGGGATGACATGTGGAAGGGAAGTCTTTGAGGGTGGTGTAGAGTAACAAGTAAAAGGAAAAAAATAATGTGAGATGGTATGGAAAACTCAGGTAAGTGGAAGTCTCTGTAGTGGCATGGAATACTCGGGTGGCATAGAAGTCTCATCAATGGAACGATCAGCAGCACGACCACTTGGTCGACGACTACCTCGCTCACCAACTCGACTAGGTCGACTACAACCTCGCCCACCACCTCTCCCCCTCCCTTGACCCCGGATCGACTGCATCCGAATTGCAGTGGATGACATAGAAGGTCTGATGGATGGTCCATATGATATAGATGCATCCTCATCTTGTGCAACGATGCGTTGATCCTCTAATCAAGCGTAAAATTGATATAGCAATATGATGAATGTCATACAATGCTCCTGTGGAAGCCCTATGATATAGTAGCGATCTCTACCATCCCAGATATCTAAAAAAGCAAACCAAACAAAAGTAAATGTCTGCTCTATACATTAAATATTGGAAATAATTTAGAATTTAAAGACGCTTATTTACCAACAAGTGGGATATTGAGGCTGTATTATGGTACCTCATTTGATCCCTATGGAGTGGTGGTGTGATCAAACTTCGTGTAATACGTCGATACCACTTCATATATGGATCGTGAGGTCCAAATACCAGCCATAAGAGGTGATGTGACGATCCTCTCTACACGTGTAGCCCATAAGGCGACGTATGGTGCATAATATGTCTCCCAATTGTGTACTTGTGGCGTCCTCATATGTCAACCAAATGTAACTCTTGCTCTAACGAGCAAGACGGAGGTATCCCTTGATGAAGGTTGAACTGACGCAAGACTCACTCTATACGATGCCACTCTACAGTCTCAAAGCAAATAAGTTGTGACATTATCCGCTAAATTTTTTAATCAGCAAGACATATATCAGGTAGATGGGCAACTGACTCTCCGATGTATGGCTCCCATAACACCTACTATTTACCTTAATTTCAATATGACTAAAATTATCATTATTATGAATATGACTAAAAATAATATATATTAATATATAATTACCTGATCATGAGTTTGTGCATCCAACTGGTCTCGATATAAGGCTAGCACACCAGATGGGTTATGGACCCATGATAAAGGTACTCTCCAACGAAACCCTAATAGATCAATCGATTTAGCCTGAATCTCAGGCTTAGCTGGTAATCCATGTTGTATACCCTCAATTGCGTCTCCATCAACTGCATCACCATCATCGTAAGGTGAGGGATTGAGGTGGCCAAGTGGTCGCCAAAATCAGGTCTACCCACTTGTAGTCTCTCCCAAGACCAGAGTTGGATAAAAAAAACCATTCAATATTAGCAACATCTTAGTGAATGAGTTTTATATGTGTATGGTTATAAATATTAGCAACATACCAATAACAATGTAATACAATTGGAAATCTTAGTAGCACCATCGCTACTGGCCAAGATAACTTCCTAAGATAAGTGTGCTGTGAATCGGTGATTACCCCAACCTGTAAGTGTGAGGTGATGCATCAAATCTCAGAAGAATGGGAGTGGAAACATAGGGTGGACATGTTGACCCTTCTGTTTGGTAAATAGAAAGGATCCTAGCAATGTTAGGATGAAACCACATGCATTGAGCTCTAATGTCACCTCATCCGCGTCTATGGATGGAGTCGAGCAATCGGGATGAGACAACCACGAGTCGAGACAACAACTTCAAGCTCGCCTTGGCGATGGATCACACCTTAGCAACTTGATATTAAACGACGACATTGAAGTCACATGTGTCGGTGATTGGTGGTCCATGAATCCTAAGGCCCAAGATGATGGCGACATCCTGTAATGTGATCGTCATCTCCCTAGCCGGTAAATTAAATGTGTGTGTCTTAGGACGCCATCTCTCAACCAGACTCGTGATGAGGGCCCAATCGAGTGTGACGTGTCTGATGCTAGCATGCACCTTAAAAGCGTAATCGGATCACACGGAGAATACGAGATCCATATGTCACTCTTTGTATGAACTTTTGACATCTTCCATCGATATGTGAGAACCGATTTAAAGCAAAGCAAAAATATCAATAAATAAATTCCCGCTCTACGCTACAGCGGGCAATAATCGAAAACAATAATTTATGATATGAAAAATGCATACCTGAGTAGTGTCCACTAAATGAGATCAATGTCTGTCCTGTAAAACCAAGATATATCTATCTAACAAATCTGCATTATAAGGCCCTCCGAATGCCATATCTGTAACATATAACAATCAATAACGGTTAACACATGAGTAAGTACTAGAATATAGATACAATGCAATTATTAAGGCAATGTAACAACAAAAAACATACATGTTTCAATCAACTTGATTCCTATTTTGACAAGATCGGTGATTATGACCAAGTTGTTTGCATAACCCACATGTGATGCGTATCTTCTCCCCTTTTAACGTCACTCATTTACGCAAACAAAGCTGATTTGGGGACGTCCACGTAATGTGTGAGCTCTATCAATTCCATAAGGCACAATGGTTGGACCATCATAAGGAGGCCATTCATATTCATCGAAGATGGGATGGAACAAGGTTGCCCATGTATCATAGTACGATTGAGTATTGTAGTAGCCTTGAACAAATGATCGAAAATCTACGGAGCAAAACTGACATGCTGCTATAATATGACTACAGGGAAATCCATATATAAGTGTCTTACCATAAGTACATTTATGGTCATGTAAGTTGAGGTGATGTGTTCGACCTCTCTTGACTTGACATGAAATCGTCTCTAGTTGTGATTGTAAAGAACAATTTCAAAATGATCCAAATTAACCACATGTGCTCCTAAATTCAAAGATCGTCATATACTTATCACGACCGATCCCAATATATTACAACCTTGTTCTCTTCTTACAACAAAGTAGCTATTAGCCTAAAAAAGGTCAATTAAACCATGTAGTTACGAGTAAGCTTCGAGCTCCTTTAAGAACACTATTGAAAACCTCATACATGTTTGTAGTAATTATCCCATATCTTCGACCTCCATCATGTGAAAGTGTCCATTTCTCAAAATGGATGTTTTCCAACCATCGTTGTGCTTCTAAATTAAATCTCCCAATTGTGTCCATATACTTATTGAATTTTCCAACTTCAGTTGTTAAAGCTGCTCTGCACACCAAATTCTATAAGGTTTTATCTTTGAATCGATTCAGAAAGCTGTTTGCAAGATGACGCATGCAAATCCTATGATATGCATATGGTTCAGTCTAACCAAGATGAACATCAGCCATTGCTGCCATAATGCCTGGATGTCTGTTAGCTATAACACTAAGTCCCATCCGTTGAGTTACCTTGTTTCTAATACATGCCAAGAACCATCCCCAACTATCAATATTCTCTCATTCTGTAATAGCAAATGTCAGTGGAAATAACTGATTTTTTCCATCACATCCCATAGCAATCATTAACGTGCCTTTATACTTCCCATACAAATGTGCACCATCAATACTCAAGATGGGCCAACAATGATTGAATCCTTCAATAGATGGATGAAATGCCCAAAAACGCTGCTGAAATACTATTACCCTGTTATGCATATGACTGTCAAATGTTTCGTTGGTTGGAAATGCCTAGGATTTGTCGGCTCCAATGCCATGAAGAAATGTGGTACTCGACTTTTATGAAGAAATGTTTTCAACTAACGCCTTCTTTAGCGAAATTTCATATCCAAAATTCCATAATAGTTTGCTTAGATAGCGCCATCGACAAAGTGAATCGCGCCTTAATCATTGTCTTGATATGATCAGCTATCAAGTTGGAGTCTAATTGTTGATGGTCCTGATTCAAGCAAACATTGACACAAGTATGTGGACCTTTATACTTATTGATTGTGAAGAAAGATGTATCTTTCACAACTAAAGCATGAAGCTTCTATGTTCATTAACACTCCGCGACCTTCTTACATCTTATCACTATCAATTTTTTGAAGATGCAACAACTACATACTGTTGGTGTGCTTTAACAGAGTACAACTTAATAACATCTTGCAAAGCAACTTTGGAAGTAAAAACCTGGCCAACAACAAATTCTCCACTTGAGTTTGTAGTATTATAGTTCACCCATGGATTCCAGTCACTTGAAACAACATTACCCAAGCTTTCCACATTTTCAACCGGGAGGTGATGGAAGTAATAATTAACAATTCCCTCTTGTTCGCATCTCAGATTCAAGAGGTGAGAGACATCACAACTGGGTACATCCATAAAGAGATATCTCCTCGTCGTCCATAAGTTAATTAATAGTTAAGGAAAGACGGAATACATCCATCAAATTGGAACTTCCATCTCCACATTTCATCGTCACCATCTTCATCACTCGCTTTCATCTTCACAATCTTGATCATCTAAGCATTTACATCTATCAGCTTACAAATAAATCGGAGCGCCTACTAGCCCACACCCATAGTCTAATTCCTCAACATTAAAATTTCTTCCAAGTAATAAATTTGTGTAAGTACCAGCTGATTGATTCATTTCTGACTTAACACACACTAGCTAAACATACAATTCAATTTCCTCCATTCCAGCTCTGTAAACTAATTTCAAACATTCTACAGCACTATCATTATCTCAAATTAAAAGTTGGAACCTATTTCCTCTTTTAAATGGATACTTACAAGTGATGACTAATTTAAACCTTTTCTTTATCAATACCTGTCATTGAGTATATCATAGCTAACAAATGATCATATGTGTAATCAATCGGTACATCAAAAGACACAATAATAAATTGTTCCAACATATTTCCTTACATATGTTTTAAATTTTCTGCTTTTTCCATTATAAAACATATGACGGAATAATGAGTCACATTATTTACTCACATTGAAAATGCCTCATAAGATAATATCACTAAAGTTATCTTACAAAAACAAACACACTAAGTGGAATGTCAATAGTTACAAAAATTATGAACCAAATAGGCCCTTGTGTCTATAGTAGGTATAATGAAAATATGTATAAAAACATGTCGGGGGTTGAGACGGTCATTTTAGTTTCCTGGTGACTACAACATTGTAATTTTTTTTTAAAGTTCATAAATTCTATGCCTTTTCCAAATCAGTAGCTTGATACATACTTTTCCTACCCCTGGGAAAAATATCTATCGCGCCATCGACGGAAAGAAGGCAAAAAAGCAGATGTAAGAATTTGCAAAATACATCGCTCTCAAAACACGTAAGTAAACATAACTCCGCTTTCAAGTAGAGGTAGCACCTTAACCATCCGTAGGTACTATCTTAACCAATTATTTAATACCAACATATCCTAATTTTCTAAGAAATTTGAAGGAAACCAAAAAATTTGAAATTTTCACCATATACCGAACCAAATCAAAAAAATCATGTCTCAAATCACATGCTTCATCCTTAAGCAATTTAGGTAAGGGAAGAACAAATTGTGCAAAATACCATCAAAGATTTGGCAGCAATAGAGTAGTTTTCCTAAATAAATACATGTCCATTTAGTGGGTGTGTTCTACTCTAAGGAAACCTGCTAAATTTTCACATTTACCTTAATCCACCACCACTCCCACAAAAGATTGAAATCAGAAGAGAGTAAAACGACTGATAATAATGAAATGCATAAGAGGAATGCAGTGTACTGAAGCTCAAAATAGGGAAGCTGGTAGGATGAATCTCAAAATACATAGCAAAACTAAATACCGACAAATAAACCGCCGCGAAGAGGAGGAGGAGGGGAGAGGAAGAGAGAAATAAGCAATAAAGAACGGGAAAATAAGAAAAGCCATAGTTTTTAAAACGATAATGTCGCAGTCACTGCCAATGGCATTGTTGATGTGTATGCCAATCTAAGCAATCGCACTACGACATTATTTCCACTTATTTTAAGAATTTTTTAAAATAAAGTATATATGTTCTAAACTCTTGTGTTTTAAAGGTTAGCAGGTTGTTTGGAATGTTGGAATTTGATGTTTGTGTGAAGAGTGTTGAATTGGGTATTCCATGTTTATGGCAAACTTAATGAATGTGAATCCAAATCCAAACAGGGAAATAACCCTTGAGGGCTGTCATTATAAAAAAATATGATAAGAATAATATGAAAGTATTGACTTTCAAAGGATAATGCAATGCAACGTCTTAGTCAATGCTCCATCTATTTAAATTTAAAATATCATAAACACAAGATATCAACTTAATGTCTTAATCCTCGGATTCGATGTGGGCTCACCACCTTGTCCTGAAAGCTAGCAGATATTCTACTTTCATTTTTTTGTGTGTGTGTTTTTCTCCCTCTTCCACCTGTTCTTCTGTCCTCCGTCCTAATCCTTTTCTTCACTATATTCTCCAAATCATTCTCTTACTCTACAAATTTTTTTCCCAAAAATAATTTTTTAAAACTGTTTTTCAAAAACAACCACAAGGAACGGGAAAAATAAAATATCTATAACTTTTGAAAAAAATTATATATTTATATATGGGGGGAAAAGGTGGATAGTCTGGCAATCTGCATCACAGTTAACACCGCCCTTGCCAAGTTGGGCTAGTATATTATTATTCCAACATTAAGGATATGGGCCCCACTTTTGGTTCCATTATTAGCCCACCAAAATAACATTAGTAAAACTTTGTGTACACCTGTCTTTTAGTGGGCCCCATTTGGGCTCATATCCACCCTCCGATTCCATCCTTCCAAGCCCAATCACGATTCACCCCACATACCCTTTTTCCAGATATTTCATATTTACTTCTCCACCACGTGCCAATAAATAATTGGATGAACAGACCCCTGATGTTGACTATCTTAAGAGTCAAACCTTTTTTTTTTTTTTTTTGGATTTAGAGGACTAAAAAACATGAAAAATATCTAAGTGTTAAACGTTCATTATGTTTGGTAGTTTTGGACTTGACCCTTAAAGTTTCAGATCTAATGTTATCCCTAATACTTAAATTACTGCTTTTACCATTAATGAATTTAACAAATAGATAGTAATACAGACGCACATCTATAATGCACATAATTATTGACGCCATGCCTGAACTATTGCTCGATATTTCGATAATATTGCATACACTCGTTGTTTATCCTCTGCTCATTCCATTAACGAGCAAGATATTTAAGATAATTTAATAATCCATTAAAAATACCAATGGACCCAAAAAAATTTAAGGTTCAAGTTATTTGGATATATGGTCAAACAACATAGACATTCAGGTAGTACCTTAAAAAAAAAAAAAAAAAAAAAAAAAGAGAAAAGGGTTTAGGTGGGCTGGGCTGGCCAAGGGCCCAAGGCCATTTCAGGACGGTAAATCTGGTGGTGGAGAGAGAATCCACGTTATGTGGAAAGCACTTACATTGATTATGATGCTCAAGTACTGCAGGGAATCGTCCAAGTGCTTAATCCTCTTGGTGTCAACTTTTCTCAATTATTATATACCCAACAATAATTTTACTATATGAAATGACTATAATACCCTCCCTCAATCTATGGAATCAGATACACTGTGTTTAATAATGAGAACAAGTTTAGTATGGGTAGGTTAGGGTTGATGGTGTTTGGGATCCCAACCTCACTCATTGTCTATATCTACACCTTGGTCTTGACTCTCAAACTTGATTTGTTCTATTTTCTGCGGTTTAGAAAAATATTTTTATTAAGTTTCGGATATATCTAAACTTATGTCCGATTCTATAAAGATTTACTAGGAATATTTTTTTAGTAAGTCCTACTCTAATATCTCGACATACTAGAAAAGATGTTTGGGTTTGATGAGGAGCTTTTGAAAGTTACTATGATGACAAAGAATATATAATTTTATATATAGCATTAAAATAATATTTTTAAATATATAATATTTATATGGTTTAATGTTGAATGTAATTTTTATTTAGCCTCAAGAGTGAAGAAGGCAAGTTTTTTTTTTTTTTTTTTATATGCTTAAAATCAACCTCTTAAATATATTAAGAGAAACAATTTAAGTCACTAATTACTTGTGTAAGGATGATATAATATTATGATCAAATGATATAACTTTATTATTATGATAAAATGAAAAACATTTGTATGATATATGTAAAACATATTAACATATTTACAAAAAAATTGAGAGGATAAAATTATAATCATAAATAATTTATAATTATAATTCTTACAAAAAATGAATATTATATTTATTTATTTTATACATAAAATAGAATATATAAAAGTAATCATTTAAAAAGTAATAAATTGATGAAACCAAAAAATTAAATATTCTATATCTATAAAATATTTCTGAAATATTATGTGGATTGTAAAAGATTTCAAAAGATTTTTGAAATATTTTGAGCAAATTTTAAAATATGGCATTTTCGGAAATATAAAATGCTAAATAGGAAGAAAATTTTATAATTTCATAAATAAGTAATGTAAAATAAAAATAAAACCAAATCGAATGCGTTGCTTTAGAAAAAAAGCCAAAAACAAATAATTCTTAATGTTATTTTTTCAAGAGATACAATTTCAATGCAAAATGGTGAAATCATGATTTTAGTCTAAAACTAAAATAGTTTAAAATAATGAAATTGTGTGTTTATATAACACACGATTTCAATATAAAATTATAAAATTGTATATTTAAGCATGATTTTAGTGTGCTGTAAAAAAAATACGATTTTAGTGTAAAATGACTATATTATGTCTTTAAGACATAATTTCAATATAAAATTATATGAATTTTATATTAAAGAGCAAATCTCAATGTAAATTTTGTTTTTTCAATCCAAAATCAAGCTTTGTTTTTTTAATGTAAAATTAGTAAATTTTATATAAACCCATTTGGAATTATTTTTCAAATTACGAATGTTTTAAATTTTAAATTTGTTTAAATAGTCTTATCACATATAAAAGGTATAATTTTTGAAAAAAAAAAATGCTTTATGGGATCTATAAGGTAAATTTATATATTTATTTTTTTATCTAGATATTTTACATTTTCTTTCTCAAGACAGCTAAAAAAGTGGGTTTTTAAATTTATAATTAATAGATTTTGTTGGTTGATTTAATTTACGGTAATAATACAAATAAAATAGGTAATAATTATTAAATTCCAAAACCAGACCTTAAGAAAATTTCTTAGAAATCTAAAAATCACAATCACAATCACGTAATTATCTAATAATCCTTTTAAAATTAAAAAAAGAAAAAAAATAAAATAAAAGTGATTGAGAAGAAGTAAACAGTTGGAAAATTAGGTGGAATGGAAGCGAGGGGTGATGGGGTACTTGGGTAGAGCGAGCAGTTAGGTGCTTGAATCAACGTGGGCAGGAAACCAGTGGATCACGCTGGAATTGCCGCTAAAACACCGGCAAACATCCGACCGATCTGTACCTGCCACGTGCCCCTGCTGTACGGACACTCACCCCCACGTAAATTAAAAACTAAAAACTAAAAACTAAAAACTAAAAACTAAAAAACTAAAAACAACCCCCACCCCCTTCCCCGAAAAACAATTATTTTAAGAAAAAAGTGAGGGCGAAAAAGGTAAAAGGACAGAGATTCACTATGGAAACGAGGCAAGTAACCGTCAGTCTGACCAATCATAACTGCGTTAGTATAAAACGCCCTCCGCCAAATTCCAACGGTCTGAGGTCACTCTGCCCTTGTACTTTCAATTCTACCTTTTTCTTTCCTTTTTTCTTTTTTTTCTATCTCTATCGTCTCCGAATTAAGAATTTTTCTTCCTTCAATGTTGGAGGCACCATTCTATAGCGTGTGGAATCTCGATTCTCGGCACTAACTGTTTTCTTTTTAGGATTTTTGGCTTTGTGGGTGCTCGCTCCATAGCTATCTGTTATTGCGTCGTTCCCAAATTTATTTCTTCCGTCATGGATGATGAGTATGCTGCTTATCAGGAGGATGAACCTACCCAGGTATTTTGCGCTGTTTGTTCTGTTTTTCGGGATTATCCTGGTTTGTGTCATGGTTTTTTTTTTGGGTGGTGATTATGGTATTATGGATGAGATTTTGTGGTTGTAGTAGCCATTTCTGGTTTTCTTTTTTGCCATTTCTGGGTTTATCACAAGGTGATGAATGGGATGGGAAGATAAGATAAGCTCGGGCTGCCTCTGCTTGCTGATGAAATGTGGAGGAAGGGGGGGAAATTTGTTCAACTTGGGATTTTCGATTCTTTAGCACATGGGAAAATTAGTTTATTTTCTTTGGTTCTATCGAATGTTTTATCATGAGTCCGGAATATCCATCCGTTTGTTTTCTTTTCCTTCCTTTTGTTTTCTCTGCAACCAAACAGAGGTTTGAGTTTTCTACGAGTTTTGTTTTGTTTTCAGATTTGTTATGGAATTTAAACTGTGCCTGTTTGTGTTTTTCTTCTTTTCTTTTTCAATTTTTATTTTAAGCTTCAGAATCTAAACAGAGAGGTCTTTGTTAAATCTTTGTAATTTTTCCTTTCCTAATTGTGAGGATTGCTTTGATAGTTTTAAATCTTGCAATTTTTCTTTGAAATTGAACTATTCCCCAAGTGATTCTTGTAAATTTGGGTTGAAATTCCTGCTCCTTTCTTCTCTTCTCCATCTCCTCTGGAGAAACTTATTTTTGAAAGGAGAATCTCCATCATCTAATCTGTAATGTTATTGCAGAGTCGTAATAGACAATGATGCCAGCGAGGAAGCGACTGTTATTCAGGTAAGGAAGGTGTTTTGCTGCTGTTTTTTTTGTTTCGTTTTTGGGATTTTTAAATCCAGTTGGTTTTTCTGTCCATGATCTTTGGCCTTATGTTTTCACGTACTATCCTGTTTGAACACAAACAAACACGATTCTTCGAAGTAGTACAAGTTTTAACAGACATGAACCTTGTTATCACCAAAGCACATCTCATCTGATGGGATGGCCCATGGATGGTATGTATTCTTTCTTCAATTCCCAAATCAATATTATAAAGAATGCTTTTCCTCCTTTACTCATCCTTTCCTTTGAAATTTCATATTTTCAGTGTTCAAATGTGGTTGATGGAGATGGAACAAAATCAGAGATCAAGGTCATAAATTATATCACAAAAAGTGTTAGCTTCCTTCTGTTTTATAGCTTTTTCTAATCAAGGAACCCTATGGATTTTTATTAGAGGATGAAAAAACAGTTGTTGAGTTGGTTGACCTATGCAAATATAATGCCATGAAAGGAAAAAAGAAAAAAAAAAGGAAAGATTTTTATTTTTCTCATTAGATGACTAAAGATTTTCCATAATCATGCATTTATCTTTTCGGCTAAGATTTTACCTCCTTAACAACCAAGAATGATTTTAGTTACAAACCATTTTTTGCATATCTTACACCTCAAGTGTCTGTTCTTTCCTGCTGTAGAGAAACAAAACAAATCGATGAAAAAGGCTTTAGAATGTGCAGCCCATAAACAAAGCTTCCACTTAAATTTCAAAGCATCAAACTGAAACAGTGGCATTGTTATTGGTGTTCAGTTCATATTTTCTCAAAACTTTCCCATTCAAAACAACCAGAATTAGTTTTCAATCTTACTCACTCAGCTTGTTCTTTCCAGCTGTGATCCAAATACATTTTATTTAGTTAGAATTACAAAACTTAAAATGTTTGCAGTCCTTTTGCAGAGACTTGAAAGTGATGCCAGCTTTGTGCCTTCAATGAGAGGGACTGTTGGGGTGATGCCCTCCGAAAATCATACCTCAATTGAATTAAGTGGCACAGACCGGCCTGGTCTACTGTCCGAAGTGTCTGCAGTTCTTACAGACCTTCACTGTAATGTGGTGAATGCTGAGATATGGACGCACAATGCTAGAGCTGCAGCTGTTGTTCATGTTACAGATGATTCCACGGGGTCTGCAATTGAAGACCCTAATCGACTCTCAATAATTAAGAGCTTCTTTGCGGCCGTCCTAAAAAGGCAATTAAATAATTTGAAGATCAGTAAAATGACACTTTCAGCCCCTGGGTCTACACACAGGGAGAGAAGGTTGCATCAGATAATGTTTGCAGACCGCGACTATCAAAGGGTGGAAAGAACAGAACTTGGGAAAGTTGTGGATAAAAGCTCAAGGCCCAATGTAACTGTATTGGATTGCATTGAGAAGGATTATACTGTGATTACTATGAGGTCAAAAGATAGGCCAAAGTTGTTGTTTGATACTGTATGCACTCTAACAGACATGCAGTATGTAGTTTTTCATGGAGTGGTCCACATACAGGGAGAAGGAAGCTACTAGTAAGGCCAAATTTCACATTAATTTATAATTGGAATTGAAGATTGGGCCAAACAAGTTGATAATATGACTCAACAAATGAAAATTCTCTGGTTCAACTAGTTTGCAAATCTTGGTAGAATTAGGAACATAACTGAATGTGTTTGACTTAAAACAAAGTTTGGTTTGATACAGGAATATTATATCAGGCATGTTGATGGACTCCCTATGAGATCTGATGCTGAGCGAGAACGAGTCATACAGTGTCTTGAAGCAGCTTATTGAAAGGCGAAATTCCTTGGAGGTGGCAACTGCTTGAGTGAAGAAAATCTTTTTCATTTTCAGCAGACCTACTGGTGGTTATGCTCTCTAACACATATTTGCTAATCTTTAGGGGCTGGAGCCAGAACTCTGCAATAGATGATAGAGTTGGACTCCTGTCTGATATCACCAGGATATTCAGGGAGAACAGTTTATGTATAAAAAGAGCAGAAATATCAACAAAAGGAGGAAAAGCCAAAGATATCTTCTATGTCACAGATGTGACTGGTAATCCTGTCAACCCCCGATTATTGATTCAATTCGCCAACAAATTGGTCATCACCCAACCTGCTGCGAAGAACCCCCAATTTTTCACCAAAGCCCCCCCAAGAGACAACAATGAGTTTCCTCTTTGGGAACATCTTCAAATCTCGAACTTTCAGAATTTCCAAATCGATCAGATCCTACTCTTAATGTCTCTCCTTCCCATACATACACTTCCATAAAAGTAGAAACTGTGCAGATATATCCAGATGCTTCTCCTGGAAAAAAAGAAACAAACATTATCTAGCACTGATGGTATATATGTATATATGCATATCAGACTAAAAGGAGCACAGAATGGATAGTTCCCTTCTTCTTGCCATGCCCTGATACTTCTGGATAGAAGATTTCAAGACACAAATACCATACTGTAAAATTGGCTGTTGGTCTTTTAGTGAAACTGTGTACAGTGTGATATTGCTTGCCTTGTACATAATACCGATTAAAACAAGACTGGGTACAGATGCCTCTAAATTTAGTTATTGGGTGTTCGTTATCTTTGCCTTCTTGCAAATTGAATTCATCCAGTCATAAATTAATTTGAAGTACTGGCTCGTCCAATTATGGGGTTTCTTTTCTCTTCCCTTTGTTGAGGGGTCTTGAAGCCTCCATGGAAGACAGAGTGGCAGAGTAATCTTAGGCTTCGGAAAGTACTAAGAGACAAATAGGAAGGAAATTTGAAGGAAAATGAAAAGTAGATTTGAACTTAATAAATTATTTATATATATATTTTATTCATATAACTAAGTTGATTGAATTTTGATTATATTTTATTTTATTTTATATTTTTCACTGTTTTTTCTAATACTTTCCCCTAAAGAGTGTTAATTTATTGGAATTTCCATCTAAATTTGTAAGTAAAACTTTTGACAGAGAAAAGGCACTAATTGAATATATATGGGATATATAATATTTAATTACTATTACTAGTCTGTTCGTACAATAAAGCAACAGGGGATTTGAGAGTAGGAGAGAATTGATCCCAGAATGATAAGGTTATCTATGCTTTAATTAAAGATAGCCTTAAGGATTCTTTGGATAGCTAGTCTTGAAAATAATTGTTTGACATTTTTAAGAACACTAGTAAGTGTACACGTGCTAATGCACGTGACAATTTATGAATTCTTTTTTATTTTATCAAAAATCATATTCAAAATATATTGTTAATTTCTCTTTTATGGTTCGGGCACATTATTTTGTTAATTTCCTTTATACTAAACTTATGATATTTTTTCAGTTAATTGTTTTATATGTAGTTTAAATATATCTTCTTTTAATAATCTTAATATTTATGGTTACTGATGATGCTTTTTCAACCTAGAATCGGCCGAAAGCGCGGTAGGGTCATCGAAATGACTCGGGCCGCCGGGCGGCCGGACCGAGGACGGGCGGATCGCCCGGGTCTCTCGATCTGAGGACTTTATTCGATGGTCCGCAGCGGCGCGTCGTCGGCCCGGGAAGCGGATGCTACCGGGACGCGTGCCTGATGTCAGACTCTCCCCGCAAGTTAAGAACCTAAGGGGAAGAAGGGCCGCGCATACTTCCGCCTCGCAACGCCCGATGCCTAAGCCGATTCTTTCTCGGTTATGAAAAGAGAGAATACTTAGATTGCCTGGGTGATCACGCATCTTCTGCGGGTGGAGCTGGTATTTATAATGGATATTCAATTCATCGGACGATGACGAGGAGTCCTTCCTATCAAAGATGTTTCCTCATATAGTTAGCCTTAGACTTAGTGATGGATTAGTCAAAAGAGTTTGGTCGGAATAATCCTCCTCTCTTATCGGAGAATGTCCAACCGACTGCCTTTCTAATGTTTTCTTTCCTTTATAATAGACTTGATCGAGGATATCTTTTGGGGTGGAATATTTATCTTCAAGTATTTGGGAGTGATATGGGTTGACTGGCCGAGCATGGGTCTTCCTGTTCTTTCGAATCCATGTTTTGGGCCTAACAGTCAGCCTGCTTCACTGTGAGGACACGCGGCACGACTTATTGCCTCTCGGCCGCGATTGAAACGTCACCCATTTCTATATCCTTATCACCGCCCCAACCCTCGTGTACTGATCGCAGGGGCAAGGGGTCAGGATTAGTCCCGCGACTTCAAGTTATTTCGTGTCCGGCCTCTGGATGACACTTAATCTGGTCCCGCTGGGCCATATGTTAATGATGGCTCTCAGGTTTCAGGCTTGTTTTTCATATATTCCCCTTGTTTTCTCCCTTTGCTCTCGTCGACCTTCTAGTTCCGAATTTCCTTGTTTCAGCAACTCCCTTTGCCTTTATATTTCTGGCGCTCTTGCATTCGCTCGGATTTTGCCTCATCTGCCTGTCATCCTTCGTGTCTTCTTTTCTTTCCTGGGCCCGCGGCATCCGTCCTGTCGTGTTTCTTTCGATTGATACGACGAGGCCCTAGGGTCTGGGCTTGTCCGATTTCGCTTTTTTGGTTATGCCATGGGTCCCAAACGCTTCTTCCCTCTTTGCGCATCAACGATGATTCCTCTCGTTGATGCCTGGCCCCGCAAAGGCCGGGTGTCTCCGCTTGACAACAGGTTGGGCCTCGCCCGCCTGTGAGGCCCTTCCCTTAGTAAGGGAAAAAGGAAGATAAACTTGATCAAATATCCTAGGGGTCTCTGACTATTCCAAGATCACGCCGCGCGACATTCTCAGGAAAGTGGGCCCTGCCAGCTAAGCTGGCCCTTTATATGAGTCTACTACTTGAACGACACCGCCCCTTCCCGTGTCTCGTATATGTCCCCTCCGATTTTGACTCACATACTACTCTCCGCGTCCTAATGGTATATTTTTTCGAGGTCGCCTTTGATAACTTTCGCCTCCGCTTTCCATCGCACCTTTCATCAAATGTGCCCTTCGCATTTTCATATCTGCTCCTTCTAACCGGCCCCCAATGGTCGGGGCATTTTAGTGGTTTGCTGGTCTTTTTAGAGATAGCTCAAGGTCCCAGCGTGGCTTTCGCTTCCCGCATCTTTTTAATCCGAGCGCTATCGCGAGGGTTTACGATTTCTCAGGCGTCCCGGGGCCCTCAGATTTCTGGATCTTCCTTCTTCTCATCGGGACATGGAAAACTGATATTTCTTGTTAGTGGCTCCAACTGGAGTACAATTCTTTAGACATGGAAGACACCCTCTAGGCGTACCTTAACGTGCGCCCCCGATAACCTTCGTGAGTATCATCCTACTCTTACTTAATTGGATTTAAAGTTGATTGATATCCCCGACCTTAAAGCTCTTTATATTTTCGCATGCTCGTCTCGGGGCTTAGTGATCAAGATACCGCTGCTGCTTTCGCTTCACCGAAAGTGTTCGCTCTACGCTGTAACTACTAAGGTCGGATGTCCCCAACATCCTGGCCCCAAGTCCATAAAATCTTCCGCTTGTGTGGCCTTCATCTCCCTCTACTCGGTGTTTTCTTTCTGCCCACGTGGTCATTCCTACTCGAGGGGAGATTTGGCTCATCCGGGAGGGATATCTCGAAAACCCTGAGTGCGAAGAGGAGGAAAGTAGATTCCTAAGAGGGGATCACCTGTCCAGAACAAAGTTCTGAGATTAGAAGCACCTTCAAGTCCCTCATTCAAAGGCCCGCTCGGCCTTCATCCCCATCGCCGAGGTTCCGTTCTCTTCGTTCACTTCCCTCTTCCGAGTCGCATCGCAGGTGGAATCCCCTTCAAACGAGGTCGGCGAACAATCACAGCGCTTTGCCCATAACTATCCGAATGCTCCTGGGCTGCACTTCGCCAAGCCATCTCCCGGCAAGGATAGAGTCGAGAGGAAGAAAAACAAAATCATGTGCGCTGATGAAATCAAGGATTCTTTGTCGCCTATCGCGGAACTTTCTCGCCGGTGCCGCTTTCATCCATCCTCAAAGATTCGACGCTGAGAGATCAAAGGTTGTCGCTTGATAAGGCTTCGCCTTGTCTTTTCGGGACTTACTTAGTTTATAATTTTATGCTAACTTTCCTGTCGGTTCAAAGGTTGACTTCTACTTCGTATTTGTCCTCAGGCCACTCATTTGAAGGGCTCGGGCCGAAAAAGCCCAATCAATGAGAAGCATGTAAGGATCGCCCGACTTTATAAGGCAAAGTGACTACTTTAACTCGAGCTGGACGAGCCGCAGGGCGTGTGCAAATACGTCTGAGAAATGTAAAGACTTACGCGATCTCTAAGTACACCTCATCAGCTCGTGATCGGGCCGAAAATAGGGAAGGCGAGGTCCGGAGCAGCCTGGCGATTGCTGAGGGAGAGCTCCGAAAAGTTCGGGATGAGCTTCAGGCTCTACATGATGATTCGGTTGAGACTCGGGAGGAGCTGCGATCTACCCAAGATGAGCTTCGATTGGGTAGGGAGGAACTCGTCGCTTCCGACGCCTAACAACGGATCCTGCAGAAGTGGAGCTGCGCGCGATCACCGGCAAATGGACGGAATGGAGAAACAGCTTCGAGATCGCTTCGCTGCGAGATTTCTGAGGGCAAGGCGCCGCCGAGACTGCCTTCGACGCGAGTCCTCTCGGGCCGTGGACTTGTCGACGGCCAAGCCGGCGCCGGATTACGACCGAACTTCATCCGCGCGACGACGGTTGTCTCAGAGGGACGAGGTCATCACCACCGCGGACCAGCCGTGCCTACCGGCTTCGGGTGGCTTGCTTTTCAAAGCAAAGCCGCCGTGTACCCCGACCGATTTTCACTTTGACCTCCCCGAGCGATGGGGAGTGCTGAGAATCTTCCAAAGATAAATGAATCCCCAGCCTGGCAAATTCATGTCGAGGCCCCTTCGCTCTTCTTCGTCTGATACTGAGATCCGGCTCGCCCGCTGATTTTGTTTTTCTTTCTTTTGTCATCTCGAGGCCTACTATCTATGTCGACCTCTTAATGGATACTTGCTCCTGGGAATTTTGATTTTAATTTATTTATCTATCTTTTGCTTTCTTCTCGAATCAGGATCGCAGAAATTTAGTCTCGCCTTGTCTCTAAGACTTTGCAAAACTGCTCGCTCCAGCCTGACGTGCGTATGAAACTTTGTTGCCTGTTCAGGCCCTCGCCTGCCGGGCCGCAAGTATTGATCCGCCCTTTCGCTCACGCAAGGTTCTCGTTGGAGTGTATCAAGGCGAGGGTTTGCCAATAAGGCGTGGTTGATTAAGGCTTGATTACACGACGGAGGAGAGAGGTCTCAAGAGTTCACACAGGATAGTAGTGAGAGCCCGTCCGTTTCAAGTACGGCGCCAAGGCTCAGTTTCCGACAAGCAGAGGAGCTTGTCGGCCCGGTTGAAGGGAGCTCACACGTCCCAGAGGGAGGAGCCCGCCCTGCTGGAGCACAGCCATGGGCCTCATCCCCACAAGCGAGGAGCCTGGTCTACCAGGTCATGGAGAGCTCACAATGAGACTTGTAGGGAGGAGCCCCAAGCCCGTGTGGAGCGCCAAAGAAGGCCTGCCCCGATAAGTGGAGCCTGGCCGGCCTATGTTGAAGGGGAGAGCTCACAATGAGACTTGCAGGGAGGAACTGGCCTGCTTCGGGAGCACAGCTGAAGGGCCTGGCCCCATGGCAGAGGAGCCTGCCGCCCAGGCTGGCGGAGAGCTCACACGAGACTTGTAGGGAAGAGCCCGTCTGTGTGGAGTACAAAGGAAGGGCCTGCCCCGATGGCAGAGGGAGCCTGGGCCGGCCCGTGTTGAAGGAGAGCTCAATGAGACTTCAGGAGGAGCCCGTCTGCTCGGGAGGCAATGAAGGGCTCGCCCTGAGGCAGAGGGAGCCTGGCCGCCGTGCTGAAGGAGAGCTCACAATGAGACTTGTAGGAGAGCCTGTCCCATTTGGAGCACAAAGGAAGGCCTGGCCCCATAAGTGAGAGGGTCGTCGGCCTGTGTTGAAGGGAGAGCTCTTCAATGATATCTGTAGGGAGGAGCCCGTCTGTGCGGAGGCAGCCAAGGGCCTGGTCCCGATAAGTAGAGGGAGCTCGTCACTGTGTTGAAGGGAGAGCTCGCAACAGACTTGTAGGGAGGAGCCCGTCCTGCTGGAGCACAGCGAAGGGCCTGCCCCGATAGCTGTGGTGGCTTCCATTTACCGCTAGCTACTGAGAGTCACTAACGACTGTAGGAAGAGTCCGTCCGTGTGGAGTACAAAGGAAGGGCCTGCCCCGATAGGCAGAGGGAGCTCACGTCCCGTGTTGAAGGGAGAGCTCACACGAGACTTGTAGATATTCTGTCCCGTTAGACACAAAGGAAGGGCCTGGTCTCCGATGGGCAGAGGGAGCCGCCTACCAGGCCAGTGGGAGAGCCTGGCCAATGACTTGTAGGGAGGAGCCCGTCCGTCTGGAGCATGCTGAAGGGCCTGGCCCCGAGCAGAGGAGCCTGGTCCCATTCCGAGTTGAGGGACGAGGTTGATGTGGTGGAAGGAGCCCGCCTGTCTGAGTGCAAATGAGGCCTCACAATAAATCGAGTTGAGTCCCATCGAGGATGGATGAGCTCACAAAAAGGCGACCAGCAGTTCCCGGCCCATGCCGGAGCGATGGACGAGCCTGGCCGAATGAGTAACACAGAGAGCTCGCTCATGTTGTGTGATGGGAAGAGTCACAGCGACAGCGCCCATACCGAGGCCGAGTGGGCGATGTAGCCCGAGCCGGGTTCACTGAGGCTAAGGTGGCTCCAGGCGGGGGAGTAGTGAGCTCGCAGGAGCAGCGTGGTCTTCGCGCCGAGGCCGAGTGGCGATGAAGCTCGAAATGTCCGACCAGCATTAACTGATGATGCTTTTTCAACCGGAATCACCGAGCGTGGGTCAGCTGAAATGACTCACAAGTACTGAATTGAGACGGCGGACGTCTGGTTCTCGATCCGAGGACTCCCATTCCTCGATGGTCCGCGGTGCCGCGCAACAGTCGGGCCCGGGGAAGGGATGCTACCGGACGGCAGGTTCCGATGTTGCACTCTCCCGCAAGAACCTAAGGAAGAAGGGCTTCACAAGGCTTCGCCTGGGTACTTCATCCATGCTCTGCAAGTCGATTCTTTCCGAGAGGAAAGAGAGAATACTAGATTGCCTAGTATCGACGCATCTTCTGGTGGAGCTGGGCGTATTTATAAATGATATTCATCCATTGACGATGACGAGAGTCCTTCCCTATCAAAAGGTTTCATATAGTTAGCCTTAGACTTAGTTAGATGGATTAGTCAAAAGAGTTTATCTCGAATAATCCTCCTCTTTACGGAGAATGTCCAACTGATGGTCTTCTATCGCTTTTTCTTTCCTTTATAATGTGTGACTTGATCATGATATCTTTTAGAAAAGATTTATCTTCTCATATTGGGAGTGATATAAGGATCACAGCATGGGTCTTCCTGTTCTTTCGAATCCATGTTTCGGGCCTAATGAGTCACTGTCAGGGTCGTAGGAGGACACGGCACCTGAATTTACGTTCTCTGGGCCGGGCGATTGAAACGTCAATCTACTCTCTCTATATCCTTATCATTATTATCACTTTCATCTTTCTATTTACATCTATTCACTCATTTTACTCATAGTATTTTGTTCTTTAAAATTTGTTCGCACTTCCGCTCCTTATGTCGGTCTTCATTTTAACCACTTGTGGTTGGTCATTGGCACTTTCTTTCTATTTAAAATATCATTGTTTTGTTATTTGTCCTTTTTATTAATATAAATGTTAAATAGTTCTTTCAACTTAATGATTAATTCAATAAACTTTGTATTGAAAACATTCTCTGAGTGGTTATAAAAATATACAACATTAAGTAAAAATACAAATTATATTAACTTTTGTATTTGTAAATATGGATGTGTATTTTGCATTAAAACTAAACATTTTAATTGATAAAATTTCAAATTATTATTGAATTAGAGCTTATATATATATATATATATATATATATATATATATATATATATATATATATATATATATATATATATATATATATATATATATATATTTATTTATTTATTTTTTAATACTAAATATTTGTATTTGACATGCTTAAAATTGGATGACAATAAATTCTTTATTTTTCATATTAATTTCTTTTTAATTTTATCAATTTACTCTATTTTATTTTAAAAATATGTATAATTATTTTTGAAAACTATTATATATATATATATATATATATATATATATATATATATATATATATATATATATATATATATATATATATATGGCACACACACACACATATTTACTTTGCATATTAGAGTATTATGCTCTTATAATACTGATTCGATCCTCGAAACGTGAGAACCATCCCAACCCTTGCCACTTGAGCAAAGCCTTAATGGCTATTTCTTGAGTAAATCTATTAATAGGTAGATTTAAAAATAAATATTTTTCTAAAATATTTTTAACTTCTCAAATATATTATTTGATATTTAGAGATCATATAACATATTTGTTTAAAATATTTTTTAGTTAAAAAAAACTCAAGAACCAATTACCCTCATTTTAACTAAAAAAATTTATCATTTTTTCTGTAAGATTGAAGCCATGAATAACAAAGAAAATAAAATATAAAAGAAACAAAATAATAACCATTGTTTAATTAATGAGATGTAATGATATAGAAAGCTATAATTAGATTCAAACAAAATCACTAACTGTTTGTTAGTTTATAAAAATAAAATAATAATAGAAAAATATCTATTTTTATATTATATCTTATATTTTTCTTCAATAATGAAAAAATAAATTAATAAATAAAATGTTCACGTTATGTAAAGTTTGCTAGGAATGGTGATTTTAAATTGAAGGGAAATAAAACTTTGAAATTCTAAATTCTAAATTTTTCATATATTTTTCTACAAATGAAACAAAACAATATAAGAAAAGGTTTCAAATCATAAAAGAACTCAAAAGGAAATGAAATAAAATAAATTATAGATTTCTATTATCATCTTTCTTTTAGGCCAATCATTCAAAAAAATTAAAAAAAAAAAAAAAAATCTCAAATTGAACCTAGATAAAAAATTTGTGATTTTAAGGTAATGTGATATTTTATGTATTATAAATAATCAATTATTAAATAATAAAATTATGAAAGAAAATACAAATTTTTTTATCTCGTCTATATAACTGTGATTTTATTATTAATTTGTCTTTTGAGATGTTTTTTTACACATTAAATGTTCTCCTACCATGTATTCTTATTGGAAACAATATTTAAGATATTTACATTAAGAGTGAAAATGAAAATTATAACAATTAATTTTATTAACAATTCTGTTTAGGGTTAAAAAGCATCCTCTAAATATTATTTAAAAAATAATATGTAATTGATAAAAATAATCAAATATTTTATAAGTAAAATGAAGTAAAAATCACATGAAATTGATAGAAATTTATAACAATAAAACAATCAAATAACTTATGGGTTTAACCGAGGATATTGAAATTTCCATCATAAACATCCACATACAGCACTCCATTATCTTTTTTTTTTAAACAAAGAGCATTCACTGTTAAAACTTTAACTGGTAAAATGACATATGGAGGGGGTCCCAATGTGGACAGTTGACTATCTTGAAACTAAAGTGTATTAAAAAAAATGAGGATATTGAAATAATTCAAACATACTTTTTGTATAAAGTAATTAAAACTATTATCATAAAGTATTACTATTAAATCATAAATATTCATGAATGTTTACATTTTACACCATATTAACTACACACCTTTCCCTCAAAAACTATTGTTTATGTTGGATTTTGGTCCAGAACATTAAAAAACACGGGAATTGGTGAATGCGCAGGCGTGCCAGGAAATTATAGTATTTCCGAACTGAAACAATGCCAAATCTAACTTCTACTCAAGAAAAAAATAGATTATCTAGTTCCCTTGAGAGTTCCCTAGAGTATAAGTGGAAAATACTTTGAAAATTGAAATGTATTGAAAACTGGGAGAAAAACTATATGAACGAGTTGAAAAAGTAGTAAATTTCATTGTAGAATCTGACTGAAAATGGAATTGTTGAAGCATGAAAGCTTTGAAACCAAATACTTTGAAATAAAATAAGCTAGAAATATGGAAATATTGCTGATGAACTTATAGAAACTATGAGAAAAATGTTGAAATGCTCTATTGAGTGTTGGTTGATGATTGATTTGTCGGGATTTGCTCTAAAGCGAGAGCTCTCTTTATAGGTACTTCAATAATCGCTCCAACCCACCTTCTCCAATAACTGATCACGTATCCACTACAGTCTTGTTCTCCAAGTCATTTATCCACTAACAACTTGTTTTTAAAGTCATTTATCCACTAACAATAATTGTTCACGTTTTGTCATGTCAAGACTTGAGTTGAGAAAGAGTCTCATGCACTTGCTTTTGAGACAAAGTCTCACCATTCTGAGCTGGCCACTTGACAAATTGAAAAATTCTAGAAATGTCCTTGGACCCTTTCATCAGCATCAATCATGGACTTGGGCTTGACTCGGGTCAGCCTCGGCTCAGCTTGATATATCCATCTGCGTCACGCCCGACCTCTGGCCCGACCCGATCATGGATCCTCGAACCGGTTCAGTGGCATGAGAACATATACCAGGACTTTACTTACTTTTTCGTACATCAAAACCACCTATAACTATATCAACATCATATACAAAAAGTCCAAAATAAAACTACCACCGTATGGTGTTTATAAAGGTCATATGTACAGCATCGAGTCCCATTTACATATTCAAAACTATACATTTACATTTACCGATCAGAGCGCTGAATCCCATGCTGATAAAACCTCACTGCAGGTGTGTCAGCCCCCGCACGCGGAATATCACCGTCTCTTCTTCCGTACCTACACGGATTGCAACCCGCTGCCTTTACCATTTTTCTCGTTCGCCAAGACAGGTAATATGTACATACACGCTTATAATAAGCGTATAACAATAACAGAGTATTAGAAATCGCACATTCATATCATCATGGACTTATACAAGTACTTGCGCTTATAGTTTATGCTTATTCGGATCTCCCGTAAGAGTTATAGAGCTTATTATTATTTTCGTAACTCTATGCTTATAACGGACTTATGTTTGTTCGGATCTCCCGTAGGAGTTACAGAGCTTATTCTTATTCAAAACTTATACTTATAACAGACTTATGTTTATTTGGGTGTCCCGTAGGAGTTATAGAACTTATTCTTATTCAGGACTTATGCTTATAACAGACTTATGTGTATTCGGATCTCCCGTAGGAGTTACAGAACTTATTCTTATTCAGGAATACCCGTAGGTATTACAGATCAAAACGATATACATTTGTTTACTCTTATTCATCATTCAGGTTATTATCATATAACTATGGGAATACCTAGACTGCTAGCACTATGGCACATGCATAACAAGTATCCAAGATACTTATACAAGATCATGCCGTGAGTACAAAGCGTGAGTGTCAAGCACTAATCGTATCAGAGTGCCAAGCACTAATTAGAATAGGAGTGCCATAGCACTAACAAGAGCAACGGTGCACTAATCGTATATCGGGTTACTAATCAGAGTGCCGAGCACTAATCGTGAGTGCCGGAGCACTAATCGTGACAGGAGTCGTAGTACTAATGGGGGAGTGCCGGCTAATTAATCATGAGTACCGGCATCGACAGGACGTGCCTCGCCACGCCAGGTCGTGGCGCCGTGGTCATTTTATACCTCGGTTGTGCATCTACGATTATGTGTGGTCTGTAAACTTCCTATCTTATTATTGGGGCATGAACTTTACTCCCATCGTTCGCTTCGCCGCGAGGTACGGTACATTTTTCACTTAATTTCATCATTTTCTATACTTCCGGTATGTGAATTTTAGCTTAAATACGCAAAAATAGAAAAAACAAGGGTCAGAGCCATCTGCACTAAGATACCGACCGTGACCCAGACAGTTCGCTCTCGAGGGCTTCAGACCGCACAGTTTAGGGTCAGACTTCCAGAAGTTTTGCTATCGACGTACCGTGACTCTATTGTATTCAAAGGTGTACTCCAGACAAGTCTCCGAAATTTGCCTTAAATGGTAAATTTCACCATTTTTCATGCACTTTTCTTTCATAGATCACTTCTATTACATCCTTCATCAAAAACTAACATGGAATCCCTCAAAACAACTCCACCAATACTTTTAATTAGTCAAAGAATCCAAGGATTCTTACCCAAGTTCACCTAATTCTACAAAAACTCGAATTGTGAAGGATTTCATATCTATCATTATCAACTAGGATTTCCAACCAAACTTCCTTAAATCTAGAGTTAGGATAAGTTCCTAACAAACCCTAGAAAAGGGAACCAAATTAATCTCCAAAGAAAACCCTAAAGCAATCCATACCCAAGTAGTTTGTGTACAAAACATACTGTGTCCACATGCAAAAGTCATGTATCCATACTAGAATCCATACTCTTTGCTTGATTTCTCATTTCTTCCTTCTTCCTTCCTCTTCCTCTCTCCCGTAGTGCCTTGTTTGGAGACCAAAATAACTCATTTTTTGGTCTCCTTCTCTATTTATAGTGAAAGTTTTTATTATTTAGCCTTAGTCCTCTCTATTCTTCTTAAGAATTACATTACAATTCCTATTATTTCTATTTTGGCCTATAGTCTTATCAATTTATGATTTTTATGCCCCTTTTTGGCAAATTACACTCTTGCCCTTATAACTTGTACAATTTCCGGGTTTCTAATTTTTCATATTTTCGCATTTAATTTACGAAAATTTCAATTTATGCTTACAAAATACCCTAAACATGTTGAAAACAACTAAGGTATATTTCGGGGTGTTACATTCGGCCTACTCCACTACCCTTTGAGCCGAATAATTATTCAAATACCATTTGGGCCAAAAAATTCATTTTTAGTGTAAACAATGGCCCCCCGCATACAATATTTTTGGCCCATGGGGCCATGTTTGTATGAAAAAGCTTTTATATGTTAATGGCTCTCATCTCTTCTCTCATCATTCTACCATTAGGCTCAAAGTGCAACTTACCCCTTTGAATGTAGATTACCAACAAGAAGAATGAGCCAAAACCCGAGCTCGGTTAGATGAGTTGAAAAAGCCCAAAGTAATAACCCGAGAAAAACCTCCCGCCAATTTTTCTTTCAAACCTGCGACTTTTGATCTTCCTCCTTCAATTCCTTTTGTAATGCAAGACTCTCCTTTAGATTCGCAAGTCTGGCCGTGAAGAAATCCCTTCACTACAAAAAGTGATAAAACCTTCCTATTCTCTCCACCTTCTTATTTCTCTTCTTCCTCAAACCCATTTTTGGCCAAAAATTCTTGCGTTGTTGGTGAAGACACTGCTGCTACTTAAACCGACACTACCACTATAGCTTGAAGTGACATCACCGCTCCTTAAACCGACGTCGAGGATGGCGACGTTCAAGCCAATCGCTAGTGCACGACGACGCTAGGGCCAACGCTCGCGACCACGCCGCCAACGGCCGCATTTACGCCAACGCCGTAGACGGCGACGCTCGCCAACGTCAGACGACGCTCGCCAACGTCAGACGACGTTCGCCAACGCCGTAGATCCACGCCCGCCAACGTCGCAGATGACATTATGGCCTCCATCGATCCTCTTTCTACCGCAAGTTCTGATTTTTTCGGCCATCTTCCACAACCCGAACTTACCTCTTGCACTGGAAAGTAGATTTGTCCCTTTTTTTCGAAGTGATTTGTAATGAATGTTCCATATGATCTCTAATCCCACAATCCAAGAAAGTTTTCCCAAATTTTCAAAATTAGGAAGTCTTTTCGATTTTTTGGAACTTCAAATTCTTTGTTCTCCAACGAAAAACTCTTTAAAAAACTAGGAAATACTATTTTTTTTCGTTGTTTAGAACTCTA
Source organism: Tetrastigma voinierianum (assembly GCA_016808115.1). Taxonomy (NCBI): domain Eukaryota; kingdom Viridiplantae; phylum Streptophyta; class Magnoliopsida; order Vitales; family Vitaceae; genus Tetrastigma; species Tetrastigma voinierianum. Next base: position 151,006 of record JAEQBH010004700.1, on the reverse strand, counting down.
AAACCCTTGTTCTCCAACAAAAAAGTCAAGAGATACCTTTTTTAATTTATTTAGACTTCTAAAACCTTTGTTCTTCAACGAAAAAGTCTTTGAAAAAATCAAAACTAATTTTGGTTCTCACCGAAGTTTTCCTTCTTTATATGTAGATCTTGGTCTCACCTGTTCTAATCAATATTTTCGCCTCGTCTACCAATGGAAGCATCGCAAAGCTAACTTCTCAACCTTTTATTTGATGGACTTGAAGATATTGCCCTGGAGAATATAGGTTGAGCCATGTATACCTAGTATTTTAAAGATATTTTCTCATATATCTTCCCAACATATGACTGCAAGACTTCAAGGCTACCATGGCAGTAGTTACCATTTGAAAATTTTGAAAATTCCCATCAACATCCCTTTCAACATTTCATCCCTTGATTTCTTCTTGTTATTCCCTGTGCAAATTTTACTTCATTTCTTGACATGGCTTGGCAATCGTCCTCAAGGTAAAGACATTTCCTTATAATTTCTCTAACCATCTTCATTCTTCCCTTTTACCCTTGGCTCACTGATACCATTTTTCTATGTTTTGATCAGAATGCTATCTCTTCCTTTCTTGTCGAATTTAGACTGCTCATGCTATTGAAGACGGGTCTCCTGGGCCTGCATTTTCCCTTTCCTCTAACATCACCATCATAGATACTTCTTGGAAAAGAACTTCGAACTATGGCCCTACCAACCAAGTCATGGCCTAGGGCATATGAGGATTGGATAACCTGAGTAGACAGACTATCTCCTAATTTCCAATAACACTGGGAATCCTTAGGTATTGCCCAATTCATTAAGCTTACCAAGGTGAGCATAACCCTAGATTTGGATTTGATGAGTACCGCCTTGAGGTTTTGGTTTAAGGATTTGAATTCATTTATCTTCCCTTTCGGCCCCGCATCCATTACCTTGAGGGACATTTCTATCTTTACTGGATTGCTTGTTGAGGGTTCAAAGGCCATATGCCTCCTAGATGTCCATGACCCATTGCTTCCTCATCTTGAAGTTTCTTCCACTTCCCAAACTTCTTACTTATCCGCCATACAGAAGTAGCGAACTCCTACCGGGGTACCTTACCATAGAACACATAGAGTTCTTGTGGGTTCTTCTTTGTAGTTTTGTCTTTTTTCCTCATTAAGATAAGCCTTCCATGAAGTATCTTCCTCTTGCTATGGCCCTTGCCATCCTGACCTCCTTATACCAATCCATGGGCAAATATGTGAGTGAACTACCTTACCAGGGGGTAGACGGATCCCTCCCAAAGAAACAAATTCTTACGGGGCGATTATCATAGAGATCATGGGCATGAGACTCACAGTGTCGGCTTCAAAGTTCTCGTGAAAAGCTTAACAAAAGCTGGACACCTCGTGAGGGCACGTAGAAATTGACCATGGAGGGAATCGTGGCAGTCAAGGACATAATTACACGGCCAAGGGCAATCCTACTAGAATCCGTGACCAGCACAAACTATATACTGTGGCTCAGTCTGACTCACCAAAAGATCAGTTGAAGCGCCAATAGAGAAAGCTCTTGAGAGCTGCCATAGTTAAGGCCAGGGTAAATGCTATCCACGTGGAAGACAAACATGAAGAAACCAAGCCAATAGATGGCCCTATATCCTTCCCTCCTTCAACCCGAACAGGATTATTGTGCACTATTATGACGTATTGGTACTCACCATCTCAGATATCGGTTTCGATGTGCACAGATACCTGCAGATCCTGCACAGATCGCAATACGTACTTGTCAGCAAACTACTAGTCTCAAGAAGATGAAGCTTCTTTAAAAATGGGAACTCATCCAGGTAAATCCTCTCTGGTTTTAATGGTGCAACTATTGCAATACTAGGAAATGTCACGCTCCTTATAAAAGCCGGGTCAGTCTCTCAACAAGTTTTGTTCTTAATCATCGAAGACTTGGAGCCTTACAACACCATAATGGGATGGCCTGACTGCACTAGATGAAAGTTATTCCTTCGACCTACCACCAAACGATCAACTATTTGACTAACGTTGGGCAAGTTGAACTTTTAAGTAGTCAGTTGGCCGCACGACAGTGTTATCAACTATTTGTACTGGAACAAAGAGGGGAGAAAATCTTTGAAAGTCCTCCTCTCGAAGATCAAACCCTTGCGTAGCAATCACAGCTCGCCGCCTAGATCAGGGCGAAAGAGAAGGATCCGCTGGCTATGGATCTCCTGGAAAAAGTAACGTTATACGGACCGGAAAAGTTCACTTACATCAATTCACTCCTATCCAATAAAGAAATGGAGTAGTTACAACTCGTGTTGTTGAATAACCTAGATGTATTCACTTGGAGCCACTTAGATATGGTTGGGATTAACCTGACAGTGGCCTCTCACGAACTAAATATTATCCCCATGACCAGACTGGTAAGACAGAAAGTAAGGCGTTTCCACCCGGATCGCCATCAGATCATTCAAACGGAAGTAGATAACTTACTGAGAGCAGGTTTCATCAGAGAAGTGAAGTACCCCGAATGGCTAGCCCACGTGGTGGTGGTTTCAAAGAAAGAAGGTAAGTGGCGAGTATGTGTAAATTACACTGACCTCAACGAAGCGTGCCCAAAGGACAACTTCCCCTTATCACATTTAGATCAAATTGTTAACATAACAGCCAAGCACAGAATACTGTCGTTTCTGGACACTTTCTTTGGGTATTATCAAATTCCCATGCACCCACTTGAAGCAGAGAAAACGACCTTCATTACATCACATGGGTTATATTACTATGATGTGATGCCTTTTGGATTAAAGAATGTTGGGGCAACTTATCAAAGATTGATAACTAAGATATTTCGTCCTCTTTTGGGCAACACCGTGGAAGCCTATATCGATGACCTGCTTGTAAAATCCAAAGAACGCTTCAACCACACCAAGCATCTACAAGAAGCCTTTGACCTATTGTGAAGATACGGCATGAAACTCAACCCTTTGAAATGTGCGTTTGGAGTCAGTTCAGGAAAGTTTTTATGCTTTATGGTGACCTAGAGAGGGATAGAGGCCAATCCTATTCAACTCAAATCTATAATGGACTCTCAGGCTCTTACCTCTAGAAAAGAAGTATAGAAATTGACTAGCCAGTTGGCAGCTCTTAGGAGGTTCATATCCCATTTCACATACCGATTAATTTTTTTTATCACTTCAAAGGAGCCAAAGTATCGTACTGAATGAGGAATGCAACCAAGATTTCACGGGCATCAAACAATATCTACCGAACCACCACTCGCTAGCCCAAGGGCAAAAGTGCGATGAAGCACTCTATCTTTACCTAAATACGTCGTAAGCTCCTGCAAGTGCAGCTTTGTTCAAAGAATATGAAAACTTAAAGCAGAGACCAATATTATTCAGAAGCAAACTTATCCGGCTTAAACCCTGTATACCCTTCTGAACAAGCAAAGACTGGGTCCTCCATGTGGTAATTCAAGAAGCCTCGCCCTACCTGTACACAATTTAATATTATGTCGCCAATCTCCCTTTACTTAAGCACTATACACAAGCCCGACCTATCGTGAAGGTTGGCCTAGCGGGCGCATTATTTAAGTGAATTCGGTATCAAGATAAACCTCAATCGGGAATTAGCGCGTATATTGGTAGTTAGCAGAACTACCCTAACTAGATGTGGACCAGGGTAAACACTAGCTGGTGGATCCTTAATGTGGACGATGATTCTTGCTAAACGGGACCTGGAGTCAGCTTGTAACTTAAAGCCCTAATTGGGGAAAGAATAGAATAGGCCATACGGCTAGGCTTCCTTGCGTCTAATAATGAGATTGAATACGAAGCAATCCTAGCCGGAATCGACCTTGCAAAGTCTATATCCTTAGAAAAACTCATCATACATAGTGACTCTCAATTGGTAGTATGACAGGTAAACGAAGAATACGAAACGTGAGACTAGCGCATGGCCAGGTATGCATGTCTGGTCAAGCAATGACTATGGAGTTTTGCGGCTTAGAAGCTTGAGCTTGTCCCAAGGGACTCGAATGAAAAGGCAGACGCTTTGGCAGTAATGGCCGCATCCATCCCAATAAGAGAAACGGTGTTCCTTCCTGTCTACTACCAACCGACGTCCTCTATTACAACCAACCAGGTAAGTCAGATAGATGAAGCATGCTCTTCTTGGCTGACCCCTATAATGCATTATTTGAGCTCAGGGGAGCTGTTGGATAACAGGATTGAAGCCCATAAGATTCAGGTCAAGACGACTAGGTTTTCCCTTATGAACGGACAATTATATAAGTCGTCTCTAGACAGGCCGTATCTTAAGTGTCTCACAACTCAGTAGGGACAGTATATATTAGCAGAACTCCATAAAGGGATATGCGGAAACCATTAAGGCAATAGAACTTTGGCTCATAGAGCCCATACACAAGGGTATTATTGGCCAACCATGAGGAGCAAGATGCAAGCCGCTTACATCGTAAAGATCTCAAGCAATGACGAGCCCCTCATCTCATGGTGTTTCCGCCAAGATCTAATCACCATCACAAGCCCCTAGCCCTTTGCTCACTGGGGAATTGATATAGTTAGACTACAACCTACTGCCCCAACTTAGAAGAAGTTATTGTTAGTTGCCACTGACTATTTTTGCAAATGAATAGAAGCTGAAGCCTTCACCTCCATCAAATACAAGGATGTCGTCCAATTTGTGTGGAAGAATATTGTCTGCTGTCTCTAATAATTTCAATCGATTGTAACCGACAATGGCCAGGTCTGAGCATAGTATACATAAATTTCTGCCATGAGTTGAAAATCATAAACTTGTACTCAACCCCGGCTGCATCTACGTAGCAATGGCCAAGTTTTGCCATCTAACAAAACCTCTTAACGACTTTGAAAAACGCTCATTCGCCCTAAGAGAGCGGGTGAAAGAGCTACCCGGAGTTCTTTAGGCCTATAGAACAACTAGCCGGAAGACAACTGGGATATCGTCATTCGCCCTTATCTATGGGATGGAGGTCGGCACCTTATAGAGATCGGGGGTGCTCACACTTCGACCAGTCCCGAAAAAGCTAATAAGCCGGCCACCAAAGACCGAGATATGACAGACTTAACTTTAGAAGTCGCAGCTATGCGATAGCATTGTACCAACAAAGGATGACAAACCTATATAACAGGCATGTAAGCCGCGTGCATTCCCGAGCTCGAGACCTAGTTCCTGAAGGCGGTCTTAAAACACTACACCCAACGGTCGGGCAAATTCTAACTAAATTAGGAGGGGCCATACATGATAGTAAGAGTGGGGGCAGCCGGATCATACACTTTAAATAAACTAGACGGGACGCCAGTGCCTAGAATGTGGAATGCTATGCATCTTAAGAGGTATTATCAAGAAAGTTTTCTTTAAAGTATTTTCTTTCAATTTTTGCAACTGCCTCCATTCCAAAGACTAGACATGGCTCATATCCTGCTGGCACTTTCATAAGACCAAACATGGCTCCTAGCCTGCTGGCACTTTCAAAACACCAAATGTAGCTCCTAGCCTGCTTGTACTTTCAAAAGACCAAACGTGGATCCTAGCCTACCAGCACTTTCAAAAGACCAGACGTGGCTCCTAGCTTGCTTGCATTTTCAAAAGACCAGACGTGGCTCTTAGCTTCCTGACACTTTCAAAAGACCAAACGTGTCCCTAGTCCGTTACACTTCAAAAGACTGGGACGTAGCTTTACCACCGCCACTTTCTTCAAAAGATCGATGTGGCTCCTAGCCTCAAAGACATCCAAAGACTAAATGTGGTCACAAATTACCGCACTTTCAAAGACCGCACGTGGCTCCTAAATTTACCCGAACTTCAAAAGACCAGCGCAAGCCGCTTAGCCCGTCGATGCTTTCAAAAGACCAAACGTGGCTCCTAGCCTACTGGCACATGCCTAAAGCACAACAGTGCCTCTTAGGAGCCAAAGCCCAGAAATGGTGTCTTGCCTGCTAGCCCATGTTCGAACCCTACCAGCTTCTAAGCTCTTAAAAAACTTAACATTGATATCTCAGGCAACATCTTAGGCAAGATTCAGGAAGTGGAGTTTGTACAAAGGAATCAATTGCATAAGTAAACCAAAAATCATATTTCTCAGAATACACTAATAAAGGTCAAGAACTCCAATAAAAATACATATATGTTCGCGTCAAATCCGTGGGATAATTATAAGAAAATATGGAGGGCTGAACTTACATGCTCTAGAAAAGTTCTGATCAGGAGCGCTCATCTCAGGTTGCTTTGCCTTCTTTGTTGATTTGCTCTGCTTTGCCTTGGTTGTTGTGGACTTAGTGGGTGTTGGAGCTGGGGGGCACTTGGAGTTCATGAAGAACTCTATAGGAGTAGCCGGAGGAATCCAAAGACGCCGTCTGAACTTCGGTCAGACATCACGCATGTCGTGGCTCAACACAACATCTATAGTCATAGGCGAAGATCAACTCCCAGGCCTTCTGGTAGTCCTCCTCCATGGCTGGTTCTCGTCGCCCGAGAGCAGAGAAGACACTTCATCCTACCGCCCACCTTCATGAAGCTTGTTCAACCTCCAAAGGCAACTTCATCCAACTCAGCCTAAATTTCTCCTTCGCAACCGCCAAGGCATCTTGGACCCTAGTCAGGTTGTCCTCCGCCAGCGCCTTCGTGTCACCCGTCGCGACTGCAACTATCCTGGCAAGCTGTGCCTTTTCTTTGGTTTCATCCCTCTCCTTCTCCGCACTTGCAATCTTCTCTGCACCAGCCTTAACCTCCTGCTCCCAGTGCTTAGACTTAGCTTTGGTCTTCACCATGGTGTCGTCTAGGGCGTGGTGCTTGGAAACGATTGGATCGAAAGCATAAAGTCAAGAGCCTTCCGGGCATCTTCCACTCTAAGGTAAGTTCCTACGTCGGCACGCCATGTTTCGAATAGCGGTGACAGCCTGTAAAAGAAGAAGTGTTAGGAGAAAATCACAACATAAAGTCCAAGTTGTGGTTGCGAATATACATCCCATCTTCAACCACACATTGGTAGGATTTCTTATCCATATCAGCCGAGTGGGATGGAATACTCCCACACAAGCCACCATCGCATCTGAGTGTTATTGGGGGTGAGTTCGTGGGCACATTCGCATGCAAGAGTCACTCTTTGCTAAAGGGGTTCTAACAAACACAATTGATCGCAACATTCGGATCTAGGAGCCAATGTGTGTTCACTCAAGGACTAGTCCACTCCATCTACCCAACATACGAGCCCAACATCGCCCCATCATAGTTTCTTCGCCTTACGCACCCAAAAGTTGCGAGATTGGATCGCTTAGCCGAAGTGGCGACCAACAAATTGCCTACAGGAGCCTTACTTACAACTTGATCAGCTTTGGGAAGTCCTCCGGCTGGAGCCCCACCCTCCAGCGACGCACAAGCCTCTATGGAAGCATCCTGGGCAACACCCTCCAAAGTCGGCAAGGCATTAGACGCTCATTCTTGAGAGTCCACAGTAATTACTATCGGACTCTTTTGAGCCTCTTCACCTGGACCAGACCATTTTAAAAAGCCGGCACTTCGAGCCGAGGGTAGTCTCCTCGAAGCCAAGCAAAGATCACAAGAAGAAATCCAGCAACAAGATTAGACATGTCGACCTCAGCTGGCTCACTAGCAATCTAGGAAACTAGGCAGACACCCTAAATCTCTCCTGTAGAAGGACTTGGATTCACCCAATTCATAAAGCCTTCTAACCCCGCACCGACAGCCTTTGCTTGTCTAACCTTCTTTCCCTTATTTCTCTTTTTTTTTCTTCTTCTCGTCGTCTGAGTAGGTCAGGATCTTGCTCAATTAAAGGTGATTGGCTCGCATGGACAAAGGCGCTTAGTTTCGAATAGTCTCGCCTTAAGGCCTCGGAGCAAACCCTACTTGTAAAGAGCTACCCAGGATTGACTTTAGGAGGTCAGTAAGAATAAAGTGTTCACCTTTGACAAGCTCCTCCGCAACTGACCTGGGAGGACATGGATACGTAAGAGTAAGGAATGACACTTAACCCTCGGGGCAGAAATTTTTTATGCATAAAGGAGCTCGTGGATTTGCGGTTCTCTCAATGATCTCAAACAACCGTCTGATGCGATCCAGCCTAGCCTTCTCCACCCAACTAACGAGTCGGCCTTGCTGACACTTACCTACAAAAAGTCTAGAGAGAATGGGCATATCAAAATATAGACGACCTAGAAAGGAACAAGCTCCATCAAGTTGAGATAAACCTAGGAACTTGAGAGATTGATTCAGATCAAATGGAAGCCCAAGAGAGCCTAGCATCTCATACCACGGACCTTTCACTAAAACTACCCCTTTTGCTTTAGTTTTAGGGGAGTCCGAGAGCCCAGTCACAAATTACAGTCGGGGGCTATGAGCCGACATAGACAACCGGCCCCCAACCTGAAGCTTCAAAGTGTAAATAAAACAAATCTTTACTAGGGAAATATCCAACTAGTAGAGAAGGTTTAGCACACTACAACCCATCAAAATCTGAAAGACGTTCGGATGTATAAGTGCAGGAGGTGCCCTAGTGGCGTAGAAACCGCTACCAAAGACCTTAATAGTAGCTTCAAGTCCAAAGCAGCCAAGGCTCATCGCTTGACAACCCGCATCAATGTCTGTAGGGACCTAACTGAAGGGTCTCAATTCCTCTACAGACATAGCAAGAACCATGTTGCTTGTAGTAGGCATTTCTCGAGGGGTCCTCCTCTTACACTCGGCCTGACTGGTAGAAGTCTCTTCTTGACCTCTCGCCATTCTACAAGAAAACAAACAGAAAAAGGGGATCAACTTGTGGATTTTTAAGCAATGAAGGCGACAAGACCCTTGAAAGACAAAAGAAGTCCCCCTTTAGAGGTTTGACAACTGATTAGTCTTAAACTCATCTATTTTTAATCTATTTTTCTAGCTTATTTTTAGTATCTTCGAATATGTTTTAATGCCAAATTATGGAATATTTACCAACTTTGTGTTTTACAGGTTTTAATTCAAAAAGGAGAAAATTCTAGTAGGAAAGAAGAGAAAATTAGCAACTGCAACAGTCTCTATCGCGATAGAGTTTTGTGTGTCGCAAAAAACTTCCAAGCAAGTGGCAAAGGAACTCGGTCATAACAATATTTCAAGGTAAACATAAAAGTCTCGAATATTGACAGAGCTCATATGATGTTACATATTGCGGACAAGAAAATAGAAGCAATATAACAAGTCACCGAGATAAAAGAAAGTTTATGTTGGCGTATTAAAGCCAAAGAAGATGTCAACACAAGGAAGAAATTGTCGAGTCAAATAAGCTCCTGTCGCGACAAATTAAATAGGAAGAAGACAGAAATTCTGTCGTGACAAGGGATATTCTGTCACAATAAGAAGTTAAAGAGTGACAGATAAGTTTATGTTGCAACATAATGAAGAACAGAAGACAAAATCTCTGTCGTGATAAAATCTTCTGATGTCGCGACATTGATTATTGCAACATGGAAAAGTCGCCGGCATGTACAAGAAATTCAAAGAAGTGCACCTTTGTCGCGATAAGGTAATGGCGTCGCGATTAATCAAATGAAGAAGTTTCGCTGCGACAAGGCGATGGCGTCGTGAAGCTTAAAGAAGAAACTCTGATCGTAATAGATAAACAAGGTCGCGACATGTGATGCTTGCTCAGTGAACCGACCTGTTGCAACAAAGAATCCAATGTTGCGGCATACTTCAAGCTGAAGAAATGTTTCGATGTCGCGACAGGATCTTAAGGTCGTGACATAGAGATAAGCTGAACACAGATAAACAAGATCATGATAGACTTTTCTATGTCGTGACAAAGATTCCAACACAGGGAAGAGAAGTATGGTCGCGACAGAACAAATTGGGTCGCGACACAAAAATAAACTGAATACAGAAAAGTCCTGTCTTGACCAGGGATTAAAAAATCGCGAAATATCAATGATATATTGTCAATATTTCGGGTGTCAGGCCATCCCGACATGATTTTTGCAAATAAAAATCGTTTATTGAAAAAATCGAAAAAAATCGACACACGGCGATATCGATATTTTACCATATATCCAACACAAATGTAGCTTTGTAAAAATTAAAAAATCAAAATCAAACAGCCATATACCTACGCTTGATTTAATTTTTCGACAAACGATCGCGGGTTTTGGGACACGTGGAAGGCTGAGATTTTGTTTCAGAAATTCAAAATTTTCAACGGCTAGTAGCTGATTTGACGGCCATAATTCAATCCGTGTTGATCCAACGACCATAATTCAATCCGTGTTGATCCAACGGCCATATTTCAATCCCTTTGATTCCAACAGTTATATTTTTTATCTGACGGTGGATTTTGAATCTGACTTGTCTAACGGCGACTGATTTATAATGCATAGATCAAGATTCAATGTCAGATTGATCCAAAATCAAATCCAATGTACTTTAATTCATTTTTAAAGGGTTTTTTGACCAAAAAAGGCTAGGGTTTGACTTCGAAAAATCTATAAATAGCCTTAAAATCACTTGTTTTCATATCAAACTCATACATTCTCTCTAAAACAATTCTTCATTTTTTGCAAAGTCTCGGAGAATAATATTTTTGTCAATTTTTGGTGTTCAAGTCTTCCAATCAATACATAATTTCTGCAACTTAAGGTATGTTTCCATGTTAATTAAATTTTTTTTTTTACATTTGTGCAATTTAGTAATTATATTAAGTTTATATTTAGATTAAGATTGTTTATATTTAGATTATGATTTAATTTTAGTTTATATTTAGATTAAGAATGTTTATATTTAGATTATTTATATTTAGATTAAGATTTAATTTTAGTTTATATTTAGATTAAGGTTTAATTTTTAGTCTATATTTAGATTAAGATTATGAAAAATAAAATATGAACATATATTATGCATATTTTATGTTTTAAATATACATTTTCTTTAAATTATGATAATTAATGCAACTTATATTTAGATTGAGATTATGAATAAGAGTGAGAAAATTTGTTAATTATTAATTAGCAAATTTGTGAAATGTCAAAATTTGTGAAATATACATTTTCTTTAAGTTATTATAATTAATGCAACTTTATAGTTAGATTAAGATTATGAATATAAAATATAAACATTTGTTAATTATTAATTAAAAAATTTGTGAAATGTCAAAATTTGTGAAATATACATTTTCTTTTAAATTATGATACTGAATGCACTTTATATTTAGATTAAGATTATGGATATAAAATATAAATATTTGTTAATTATTAATGTAATATGAATTGATGCAACTTTATATTTAGATTGAGATTATGAACATGAATTGATTACAATTATTAAAGTTTATAGGATGGAGATAGTGGAAGTGGAAGCACATCGGAGGTTGTGATCCTGGCTTGAAATATTGTAGCACCTATTGAAGGGAAACGTAATGGCACCCCATATGCAATTTTTGTGGTATGGTCATTAAAATGGCGGAATAACTCTGGCTCAAATTTCACTTATCACATACGTATCTCCACTCAAATAGCAAGAAAGATCCTAACGCGCTCCCTGCTGCAAAGAAATGAGACAACTTTGGTTGAAAAGAATAAAGCCAAAGCAAAGAAAGCCGAATATTAAGAAATTGACCAATCGCGAGGCACAATGAGTGGTAGCCATAGACATCTCTTTGATGACTAAGATGATGATGATGAGGAAAGGAGGAGGAAGATGATGATGTCTATACGTATCCCAGCTGACATGAACTCCCCGACAAGCGAGCTGACTATCTGGCAAAGATGTCGCGGCATCCAGTTAGTGAATGGAATCGCCAACAAGAAGAAGGGTTTATGAGAGGCAAAAGAAAAATTGATAAATCTTTGAACTTAAATTCCTTATTATAGTATAAACCGATTTACAAACATTTCTAATATATATAATTGCAATAGGTGAGCCTTCACAATCACATCCAACTGATCTAATAAGGCGCATGCAAAGATCTCTAAGTGTGAGACAATCGGATCCATCACCACCTCTTGCTCTATCATTATATAAATCTTCGGCAGCAAGACAAAAGAGTGTTAAAAATCTCTTTAAAGGAGGTGTAATCAAAGAAACGATGGGCTGATTAATTAGTAAATTCTTCATATATGAGAGCGTTGCGCCTTATAAAGCAAACTCTCACCACTTCAAAAGCATGATTGTTGGTGCACACCAAGCTGGTATGTGAAAATACGTTTTCAATTTCAAATAAGATTATTATCTTAAATTATAGTTGCAAACCATATAATTATTTACTTTAACTTGTAGGCATGGGAATACAGCCACCATCTCCATATGAAATCAAAAAACAAATATTTAGATATGGAGGCAAAGACATGGAAGATTGCGTGAATCTCCAAAGGGAGAAATGGAAGACCCATGGGTGCATAATTATGTGTGATGGATGGACTCGCCCCACGAAATTAAGCATATACTCACTCTCATGGTATATTGTAAAGGGAGCACAATTTTTCTTAAGTCTGTTGATGCATCGGATAATATCAAAGACAACAAATACATTTATGGTTTGTTGAAAGACGTCATAAAGGATGTTGGCGAAGCAAATGTTGTGCAAATTGTTACAGACAATGAATCAGCATTTGTGAAGGCTAGGAAATTGTTAATGAAGAAGTACAATTTATATTGGACTTCATGTGCAGCACACTGCATCGGCCTTATGTTTGAATATATTGGTAAACGAGAAAGTGTTTCCGATTGACATTAATGCATGAAAGATCACCAACTTCATCTACAATCATGGTTGGTTTCTTGCAACAATGAAAAAGGTTTGTGGTGGAGATATTGTGTGTCCAGGGGCAACAAGATTTGCGACAAATTACATCGCCCTAGCAATTCTTCTAAAAAAGAGAGTTGATTTGAAGAAAATCTTTATTAGTGATGAATGGGCTTCTCATGTTTGTAGTAGACTTAATCGCTAAGTATGAAGTTTGTGCTGACTCATAAGCTTAATCATCCATATTGGGAGAATGTCTCTAACCTAGTTTCACCTATGAGGCACTATATATAGTTCTTCGCATTGTTGATCCTCGAAATCATCCCAACAATGCCATTTCAGGTAATGAAGGATTCGAGTGATGAAGCAAAAAGTTACATGCACTCAAAGCCAAAGAATGGGTAAAAACATCATCGCTGCATCGCTGGGATAAACCTTAAACATCGTCTTCATGCCGCAAAGTAACTATTCCATATCATAATCACTTTGTTATTATTTTCCTTTATCACATACTCAATTCTAAATCACTTTTCTAGCATATTATCTTAATCCAAGATTTCCCAATATGCACTGAGTTGCGAGAGGTGACCCCGAGCTACTCCAAGTCGCTCATGAAGTATTTGGAAAATTATCTCGCTACTATCAGAGGTCTTGGTAATATTAGAGCCGAGGTATATCATCAGACTATAATTTCTAATTAATTGATTCAATTTATTTCGTTAATTTTACACATATATGGATTTGTCAAGTTCATTTTGAATTACAAATTTATAATGTTTCGAGATGCCAAAAAGTGGAATTTGGTAACGAGTAGCAATAGCATCAAGAGATTTAATGGTTCCCGGTGAGTGTTTGCTTCTCATTAAGTTTTTAAAAGAAAAGTTCATTACCACGTTATTATTGGGATTGAATGTTAGTAATTTTATTGTAGTGAAATGGTGGTTCATGGTTGAAACCACGCTCCCACATCAGGAATTCCGCTCTTAAGGTTCATCTCAACAAATTTTCATCTCCTCAAAGATGTGAGAGAAATTGGAGCACATTTGCTGATCCATACAAACAAAGAAATTGGCTAGCTTACCCCTAGCCCAACAATTAGTTTTTTGTTATTACAACATTTAAACTAAAGATACGGCATATAAGGTAGACTGACAAAGTTCGCTTCGAAAAGATTACCTTGATTTACTAGATATTTCAGCTGAGTTTGGTGAAGAAGAGGATAATCAATTATTCCAATGGGTTAGACCTCTAGATTTTGATGATGAAAGTGGAAATCCTGATCCACGAATTGTTGTGCATGTTCGAGAAGCAAGTGTAGATGTTGACCGGGTTTTATCTAAAGAATCTCCCATAAAGGAAAGTTTCACAATAGACTAGGAGACTCATTTCAAAGATGTTGTCACTTTCTCGAATCTCTTGATTCAAGTGTTGAACATAGTAGTAGACCCTAGTTTATCGCAGTTCACTATAGGCTGGTGATGACTCAAGAGGAGAGGGGACCAATGATGGCAAAGACACTGAAATGATGGGGCGGGATAATGCAGACGACAACAAAGTGAATTTCCATTTGAGTCCATTCAATCGTGAAGATGATTTCACACACGTGTTACACAAGATGAAAGACCATGTGGGTCTAGGAGAGAGTTGTCCAGTATTGAGCCGTTTGAAATCCATATAGAGGTCAATGTATTAGCTGATGACACAACACAATGAAGATTCAAGTTTCGACTCAGTTTTGAGTCAATGAGCACTGCCACTCAATACAGCTGGATTCATCCAATGATGCCAATCAAGCCCTCTTTACACAATGAGTTATGGTCAACCTTCTTCACATCCTTTAGATTCCATTGGTGAATATGGAATGATTAACTATCCTCATGATGCACAAATGCCATTCCAAACTCCAATCCATTGAGAGGTTGTGGGTACAAGTCAAGACATTTATGCATGGCATGTTCGATCTTATAATCAATATTATTGGAACACTATGTTCAGATGAGTATCGTCACCAAGATGGGATCCTTCGCCAAATGTTGCAATAGACAACATCGATCTTCATGTTGGTGGTGAAAGACCATAGCAATGTAATATTAATGTTCATATTTAATTATTAATGCCATTCTACACTTTTACAAAGTATTTCCATGAATTTCAAAGTATTTTGTTAATTTCTAATGATATTCATGTAAAATATCCACCGATATATCTCCGTATATTCCGATATATCCCATATATCCGTAAAATCCAAGGCACCGGGAGCATATCCGCTTGAAACCGATATTTTTATCATGCGACATAACAAACTCGACGCGACAAAGAAACATCAAGAATATTGGAAGAGGTAGTGTCGCAATATCAAAATGAAGCTGCAACAAGAAATCAGGTTAAGTGGCGACAAAACTCTGTCGCGACAGAAATTCTAACAATACAAAAAACATTATTGCAACAAGAACCAAAACAGAAATGTCGTCGCGACATAAAAATTGGGTCTCAACACCAATTTGAAGAAGTTTCACAAAAATTTTGTCTCGACAAAATTGTCGATGTCGCGACATAACTATTTAAGGAACCACACATAAGATTGTTGCGACATAGAACGGTTAGAACGACAGACTTTGCAAGATAGATTGTTAAGGAGCCAAAGAAAGATCTGCCGTGACAGAATGAATATGCTGAAGAAAAGAATACTATCGCGACTAAGGAAACTCTGTTGCGATGGAATCCAAGAAGGAGCACGTAGTGGAACAAGTCAGACGTGATTTAATGCATGCCGCATAGAGACCACATGAAGAATGAAAAACTGGCTACGACAAAACTTCCAGCTCGCAAAGGGAATGCACATGGGCCGCACCTGGGATCCACAATGTAGTCTCACCCCAGGCTCAAACTGGGGCTCTATAAATAGAAACAATTTGAGAAAAGTTAAGCAGTCTAGTTTTGGGGGAAAACGAGAGCATCTAGGGAGTTGATGACTCTTTTGTATTATATTATTCTTTTCTTTCTTTCTTTCTTTTCTTTTCTTCGTAGACTGGATTTAGCGTAGAATTTAATTTAAAGCCACTGGACTAAATGCTGAATTGTTCAGTTTAGAAGTTGAATTAAATTGTTGAAATTCATTTCGATCATCGTCAATTCAATGAAATTTGTGATGTGTCGAATTCATTTCTTTCGGGCCATTACAGCTTACAATGGAATTTTCCTTATCGCATTTCTGTTCATCAGAATCCGCGAGAAATACAACTTCCGTTGGGAAATATCTGATGTTATTTATGGTCTTTTTTGAATAATTAGAAAGAAATTTCCTTGGTTGAGAATATTGAATTTATTTGAATGGTGATGTTCATGAAGTGATTTGTTCCTAATACTAGTAATTAATACCCATAAAAGAATCCAAGCCGCTCTCGATTTCAGAGGCCCTCTGAGTGACACAGAGATGGAGATTCCCGAGAGCATAGCGTTACTGGGTATGCTAGACTAATATTGAAGAACTAATGAGCTCTAAAAGATTACTTAGATAAATCATCAATTTACTCATGGTTTGAGAATTAATGAGTGGATCTATCAATTTAATCAATTGTGAGATATCTCCTTTATCCGGGAGAAATGATCTTGATCCCGTTAGCTTAGATCTAATCAAGGAAAGGAGAACTCTAAGATCTCAAAGGATGAGACATCATTTATCTTGTAGAAATCGGGCAGCACCCTCTCGAAGCAAGAAATTCACAAATATAAGAATGCAGACAAGATAAAGAAAATACCGGGACCATAAAGAAATTCTGAGTACAAGTAATTGATTAGAAACTAATTTCAGAAATGAACATGATTCTCTAATCAGTGAAAAGTACGGTTAAAGGATAAATTCAAACTATACTACCTTGCTTCTTTGACAATTTCAAATTCCAATTTATGATAGAATCGAATTAGATTATGATGCAAGAATTGATAATTTCACAACAGTGAAATCCCAGTGTCCACTTCCAGTAATAATTTGGTTCAGTCCAATTTATGTTTAGGATTTTAAAATTTTCCTTTATTATAGATGTAGAAATTCAGATAGTAGAATTCTTAGCTTGGTTACTGAAATTTCTATGAAATGGAAGTTCAAATAGTGTGGAACTTGAGTAGTTAGGGTAATTGAATTTTAAATTTTTTTCAATCTTTGTGGGAACGATATCCGGACTTATAAGTCCACTTTTATTACTTTTACTTAATTGCACTTAAAAGATAAGATTCAAACTAAATCTTTAATGAATTCATTGACAAATCCATTTTTCTTATGAGCATACAAGTTATTTTTTGGTCACAACAAATTTCTGGTGCCTTTACTGGGGATTGGCATATAGTCATGTGGTAATGGTGTCATAAATTTGTACATATATGATTTGGTCGTCAACAAGTTTTTAGTGCCGTTGCCCGAGATCGAATGAATTTAAAAATCAATATTCCGACAAAAGAGAGAAATGCTAATTTAGACAATTTTCTTTGATTTACAACAATTTTTAAAATTAAAACGCTTTAATAAAGAAGTACGAAAAATTACTGATATTTTTAGTAGCTCAAATAGATATATATATTTTTTTATATCACCTACTCCATTCGATCTCGCAGTTTCTACTTTTAGGAAGATTTTAATGCATAGAAGACCGTGGCGCATTTGCCGCCTGCATTACTGTAAATTCTGAGATAACACCGCGTAATCCGAGAAGGATCACCGCGTAATCCAAATATGGCAAATCAAAGAGAAAGATTATAGCTATTCTGCAATAGCAGCAAGTAGAGAAATCAAAGGCCTAATACTACGAGGACTTTGGAGGCCTATTATCCGAGAAGAGTACTCGCAGCAAGACAACTCGCGAACAAGCAAACAATTTGAGGTAAAGAAGCTATCATTGATTACTATGGTGCAGCAACACCAGTTCACAGGTCACCTCTCTGAAGATCCCAATGAGCATATGGGGAGATTCATGAGGATGACCAACACAATCAAGCTAAATGGGGTCAGACTAGAAGTAATCAAGCTACAACTCTTCCCCTTTTCAATGAGAGATGTGGCAGCAACATGGTTTAATTCATTGCTAGTGGGATCAGTGAACACTTGGGAAGAATTGGTGGAGGCCTATATGAGCAGATTTTTTCCTCCAACTCTCACTATTGAGAGGAAATTAGAAATAATTGTCTTCAAGTAGGGGGAAGATGAGAGTCTTTACACTGCATGGGAGAGATTTAAGAGATTGCTGAAAAGATGTCTTATGCATGGAATAGATCTGACCACTTAGATGGATATTTTCTATCATGCTATGAATTATGCCTCCAAGGGTATAATTGATGATCCCCGCCATGGAGCTTTTTAAAAGAAGAAATGCAGAAGAGGCAAGGTAATTGATTGAAGACCTTGCCAATTGCACTACAAGGCTCCATCCTCGAAGCTTCAGTGGAGCAAAAGAAATCGCATTCGAGGGAAGTGGTCTTACGGAAACCTGATAGAATGACAACCATAGAAGCAAAAGCTAGACGCGCTATGAACAAACCGGGAAACAATGAAAGAACACGCACACCGCACATGAAGTGGGAGCAAGAGGAAGAAAGAATTAGAAGAAGTGCTGGCGATTAGTCAAGAAGAGCCCTACCAAGTCAGGAGGAGAGACTAAATATATGAATGAACAAATAGCTATCACTTTAAGCCTAACCCCAACTTGCCAACACTATACACCAGCACCGAGGAAACTATGAAAACTTTTTCATATGGTAAGAGCACAACAGGTCTTGCACTGACGTAATTCATCGCAGTTTATGCTCAAATTTTAGGTTCCAAGAACAACAAAGAATAAAGGACAATAGAGGAGATTATCAGGGTCAAAAAGGACTCAATCATTTGAAGATCAGAGGCTTCATTTCATGTTAGAAAACAAAAGGATTTTGAATTTGCATGAAAATATATTTTCTTACCTTGAAAACTTCCAAGCAAACATAGCTGTGTTTCAGACAAACACCAATGCCTCTTTGAAGAATCTGGAGATATAGATAGGGCAACTAGCTCAAGCTGTGCAGAAAGAGCCTAAGGATTCATTTCCAAGTGACATCAAAAAGAATCCAAATGACTGTATGGTAGTAATTCTGAGAAGTGGCAGAGAGCTAGATGAAAGGAGAGTTGAAAAGAGGGACATGTTGAGCCTCATAGTCGGTAGGCGTTACTAGTTCAAATCTTTCTATGGACTAGCAAGATGTAGGTTGGGGGTGTGTTAGTTACATAAAATTGCGACATTTATATAGGTTTTAAGCCCCTTAGCCCATGTTTTGCTTTCATTTTGTGTAGAATAGGTGATTTTAACCTTTTCTACTATTTTTATGCGTGTGCAGGTTGTTCGATGTTCCATGCGCATTTTTGTAGCGGGTTGGTTTCCAAATGACAACTATAGATCATTGTTGTCGATTCCAGGCGCTGTCGAGAGGCCACGACCAGTTATGAAGTGAAGTTAAGTAATTAGACATTGGTACTAATGTTAAATCGTGGTACCCTGCATCTACATGCGCTTTAAGACCATTGAATCTTGGTACCAAGATCAACAGTGTGGTACCGGTACTTCAAGTGCGCTTTGAAACTGAGGTTTTTGCAGACGGCATTACCAATCGGTACCGCACCAAATGTGATCTTTGCAGTGATCTGGGAAGAGGAATTTCGATCTTGGTGCGGCACACTGCCTTTGTTCCCACTGAGATCACTAATGGGATTGCATTTAAGCCCACTCTAGAGCGTAATTAAAGGAGTCTGCTCTGTGGTTCGGGGCTCTCACTTTGGAGTTTTTCTCACATTTAGGTTTTCTAGAGTATAGTAGCTAGTTTCTTCTTATTCCTGGTTTTGAACATTTGTAATCCTTCAATCGGTTTTATAACTTGGTACTCGTTGAGGGAACTCTACATTTTTTATATTTCAACTTTGCAATTGAAGTGATATTTCTCAATTCACATTTAATATTATTATTCCAAAATTTATGAATCAATTCTCCGTTTTAATGGAGTTCTAGAAACTCCACATGATGTGGTCTCAAAGGTGGGAAACTCATCCCCTTCAAGGTAACAACACCTCATCCCTCTCTTATGCTTCAATGGGATTCAGATGATATTAAACACTACAAAATTCTTATAAAACCTTAGTTTGACATCTTCTTGACAACGTGTGAACGAGAGATTCTTGGTACACGTTGTGCTTGATCTCAAATGCTATCTAAGAGTCGAATCAAATCGTGTGAGCAAGCGTTTGATATCTTTCATTTATTCTTTGTCTTACAAAAGCTTTTTTAAAGTTATATCCCTCATCAAAGACCATTCATCAATGGCTCCTAGATGAGAATGTAAGTGAGAGGTGAGTGTTAACTAGTTGGAGAAGAGTGGAAACTTTAGGATCCTATCATTCGCCCTTCTCGTTTTAAAATAGTTTAAGTCAATCGATTAACAAATCAGTAAACCAAAACCCCCCTGATTTTACTTTATTTGCATATTCATTGGATAGCAATCCCTAAGGATCATCTGGGAAACCACTCCCTATGGAAATGACTTGTGGACTCCCACAATATTATAATGCTTCACAACATCAGTTCCTATGCTTAGGAATAATTTTAGTTATCACTAAATAGAAAAGCATCACTGAGGATGGATCCTCTCTACGTAGGAACGCACGTGTCAACAAATATTCTGTTGCCGCTCTTCTCCTCGCAGCGAGGAATTCTCAGAAACCGGGCGATAGCGAGGTAGCAACTACCCCTAAGGGGGACCCCTTGCGGATTTCATCAACACTAAGATCTCTAAGTGATCCTCCTCCGCAGGCGCATCGACCTCTGGGTGCCTTCGAAACCGACCGACGACAGGCTCTACGAGGGAGTCCAATCGGAATTATCACTCAGCTTCCTTTCTGCCTCTTCATCACAGAAGACCGCCTTGGAAGCTTCCCATCAGATGTAGGAACGGGCTCATCCTTCGAGTCCATAGTCCGCTTTCGCATCCATGCTGCAAACCCAGTGGCAATCATAGTGTAACGTTCCAAAAAAATAACCTTCTTGTCTTATTATTTTACTTTATAACATTTTCTGCTATTATAAATTTTTTTATTTTATTTATTCGATATTTTATTAGTTTTAAGTGATAAAAATAGAGGTTTTTAAAGTGAGTATTCGCATAGTGGATTAGTGCACCCCAAATTAAGCCCTAGTAGTTTAATGATATGTTTAAGGTATAACACAAGTTAAAATAAAACTGGAATTAATATAAGAGTTAAGGTTAAATTGGTAAAATGTCAAAATGAGGACCCAAAGGTCATAAATGAAGAAGAGTATATGCCAAAGTAGAAAGGTGATAAGTTGTTATGCAAATGAAATAGAAATGAAGGGCTTTAACAAAATGAAAAAACTAAATAGCGGAAGTGCCAACAAGGCCTTATACAAGATGAGAATAAGACCAATTTGGTCTATGAATGAGATCATTTCCATTTGGGCAAAAGGGCAAGTAGGCTACGATTGAGAGAGGGGGAAGCCATCTTTGGACTCTACTTGTTCTTGAAGAGGAAGGAGAAGAAGGAAAGGCCCAGAGTGTTAAAAAATATTAAGGTATGGATATGTCACAAGTTTGGGTATGGATTCACCTATTTGCTTGTTAGGAACCCTCATAACTCCCTTTTTGATTGTGTTTAGATTAAAGTAAAACCACAATTCCTTATATATATATATATATATATATATATATATATATGTGATGATGATATTGTGTGTGTGTGTGTGTGTGTGTTTGAGTTAGGCTGAGCAGCCTTTTCTTTGATTAGAATTGGTTTTGAGGAATTTTTATATTAAGGAAATGTTGGGGTTTTAGGGAAGATGTTGTCAAAATTTTTCCAAACCCATATTTTTGTTTTGACAATAACATGACCATTAATCATCCAAATTGAGTGATTCAAATTTAAAGGTAAACTAAACTTCTAGGAGAACAAATTTTCTTCAAATAAATGTATTCAAATTTGGACCCCATTAGACCCAAAAATTAGTCAAAGTAAAGCGTTGTTTTCAAGAAAATTCTGGTTTTGTTTTGACAATAGAGCAGTCTCGGTTTTTTAGGACATATCTTGAGTTTCGATACTTCGAATTGGATGATTCCAATTTCTACTGAAAATAAACTCATAGAATTATCATTTTCTCTAAGGAAGTTTGGGAAAAATATATTTCGTTGTTAAGAAAATTTTACAGTGAAGGTGTATTAGTGTCTGACCCTAACCTTGAAACGCGCCATGAATGGATTTTCTTTGTTTATTCTCACGATTGTGGCGGTATTGTAATGGATTAAGGGGGCTGAGGTGATGATAAAGCGACTAAGATCGAGGATACAAGGAATATAAGTCAGAATCGACAATCTTTTGGTTTACGTTCTTATACTTCCCTTCTTGTCTCAAGTTTTGTGCTTGTTTGTCAAACAAATCTGGAATGTTTGTTATGAAATCTGCGTTTTTGGTTTGAACCAGTTAAATCTGAAATGTTTGACAAACATCTGCATATGTGCTTCTATTTGAACCATAAATGAATTTGTTTGAGTGTTGGTTATTTAATTTATAAATTAACTATGTAGTGGCAAACATGACGGGATTCACATATGTACAAGCGAATCCGTCAAGAATGTTAATTGCATCTTGGAAATATGAAAATGGTATTGTAAAGACTAATTATTAATGCCCTTAAGAGAATGTTAAACGTCATGTTCGAGTTAGGGATAGATTGGTATACCAATAGGGTCAATGTAGCGATCACTAGCGAGATAGAAATGATTTATAGTGGCATGCAGGTCGTAGCCCAGTGAGGACAACTCTCCGGTAGTGTACACAAAATGCAAATGTAAAATAGCAATCTGTATCCAACGGGGCAGTGCGAGGACACTAAATGTTTATACCGGCCTGCGACCCGAACGGGCAGGTACCCAGTGGTCCAGTTATCCTACACACCAAAAGTTTCGATTAGATTCGTTTAAGGGAAAAATGATTAATAATTGTGTGGATTGTGTGAATTGAGTTGTGACAAGAATAATAACACATGGGAGCATGAAGAATGTAGAAGAATGGGTATATTTATGTTTGAGACAAAATGAAAGTATGTTAAATTACTATAAAATGGTATATTTATAAATGTGCATGGATCACATGAGTAATATGTTGAATTCATTTGGAAAAAATATGTTGAATGTTTTTGAGATGATTAAGTGATGCATATAGAAAAAGTTAATTGTTATGCATATAGATGTGGTATAATTTTTTGAAATAATAATATAAATGCAAAGAACCATTAAAGCGTAGAAAATTCTTAGCGATTGGCTTTACACGTGCGGTCTTAGGAATAGATGGCGAGGATGTGCGAAGACCCACGAGGCCACAAGAGTCGATCTCAAATGGGTGTAGAGTATAAGTAAATGTTTCGTCTCATGCATACACATCATTCCATGATATCATGCGAATACTTTGTATTGAAATCAAAAGATGTAAAGATCTTCATAAGAAGATATAGAAGAAGATTATATTTTTAATTTTTTATTATCATGGAATGTACTTTACATTGTGGATTTTCAAAGATAAGAGGTGCACTCTAACATATTTTTGTAAATGATGTGGAAGGGCCTTGCGAAATCTTGGTTTTTGTATAAATATTGTACTAAAGAGATCAGTTATAAGACCTCATAAAAAGATATATTATATTTATATTTAATGAATGTGAATAGGAAGTAGTGATATCACATTCACATATATAAAAAATATGATTAAATGGATATTAAATATCACGTAGAAAATGAGTATATGAAAATGTGTTTACGAGATAAATGGATTTAGTGAATTCAGCGTCCCCGAGTCCGGTCTAGCGTCGGGTTGAGAGGGGAGGGGAGGGGCGTGACACATAGACATCTCCTCTTCCTCGACAAACTCGGAAAGGTACACCACCAATCCCATGACAGCTAACCGGCGTCATTTTGCTTTAGTTTGTGAGACATGCTCACTATCTGGTCACTTTTTCGAATAGGGGTAAGCTATGGAAGTTAGGTTGCATGACACGGACATACCTGCTAAGGCCCTTGGCGTGAGCCTGCGCTGGTCTTCTTGGTAACCACTTGCCTAGAAAGGCTGCCTCGGGCTGGATTTCTAAGGTCGACCAAGAACAAAGTGTCTCCCTCGATGAGCCTGCAGTATCCGACGGCGTGTTGACGGGGATGATGTAAGGAAAGGCGCAGGTAGCCAACTCTTGCAAGTTCCTCGTCGCCAAGAGAAGCTCATGATTGCGCTCTGCCTCTGTTATCTCCAATAGGCGTATGATGTTCTCTAGGACAACCTTCTCAATCCAGTTGACTAGGCGGCCTCGCTGTAGCTTACACTGGATAACATCGAGCTCAAATGTGTCAAAACACGAGAATCATCTAGTCTGGCACGTCATTTGCAACTAGACTAAGGCAGAACCTCGAGTGCGTTAGGGCCGATTCACATCAAGGGAGCCCTGGCTGCCAACACAAGCCTAACCGGGATAACCCCTTTGCCTACGTGTTGGAGAATTCGAAGAACCGATTACAAGTGTAGTTGTTGGGGATGGTGGGCTAACATGAACAGCCAGCCCCCGGTCCCCAGCTTTAGCGTATAGACAAAACATATCTCTGCCAGCGAAATATCCAGTTGGTAAAGAAAGTTAAGCACGCTACAACCCATTAAAATCCAAAAAACATTCGGATGAACAAGCACGGGAGAAGCCCGAGTGACGTGCAAGAATTGTTTCACCAGCAACGACACAAGGAAGTGACATCTAGCTGCGAACTGCTCCCAAGTGAAGTAAACGACATTATCCACCTATAATATAGTAGAGCGAGCCAGCCCGTCCGAAAATTCTAAACTAATGTCGTCAAGGACCCGGCATAAGGACCTCAATTCCTCCATGGACATAGAAGACACAAGCACTGCGTAAGTAACTCGGTTGGACCTTCTAGCCCGACACGGCGGTGAAGTCTCCTCTTGACCTCTCATCACTCTACAGGCAAACAAAAAACAGTGATCAACTCAAGGATCTCTTGGCAAAATGATAAGCAAGACCCGACACCCAGTGAGAGCTCAAGGAAAGCGTTGGGGCAGCGAGAATAGATCCCAAACTCTATGTACAATCGCCATTCGGGAGACCTTGTTGATGACGCGCGTGAGAAACGAAATCTTTACAAACTAAATGTCGAAAGAAAAACCCACGAGGAGATTGAAAGAGAGTGCAAAACCTTGGCAGCTCACTTCATCAAATCTTAGGAGGATGAAAGAAAATGCTTTCAAAGTTCTTGGGCGAAAGTTTCTAACGACGAAAGTAAGCCTACACCCCATCCTATATAGAGGCGAGGCATGAACAGGGCATGAAATGCAGCCAGATTGATCGCAATATAGGAGACGTGCTCCTCTCCCCTAAACTGAGCATTCTCAAGGCGTTTCATCTCTTAGGAACGAAAAAAGCAAATGAGCCTTGATGGTAAACGCAACTCTTTGGAACTATTAACCCGCAAGCCTTGACTCCCAATATTACTAGGTAAGTATTGTTCTGAGGCCCTGGGTTTGTCTCTACAACGACAGGGGTGCATCTTTTATAATGTAAATGGACGATATGAGTGGAAAAATAAAACCATCAGAAAAACGATGAGGCTTCTCATAAACCTTTACTAAGCGCATCTGGGAAAAAGATGAAAAATAAACTTGATACAGAATTATGTCTCAAAGCCAAATCTTATTAAAATTTGTAAGGTAAATGCCAGCTAGATTTTATAAAACTAAGAGACAAATGTATCCAAGCAACCTAGATAGATCCATTACAAAAATGTCTAAATGGCGAACCCAGGGCTAATTACTTAAAAAAAACAAGGAAGGGGTGAAAGGAAGAGAGAAAATGAAATTGGAAAATTAAAGAAAAATAGAGTCTAAGGCTGGCTTCCCTTGGGAGGCTCCTCTGAGAGCGCGCTTTGTTGAAAGGCTCTCGGAGGCGGCTTTGTGAAGGCTCTCCCAGGAGCACTTTTGGCAGAGGCTCTCTAGAGAGTGGCTTTGCTTCCAGGCTCTCCCGGGAGATGCTTTGCTCGAAGGCTTTCCTTCTCTCAACCGTACACCTTGACCACTGCACCTCCGGGGCACCAGCCTGAAAGAGAGGCACCTAGCTGACATAGAACCACCGAAGAAGGCGTAGCGCCAAATATTAGTTGGTAACCTCGGTAGAATCTGCTTGCGAGGCCTAGTAAAGAGCCCTGAGAAGGTGATGTTGGCATAGTTAGGCCTTTCATCTAGGACATCTGATAAGTCAACATAGACATATCTGCTAAACACAATATCGTGAAAAATAGTTTTGGGCCTGAAGCCTTCCTCCATAACCTTTCCACCTTCACCGACCTATGGACATGGGTGAGGGAAGAAATCATAATAGTGAAGAGAGGCTTTGTGTAACAAAAGAGGAATCCATTGGCAACTTCATAAAATTCGAAGGTTCCACCTCGTATATATAGAGGTGGAACCTCAGGCATTTCACGTTAAATACACCGTCGAGACATCGCATGTCGTTGGTGCATTGGAACATATCGCATTAATAATCTGATTCCATACTTGGGGTCTGAAGCTTATAGTATTTTCCTCGACTAGAAGAGCATAATCCTCAGGTCGAAAAATAGGGGCATTGTGGTACTTGGCGCTGGGCGGACCCACTGTCGATGAGGCCCCCAGCGCCCGTGCGGGCCCGTTGCGACGCCACATGCAAAGGCGCCGAGGCGGGCCTATTATATTAAAACCACCTGAGGCAGGCCCGGGACGGTATAGTTCAGAACCCATGCGGGGTCTAGGATCCCACTAATCGATCAATCTCTTAGCATACGGGTGGTTAGGAAAAAATAAATATGTTAAAGAGAAAGTGCGCATGGGATGTTTATCTGGGATCTGACCTCCAAATCAGATACGCCTCAAAAAGTTAATCATGTAATTGATCTTTGATAAAGAAGAGAAACATCACCAAGACCATGAAGTTATCTTTCAATCGAGGAGAATTGGTCTTTTTGATAAGGAGGATTTCATTGCTAAAATCACGAGATTATTTTCCAAAATCAGGATGAAATTCTAATCTAAACCGGAGGCTCCCACGGGGAAAGGTAGTATGCAATCCCTAGCGTCGTACTTCTTTTTCTTCTTCTCCATCCTTTTCTTGAGCTTGCAGCGTCGGAGCGATAACACCAGTAAGTCGGACCCACTGCGGGTTTATATCATGCCGCTAATGCCTCGAAGGACAGACGAACCAGGTACCGGCAAAGTGGACGTAGGCAAAGGTGTGTCAAACCACTATAAATCCGAGTTTACACTTTCTATCTTTAACTCTTTATTTATTGTTCTTGAATTAAACTGTATATTTCTTATTGATTTGTAAAAAGTTTTGAGAAATGCAATTCATCCCCTCTTTTCAACTTTCTATTCATATTCAACTTTCTATTATTATCCTTTTTTTTTCCAAATCTCATAGAAATCAAACATAGACTTGATGTGTGTAACATCCCGAAATGTACCCTAGCAGTTTTCGGACTTGTTTAGGGTATATTATAAACTAAATATGAATTTTCGAAAATAAAACGCCGGAATGAATATTAGAGACAAAGGTAAAGTGGTCATTACCACTTGAGGACATAAATGGCATAAATCAATAAGTTGATATGCAATTATGAAGTATTAGAAAATGAGATGTAAGCAAAGGGTAATAAGTTAGAGTGCAAATGGAAGAAATGGGAGTTAGAATGCAAAAATGAAAAGGGATTTAAAAAGCAAAAATGGGTTTTGTTTGGCCAACTTATGACACTAACTTAAAATTGGATTTAAGACCAAATTTGGGTACCAGAATTGGGAGGAACAAGCGAGTAAAGAGAGAGAGAAGAAGGGGAGAAGAAGAAGAGGGAAGAGGGAAAGAGAGAAGAAGAGAAGAGAGGAGGAGTTGAGAGGATTCAAGGTATGGATTCTATGATTTTGGTATGGAACTTGTATAGATTTAACAGCAGACCACATGTTTGTGGGTTGTGGGTTGTGAGAAACCCACAAACACCAATAGAGTTCTGCATGGAGAAATAAATGTAAATCCCTTTGTTTTTCTAGGGTTTTGTTGAGAGAATCTAGAGGTCCCAAATACATGTGTTTTGGGGTTTGAGCTCAGTGTTATCTTAAAACATGGACATGTTTGTTCTTGTTCTAGGTTTGATAAGAACCTAGATTTCTTGAAAGATGGGTTGATTAAAACCTAGGCCTTGTATAAGAAGATGAATAGAAAGCATGTATGAGATTAAGAGTTCATAAGATAAGTATTGAAAGAGGAGTGAATATAATTGAAGTTCTGAAGATGAATTTGAAATGGTTTGAGGTCGTATAAAATGTAGAGTTGAATTGGGTGGAAAATATGGAAAAATGGGACAAAAACACACATTACGGGCATTTCGAGTTTGACACATGTGCCGATTTTAGCAGGGCCATATATGAATTTCAGGAAACGAGCATGTCTTAGGTACATGTGCGGAACTATATCTTGTTTACCACCACTTTATTTTGACCCGTCTTGCGTATTTTGGTAATAAGCTGTACGTTCTTATCGGGTTGAGGTGATTGAGTGGCTAATTAAAATAGACTAGAAACCAAACATACGGAAATAAACATCGTCAAAATTACAGTTCTAAGTGGCCCAAAGAAATTCACTCAAGTGGGGCGTGTTCAATAATTACGGATTACGTTTTTGGGGCATGAGTAGTCAGGGTTGTTTTAGGACATAACTAGGATTTAGGATGCTCAGGTTTGGGTGGTTCCATTGGGAAGACCACTGTTTACACTAAAGCAAGAGATGGAGCAAATTTGTCAGGAAAATGGATCAGAACTGTTGGAAAATAGGTATTACAAACTGTCCCAGTCTGTCTCGATAATTGTTTAGTTTGGCATGAAAATGCCACCGCCACTTTCGTTGAATCGATCACGATTGGAGATAGATTCAATTCAAATAAAATAGACTCATAGAGGAATAAGGAAGTACATGAAGGAGGATTGTGATTCTAGACATCATACTTTACAGTATGAGTCTTGTATTAATGGCGTAAACGAGAAAATATAGAAAATGCAACATGTATAAATGTGTTCATAGAAACATGATGGTGTGGAAAATGAAAACAAGCGAAACATGAATATGAATATGAAAGGTAATTTGTCATGAACACATAATGTGGTTAAGTTATATATGATTATTATCACATATAACCAGAAAATGATAACAAATGATAGGAAATATATGAATGAGTATATGAACTAGTATACGTAAATGGGTATATGAATGGTACACGAATGAGTGCCGGAATGAGTATCGTGAAATTGAATATATGAATGAAGGTATACATGAATGAGTATACGTGAACAAGTATATAAATGGTATACATTAAATGAGTATATGAATGAGTATACGTGGTATATGAAATAAGTACATGAATTGAGGCATATCTTTGAAAAGATAATACGAAAGTGATGGAATTGAAATGTGATTATATTAGGTTATGAATGCTATTTATTGAAATATATATAAATCTATATATATTGATTTGGATGTGTGTTATTTGATGTTTGTCACACATATGCATGTGTGCATGTATTTGACATAAATTGAAATGCGCATAAGCGTAAGCGATTTGAAATGTACATTATGGAATGGCCGGCGTGAGATTCACCAACTGGTCGTCATGAAGATGTCGTAAATAATTGGTCTGAAATCACGACTGCGAATGACAAACGGGGCGGGATTCCCGAGTGAATGCGTCGTGAGATGTCGACTTCTATAGCCATATGTGAGGCGGTAATAATTGAATCTTGAAATCACATTTCTCTTTGGAGATAGAAAAACATGAGATTTTCATCCGAATCTGTACGTGAATGTCAAATTCTATAGCCATATGTGATAGTGGTGTTAAATGGAAACCACATTGCTCTTGAATGACAAACGAGGACGGGATTCTGGCTTTGAATACGTCGTGAATGTCGAATTCTATAGCCATATGTGAAATGGTAGTTGTTAAATGGAAACCACATTGCTACTAGAAATGGTAATTGTTAAATGGAAACCACATTGCTACTGAATGACAAAACGGGGCGAAGGGATTCACCCGGCCCGAATGCATGGTGAATATCGAGAAATTACTCAGTCATATGTGAAATGGTGTTAAATGGAAAGCAGCATTCTTATGCTTGAGATGACGGCAATGACGAGATTCACCAAGCGAATGCAGTGGGTGAATGTCGATTCTATAGCCTATGTGAAATGGTAGTGTTTAAATGGAAACCACATTGCACTCTTGAATGACAAAAACGGGACGGGATTCCTGGCCCAGATCGTCGTTGAGATGTCGAATTCTATAGCCATATGTGAAATGATAATAACCAGCATTGCTGCGAGATGATGAAGCATGACGGGGATTCCTGGCCAGATCTGTCATGGATGTCAAATTCTATAGTCATATGTGAAATCCTGGCCAGAAAAGCGAGAAACAACGGTATTGAAAATTGTATTTGTTTAAGTATCTTTCACATTACACATACAGTAAGGATGTTATTTTGTAAATGATTATGGGACGACCCGAAAAGAAGTGTTTTCGCGTAATTAAAATGTTTAAAATTTAATAAAACGAAACAAAATGTTTTGATTGAAAATGTCGGGTAAATCCCGGGCTCAGACTTGGATCTGGCCAAGTTCGAGTAGGAGTTCGGTCGCGACACTTTTGAAAATGAAATTTAATATATCGAAAACAAAAAATGTTTTAAGCGGGCATCCCAGATAAGCGAAATATAATTGCTAAAGGGAGTTGATTAATGGCTTGGTAGTGATAGTGATAAAGTCTAATATGTATTGGTATTAGTCGATTTGACCACAGTAATGGTGATATGACTTGATCTGTTCGATTTCACCATGGTAGATCATATACGGTTGTTTGAATATGATCGACATGCCATACATGTAAGATATGAGCGGAAATTGTAAAAGACATGACACATGGAAGTAATACGAATAAGATAATGATATTGAATACGAAGGATAAAATTTACCATGTATAATAGGATATGAGTTAGAAGTCACATAAGAATAGGCTTCAGTTATGTGCATAAGGAAAAGTAATGTCAAAAGGTGGTGACGGCGTTACATTGTTATTGGTCGTTCTTGTCACATATGTTCCCCACTAAGGCGTAAAAACGCTTGCGGGTGTTCAATCGGGTGTAGATGCTTGAAGAGGAGATAAAGAGGGCGGACATTCCACACCCGGCGATGCAGGCCCCGTCTCGGAGATAGGTGCTCGCGGCTTTGAAATTAGCGATCTCGATGTTTGTATTAAGATATGTACGTACATATGTAATTGTATAAGTAAATGGGACTTAACATATGTGTATAGATTTTTAATGTATACCCACTCAGGTGAAGCCACAGTCCTTTGTATATGTAAATGATTTTTGGTTATTACAAAAATTGTTTGTATACTCACAGGTATAAGTTCAGCTCTGAGAAAAAAATAAATAAATAAATAAAAAGGTGAAGAGTCTCAGTACATGGTTTCGCACACCGAAACCAGTTCGGATCTGCCAATCGGGTCGGACCGGGAATCGGGGCGTGACAATGTGCTTGTTAGGATTCTATGTTATTTTCCAACAACTATGAAACAAATACAATTGATTTGATAACAAAAAATTTCAATGCCTAAATATTATATAACAGATTTGATAGATAAGAAAGCTCATTAAAATTCCAAAACCAAGGATGGCTAGCACTAATAACACTAAGATCACTGTTATCAAAATCGTACGATTCACAATTCGATTCACGAATCGATTCCCGATTCGGGGGGTGAATGATCCGACTCTTTCAAAGAATTGAAAATATGCATGAATCGAAGACTGAATCGCGAATCGATTCACAGGAATCAATTGAATACCTATTATCAAGGGACCAAGAAATTAAAAAGTCACAAAAATAAAAACTGAAATTCCCAAAAAAAAAAAAAAAAAGCCAACTGTAGAAATTAATTAACGTGGAAGAAAGCAACTCCAACCTTTGGTATTACAAATTTACGAGAAGAAACGAAAAAGGGAGAAGAAGACCAACAATTTGGTATTACGAATTTATGAGAAGAAACGAAAAAGGGAGAAGAAGACCAGAACTTTAAGAAGAATAAAAAGAAAAAAAACCTGGAATTTTCGGCTTCAAGTATATTTTTTTTTATCAAGTTTCCATCTTCTTCTTCAAGCAAACCATGCATTGAACCATTGCAGAAAAATATCATGCGTCCAACTTTTTTTTTCTTTAGGCCACGCGACTCCATGATAAAGGAGCGATTTGTTGCTTCTTTGTTTCTTCCTCTTCTTCTTCTTTCTTCTTCATCAAACGACAACCAATTTTAACCTGTCAGGTTTTAGCCAAAAATAATTTATTTTTTGACGAAATAAAAACATAAGCTACTAGAGTTAGGATAGAAGGAGATCGAGAAAAAAGAAAAGCAAGTAAGGGCTAGAATTGATATGCGAGAAGGAGAAGAATGGAAAGAGAGAAAGAAAGAAAAGAAGGGAAAACAGGGTTGTGTTGCGTGTGTTCATTTGAGCCGTTTTTCTTTCAGCTTTTCAATAGTATATATTAAAATATTATTTAATATATTTATATTTTTCATATTAACTTTGCTTACCCCAGCGCACGTTTTTACTTCTAATAGCTTTTCTAATAATAACATATTAAAATATTATTTATATATTTATATTTTATATTAAAACTTTTATACCCCAAAGCTTTTATATTAAATTAAAATATTTGATTTATCTAATAATAAATACGTTATTTTAAATAAATAAAAATAAATTATTTATTTATAAATAAATAATAAATTAATAATGAATTATTTTTCAAAAAATAATAATGAATTATCTTTTTTATAAAAAAATAAATAAATAATGAATTATTTATTTGTAGATAAACATAATTTTGTCTTTGCTACCTACTTTGAATTTAGAAAAAATACATATTAAATTTAATATACCACCACTATTGTTACAACTTACAACTTACAACATTGGTTGAGACCTTGAAATAATTAAATATGGTCATGTTCTCTTGTGCATTTAACTTAAATAATAAATTGAATTTACATATTATGTTTACATAATGAATTATATTCCTTATTTATAACATATCCCAAATTGAGTATACTATTATTCTTTTTAGGTTATCATCATACTTTCAAAATCAGCACCACCAAAAGAAGGGGTCTAATATTGGGTGATCTATTTGAGAACATTGCTGTAAATTCTTGACGATAGAATGAATTTAAGTGTAACTAATGGACTTGAAGATGGAGGGATTAATAGGATGAAAACTGTCATTAGCAGTTGATCTCAATAATCATTTGCTCTTATGCTCAATGAAGAATGTAAGAGATATCTTTGCATCAAATTTTTGAAACCGCTGAAAGGGCAAAAAGTCACACAAAAAGCTTAATGAAAAGTATTGAAAGGGAGTTTGAGGAGAAGAGCAGCAGGGTTAGATTTTAAGGGAATCGAAAAGGCTACAATGGATACATTCTCAGACAAGGAAGATTGTCAAACAACAAACTAGAATGCATATTGAAAAGGCACCAGTGAGAAATATCGCAGATTTTTATATGGACGTCATTGCCTTTTGTTTAGTTAAAGTCCTTTATTTGTATCAGTTGAAAAATTGTTCATGTTGAAGGATTAAACTGAGAGTTATCATGAGGCTACAGTTGCTCACTTAGAGTGAGCGATGTGACTTTAATGTTAGAGAAATACAAAAAGGAGTGGAAGAAAACCGGATGTACTTTGATGTCAGATGGGCGGTCAGATAAAAAAAATAGATCTCTCACTAATTTCTTAGTTAATAGCCCAAGTTGAACTGTTTTTCTCCAATCATTAGACACCTCATATGTTATAAAAGATGCACAAAAATTATATGAATTAGCCGGATATTAGTTGAGAAGAAATTGGAGAAGAAAATGTAGTGCGAGTGGTGACTAATAGTGCCCGACATGTAGCGATAGTGGTGTTAATGGAAAAAGAAAAAGCTATTTTTAGTCCCTTTGTTTAGCTCATTACATTGACAATATGTTGGGAGGATATGGATAAAATTGTAATATTCAAGGATACTATTAAAAAAGCTAAGAAGTTTGTGTTTATATTTATAGGTGCTTTGCATGTTTAGAAAATTCTCCGAAAAATAGAGGAACAAAGGGATAAGTGTTACAGATTTGCTACATCGTTTCTAACTCTAATGAGGTTTTGGGGAGAATAGAGAAAGCTCCTCTTCGAGAGCTATGTTTGCATGGAAGAATGTTAAAGATAATTCATGCCACCAGTGGAAGCCAAAAAAAAGTAGAACTTAATATTGTTGCTAGACAACAAGTTTTGGAAATCAATAACATATTGTTTAAAGTGTGTTGGCCCACTTGTCAAAGTTTTAAGTCTTGCCAGTGGTATTCACCCCAAAACCAACAATAGAATATCATTTATGAAGTACTTGAGTTATTGAGCAAAGAGACAAAATTCACGAGAACAATAACCAAAAGACAAAATATGACTTGTTTGAAACATCATTGATTTGAGATGGGATTTGCAACTCCATAGGCCACTCCATGAAACATCATTTTTCTAAATATCAATCAACTTTCTATATGCTCTTATTTATCAAGGTTATTGCAAACTAATTGTTATATATTTTTATAGGTTTCAATATAATGATCTTTAAATGATTTCAGAGTGAAGAGACGGTTTATACAAAACAATTGAGAAGATGTTCCTCAAGCATTGAGACAGAATTAAAATTGATCAACAAAATGGAAAAGTTTAAAAGATGAAGGGATTATTTAGTATGAGTATGGACATAAATGTTGTGAAGGTGAAACAATAGGTGCATCTTTAGTTCTGATGTTTGCAGTGTTAAATATTGTATTTTGAAGTTTTAAAGGAACAATTGGATTTTTTTATTATTTCAGTTGTGGTGGGAGGATTATGGAGAAGAATGTAAGAACTTGATCTTGCTATAAGGGTTTAGTCCTCACTTGTGAGTGCTACGGGTTGTGAAAGAAATTGGAGCACATTTGAACATGTCCATTCCAAAAAAAGAAATAGGTTGGAGCAACAAAGATTAACTGCTCTTGTATTTGTAAATACAATCTTCAACTTGAGTTAAGGCAAACAAAAAGAGAGAGAGGAAGAGGACAGAGTATATGATCTGTTGTTTGAGTGATATGGGTCAGATGATGAATGGATCAGAAATTGAAAGATCTTGTTTGCAAAAGAGATAATTCATGGATGGATATCAATGAATGTTTTGAAGATGATGGAGGAATTGGACGAAGCAACAAAAAGGGAAATGAGAATTTACATATAAAAAACTATATAACTTTTAAAAATTAAAAGTAGTCACATAATTTTGGAGTTGATTTTAATTCCCTATCACATGGGTCCAAGGAACTTGAGCATGGTAGAAAAAGAAAGGAAGTGGTGTTGAAGATGAGTTAGTTGATGATTTAGAAGCTGGTGTGAGGAAGAGATGAAGATGAAGGAGAGTAGATGACTTGACTATGGTTGGAGAAAGAGAGTGATGATGATGGCTGACCTTGAACTTGAAGATGTTGGTAGTTTTAATTTTATTAATAGTTAATTATTCTATGAAATAATTTTATTAGCATTAGTATATTGACAATTAGTATATTTGGATCTTTTAATTTTTAGACTTGGTGGTAAAACTGTATGTTTATTTGAAAATATTATAAGCTTATTATTTAAACAAATATTTAAATAGCTTACAATTTAGGAATTATATGACATTAAATATACTTTAACTATTATTAAAAACGTAAAACGAATCTTACAATTCGATTCGATTCTCGATTCACTAATCAAGCATTTTCGAATCTCAATTCGAATCTCAATTTAACAACTATGACTAAGATCAAGACAAAAAAATTAAATTAAATTAAAACAAGGCTTAAAGCAAAGATTACCAATAAGCAAATTCCTGAAAAGAGAACAAAAATATAAGAGAATAACTCAATTGAGTTAAACTGCAGAACAAAGTAGAAACTGGTCAGTTCCACTTTGAAGCATCGTAATCTTATCATATAAATTGCACTACGAAAAGGTAGTTTGATGAGAAAACAATATCTCTTAAGCTATCAAGAAAAATATCCAATTAATTTATAGATGCGAGATAAACAACAAATAGGAGATAAGTTTTTGGTTTTGAAGGCTTCCGATATTACATGCTTATCATGCGCACACTTCAACTCACTTATCTGTGGGTATTTGTCCACTACCAAGAAGAATTCTTCAATATTAGTCTTTGGCGTCATCTTTATCATCAAAGATTTTCGTTGCTTGGATGTTGATGAATATTTTGTCATAGATTGACCGCTTAAATTTTTGTCGGAGACTCCATCTCGATTGAATCAAAACAACTTAATATATATAAGGATAAAACAAAGTTACACTAAATGCTGAAGCTTGGAATATGAATACTTATACCCTCGAATTCATCTAAACGTTGAATTCATGGAATGATTATTAGTATTACAAAAGAATAGGTCAATCAGATGAAACTAGAAATTGGAGAATAATTATGGTATTATATTATTTAAGTTGAGATATTCAAATGTTGTTAAAGATATTCCATTTTGTTTAATATGATTCCCTTATGAAATAAGCGATTTAATTTATTACAGACGTTTGATTCAGTAAAATTAAACATGGATAAAAGTTGAAGTAACAAGGATAATTTTGGAAGAAAATTATATTAGTAAAATAGTATGGGAAAGAAAAGTGAGTAATTTATTTTTATAAAATCAGTATAGAGTAATCAAAAATGAATTTGTTTTGTGTGTTTTATGCTAATGATTAGAATTATTTAAGAATAGTTTAGAACTTTACAACAAGTGTTCATCATGCTAAATCATGTGGTAGCGCTGATGTTTTAAAAGGCAAAGTATGGGGTTGGGTCCTGGGTTAGGTATTAAATCAAACAGTTCTTATCTTATATTAAAATATTTAGCGTGATTTTACAATAAGGTGGTGTTTATTTTTGACTTTGCAAAGCAACTGCTTTGACATTTAACATTTGTTTAACTTTTTGCTTAGCTTTATTCTTGAATTTTTAAAATTTTGGATGAATAGAAAAAATAAGCATCATTTAGTAGCTCTTTGGCTTTTTCTTAATGTTTTTTTTCAATGTTTGTTTCTATTTAAAAAAAAACTAAATATTCAAATATGAGAAAATCATATATTTTATTATCAAATTTAAACTTTCATGATTCGTGTCATGCTAATTAAATAAAAATTATTTAATACTTAGATAAAAATTAATACTTAAAAATTTAGATAAAAATTAAAAGTGATATTTAAAAAAAAAAAAAAAAAACCAAACAACTAATACTTAATCATGTTCAGCACGTTAAGAACAAAAGTTCTATTAGGATTAAGTAAAAAAACAAACGACACCTAAGTGTATAATACCGTAATGAAAAATACATATAAAAACTGTTTTTCGTATTTGATAACCAAACAGGATTTCCTATTAAATAGGATAAATCGGAAAGTGTTTTAAAAAACACTGACAATTGCGAAAGAATAATCTAATATATACAGGATCTATATCCAAATAAGTAAAGTCTAATTAGTGTATATCAT
Organism: Tetrastigma voinierianum; assembly: GCA_016808115.1. NCBI lineage: Eukaryota > Viridiplantae > Streptophyta > Magnoliopsida > Vitales > Vitaceae > Tetrastigma > Tetrastigma voinierianum. Next base: position 113,517 of record JAEQBH010004700.1, on the reverse strand, counting down.
GTAATTACCAATTTGTAATATTTAGATTTAGATTGATTCTAGGATTTGTCTATACCTAGTTTAGGTTAGTCACCTTATTCATTTGATTCATTTGTACTATTTATACCTTATGTGATTCAATAGAAATTGTATCATTAATCTTCCAACCTTTTGAGTATTCTACATGGTATCAGAGCCACGATTTAGACCTCGCTCTTCTCCTTAGTCCTCAACTCATCTCTTGCTCAACAACCAATCACCATTCCCAATTCCTCATATTCCACTTCCCCTCTCACCCTCATTACCATCTAGCATCAAAACATCATCAAACTCACCTCCACAAACTATGTCTCCAAGAAGCTTCAGATTGAAGCTATCCTCATTGGGCACGACCTCTACAAATATATTGATGGCTCTCATTCTTGTCCCCCAGCCACAACTTGCTCCGCCAACAAGGAAACCCTAAATCCATACTCTTTCTCCTAGATCCACCAAGACAAACTACTTTTTGGTGATCTTGGTGGATCCATTTTGGCTCCCTTAATCCCTCTGATTCAACAATCTACCACCTCCCATGACACATGGCTCACCCTTGCCATCACATATGCTCGTCCATCTTGTGGGCATATCAAACAAATCAAGGACCAACTCAAGATTGTCGTCAAGGGTTCCCAGACCTTCACCGAATACATGCACTTCGTTAAGTGTCGAGTCGATCAACTTGCGGCTCTTGGGAAACCACTTGATCATGAGGATCTTATTGAAAAAATCTTGGATGGCTTGGATGAAGACTACAAATCCATTGTCGATATTGTCCAAGGTTGTGACACTATGATTCTCTTTGATGAATTACATGAAAAATTGATCAATCTGGAATTGGCTCTCAAACACTCACAATCCGGTCCCTCCTCATTCCCGGTCACTGCCAACATGGCCATTGAGCGTCTCATTGAAGGGTCCTCGCCCATCGCACTCCCGCTCCATCGGCGTTCATCATGCTTCAAGCCCCTCGGGCCCTACAGCCGACCTCATCACAATGCCAGTCTCACCCATACCTTGGTAAGTGCCAAGGCTGCCAAACAATTGGTCACTTAGTCAGTCAATGCCTGCTCTACTAACTAGTGTCGACCTCCACTGCCCGAGCTCCCTCACACTTACCGACTCGACCCTCCTCGGCTCCATACAATTGCCAGTGGAACCTCATGGCTCATGTTACCACCTCTCCGTCTCAAGCATCACCATCATGGTTGCTTGACAGTGGTTCCTCTCATTATGTCCCGCCGACCTCAACAACCTCAACCTTCATGCTCCTTATGATGGTCCAGATGACGTTATCATTGGTGATGGTATTGGGCTACATATTACACATTCGGGCTCAACTTCCTTATTTATCCCTTCTCGATCCTTTACTTTACAGAATGTCTTATGTGTCCCTAACATGAAATGGAATCTTATATCTATCTCACAATTTTTCAAAACAAACAAAACATTTGTTGATTTTTTACCCTCTTCTTTTCATGTGAAGGATCTAAAGACAGGGGGGCAATACTTATTCACAGCCGCACTAAAGACTGCGTTTATGAATGGCCAACTAAACCTTCCACCTCCATCATTTCATTCTCCAGTGTCAAAGCCTCTTCTTCTGATTAGCATCATCAGTTAGGCCATCCTTCTGAGCCCATTCTTCGGCATTTAGTTTCACACTACAAGTTACACCCTGTGTCTGCCTTGTCGTCTTCAATTCATTGTAAAGACTATTTTTGCAATAAAAGTCATAAGTTACCTTTCTCACAATCCACCATTATGTCTTCCATTCCACGGAAAATTATCTTTTCTAATGTATGGACATCTCCTATTAAGTCGATTAACAACTTCAAATATTACATTGTCTTTGTTGATCACTTCACCCATTATATCTGGCTCTCCTGCTCAAACGTAAGTCCTATGTCAGTTTGATTTTTCCCTACTTCAAATCACTTGTTGAAAATTTCTTCAAACGGAAAATTATTACCCTTTACTCGGATAATGGGGGTGAATACACGGGTCTATCTACCTTTTTAGCCACTCATTGCATATCTCATCATATATCTCCACCACACACTCCAAAACACAATGGTTTCTCTAAACATCGCCTCTGTCACATAGTTGAAACCAGTTTGACACTTCTCTCTCGGGCCTCTCTCCCCCTTTCCTTCTAGTCATGCATTTCACCACATTTATATATCTCGTGTCGTCTCCCCTTTGGAGTACTTCTGGTGCCCTTTCCATATCTGGCTCTTACGGGTCTCCTCCAGTTGGCTTCGAACTCCATGTCTTTGGTTGTCTGTGTTATCCATGGCTTTAACCTTACTCGGTGCATAAACTCGCTCCTCGTTCCACCCCTTGTGTCTTCCTTGGCTACTCACTTTCTCAAAGTGCTTACATCTGTTATGACCCTTCCACCCCCAAGACGTATTACTCTCGTCATGTTTGCTTTGTTAAGTCCATATTTCCTTTGTCTGGCGTCCATCCACCTGAAAAAGAAGACTATATTGACATATTTTTTGTTGACATTAAGCAATATATAATCATTTGTATATTGTTTAATAGGAACCATAGCTTATATAATTTTATATATAAGTAACCATGACATATGTAAATTTGAAAGCAGTGAAAATTATTATATTATGATAACTTGACATAAAATGATAAGTGAGGTATGTGTACCTGCAACATTTTGCCATGTGGAAATCTTGGATTCTTGGGACCATTGGATTTGAGGTATTGTTTTAAAACCTATTTAAAGGGAAGAAAGAAAGGGGGCTATTTTGGGGGCCATCTATAGAGAGAGAGCAGGAGACCCACATGCGTGCGAAAGGGAGGAATCGGTTGAGGGAGAGGAAAGAGGGAGGGAATCGGTTGAGGGAGAGAGAGCTCGACAATTGGTGGGTAGAAGAAAAAAAAGCTAAACAAAGTTCAAGGGGGTCTAAGAGAGTGAGTATGAGGAGGCGGATTTGGCAGCCACTTTACTTAGGAAGTAAGCAAAGATATAGAACATTTTCAAGTCGATCCTTAAATGCTCTGTATCTATCTCATTTTTATTTATTTATTTTATTTTATTTTTTATTTTTATATTGTTATATATAATGCTTGTTGTCTTGATATTCTGAGTTCATCCTTATACATGTCGTAGTGAAGTGTCTTTATTGTTCCTTGAGGTTGATTTGAAGTGCTAAAACTTGTTTGTATGCTTGTTATGGGTTATCTAGAGGCGATTGTTTCATTCTTATTTGGATCTATTTATAGCTTTTCTATCCATTTGAACCCATAGATGAAGTACCATGATCTTATTACATTTTGTTATCTGCTCTGGTTCCTCTTTCTTTGTTTCATGTTCTATTGTCTTATGTGGTTGTAAAATCGTGAATGGCTGAGCTCAAGAAGGCTTTCTTCGGTGAACATGTGTTAAAAGGGGTTTACCCTTTTCATTTAGAATGGCCCATTATTGCTAAAGGTAAAGCTAGATCTATAGTTGCTGGTTTCATAGTACTAGGAAGTATTTGGAAATTGCAAGACAACTCTGAAAATCACACACAAAATCCATTTAGAAAAACCATGGCAAAGCGCGAGCTATAGGCTTTAATTCATGTTCAACTATGTGGGAATTTAGATAATAAATACAATAGTTTGTATCCGATAGTGAATATGATATATCTGTATTAAAAATGATATTTGGACTTTGAACCCATCACCGATTTAATGATTTAATTTATGTTATTAAAAGCGCACTTCGACAACTCCGACTTTACATTCTACTGGTTAATAACTCCACTTCAACATTTCAACATCAACATGGACATCAGCAACTAAGCTTCCACTTGGCAACATTCTAATATTTCTTCACATGCAGCCCTCTAACATTTCAACATATGGACGAAGAAGCAATCGAGCAAAATTAGGCTATAACCAATCAATCTATAGAAAAAACTTGATTTCTCCTTTGGATAATAATTAGATGATTCAAGTTTTTTTTGGTTCTTATTCTTATTTTCATAATGTCTGTTTGTTGGGGTTTCTTATAAAATGGTTTTCTCTTTCCTATGCACATTTTCGAGAATGACTTACTCATTGGGTTTATCAAATGGGTTCTTCTTCCCAATCTTGTAGAGAAGAGACGAGCAAGGAAGGGTGAGAAAAATGATAATGACAAAGGAGGGGCAAGAAAGAGAGAGCCAACAACTATCACCCACAGGGTTCCAAAGTTGTTAAATATGTAAAGGGCCTAGACGGTATGCTTGTAACCTACTATACTTGATGATTTCTTTATTTTGGTTTGGGTTAATAAACGTGCCACATTTTGCTTTTGGTTTCCCTATTTGGTTTGGTTTCGATTTCGATTGGTTTTTCTTGTTTTGGAAAATTTTGAGTTCAGGTATTTCATATCGTATTACTTATCCATGTATGCTCTGTTATGCTCTAAACTCTTTGTATTCTCTTATTAGACTGTTATGAAATAACTAGATGGTCTCAGGAAACAAGGGAAAAAAAATATAAAAGAAAGCTGGTTTGAACGGGGTTGATTCCACCACTTTTCAAATTTCAGCAAGGTTGTAGAACCCCACTTGTCCTCCACAGGCATATATCTAGATTATTGACTCAATGGGCTTTCCATAGAGTCCAAGAACACCTCAAACGGAGTTCGGATGAAGAAGTTATGATCGTCCGAAGTTACAGGCACAAAACTGGAAAATTTTCGCACCCGGGTGCGAAAATTTCACACCCATGAACAGTGGTGCGAAAATTCGCACCCATGAATGGTGCGAAAATTCGCACCCATGAGCAGTGGTGCGAAAATTCGCACCCATGAACAGTGGTACGAAATTTTCGGCACCGGTATGCGAGAAATTTTCGATTTTGTGCCTCTAACGGGGACGACCACCGCCAGCGCCGTCCGGAACTCGTTTGTGTTCTTGAATCTATGAAGAAGCACAGGCTCAATCTAGATTTGCTGCCTATTGAACAAGACCAGTGTGAACCTGTTGAGCCGGTTCACTGGCACTATTTTGTTTCCTTGTTTTCACGAGACCTAATTATTCATAACGATCTAGCATGAGAATAAAAAGTCTAGGCATGCAGAGAATGGATAAGTGACTGCGATACCTGAAAGCTCTGCTCACAAGAAGAATGAATGACGAGGAATACGTAAATGATATATGAATATATGAATACACGAATGAATAGATAAAAGTATAAAATGAAAGTATATGATATGACAGTCTGAGAATATGAGCGATACATGAAAGCATATGTGAAACTCCACTAATGGTATTGGTGACACCTAAGCCTTGACATCCTTATAGGAAGCAATGGTATTCAGGTTGGGATTATTCTGATCGTCATTGGCATAAGAAATTAGGTTGCATCAAACTCCCGCAATACTAAATAGGTAAGGAACCCTCCCGAAAACTTGTCTTTCGTTTGGTGCCTTGAATTTGAGGAGAATGAACCCTTGATCATTACATGGGGTTTCATCTTATACCAATAATTAGTTAATATCATTTTTATTTCATATTTTATTTGGTATAGGTGGACAATGAGAGACTCAAGATGGTATTTTAAGAGATTTCAAGATATGTCTGAATGTGTTATAATTTTTTGGTTGTATCACAGTTATTATTTGGTAAGATTAAAGTTTGTGTAGTTACTAGATTTTTATTACATGGTTCATCTTCAACTAATAATTAATTAATTGTCATTTGTTATTTATTTTTTTTGGCTATGGGTCAGGTTAGTGAAAGACTCAAGGTGGTTTTGCATAAATTTGTTAAGATGTATATACATACATGGGTTATTAATATTTGGTTGTATAATTTATCTATTGGTTCTATGAGTTTTTATTTTTGATGTATGTATTATAAATAGAACTTGATTTACATTATCTTTTGGTATCTTTATTCTAAAGTAAAGTTGCTTTAGCTTTTCTTTTGAATATATTATTTTTGTTTGTATATTATTGAAAGGAGGACAACTTAATTGAGTGTATGATATATGTATGTGTTTTTAATAGCTACATGCATATTTATATGGTGTGCATTGGTTAACAAGATAAAGTCTTAGATTATGAAAACAAGGTATATTTTGTAATAAGTGTTTAAATTAAGCATAATTTTGATATGTAGCAAGTTATTTTATCCATACTTCTTCATTTGCAACATTAAGCTTATTTTAAATTTTCAAAGGCTATCTGACATATGCTTCTAATTCAATTATAATCTATGAAGATTGGATCCTTGCAACTGACATATTTTTAAAGAAACCATGATTTATTTGAACACAAACCTTGACATATTATAGTGGTAGAAAGAAGTTATATTGATTAATGAAAAACACATTCATTAACATTTTATATATGTCAGGTTAATGATACCTACCTTGTATACTTGATAGATGACATATAGTAAGGAAGTTATGATGACATATAACACATACGATGACAATTAGTAACCGTTAAGATGTCCCATAGTCTGAATCTCAACGACCCACACCCCAAAGATCCCCGATTACAAATCACACCGACAGTGCATCCGGTCCCGCCCCTACTCCTCACGTCTCAAACCCCTTAGCCAAGCTCTCCCAACATGCTCGAGCACTCGAGCCCTTCACCACCATCCCACACCCTTTTCCCCAACCAACAACCGTCTCAGCTCCCCCAACAACAGCCAAGTTATCAACTACCCAAGCACCCGAGCTTCCATTACATAGCACCATTATCTAAGCCCCTACCTCCTCCATCATTATCCAGTCTCTTCTTCCCCCACCGCCCACTACCTCGACTTCAACGCTGAGTCAGTTTCTTCGAGCACCGCATCTGAGCATTATCATGTCCCAAAGGTCAGAACCAAGCCCTCCTTGCCACGCCCCACGTCCTGCACCTCCCCTCTAGTCACTTATTATCACCACAACATTCACAAATCAGTCCACAAACTCACCCTTAACTTACCCAAGACCTAGAACCGACCGTTGTAACCCAAGCCATCAAAGACCCCAAATGGTGCACAAAGAATGCTCAAGAGTTTGATACCCTTTACCTCGAAATGGAACTTAGGGAATTGCACCGCCGAAGCCTACTAAAAATATCAGGTTGTAAGTGGATCTTTCGAATCAAACACTTACTTGATGGTTCTGGACAGGTACAAAGCAAGATCGGTCAGCCAGTTTCACAAAGGCTGGTATCGACTATCATGACACCTTCACCAGAGAAACCAACCACCGCTCGCTTGGGTTCTTTTCTCTCGCTGAATTAGTCACCCGTGGTGCCTCATTTAGCTCAATGTCAACAATGCCTTCTTATAGAGCACCCTTACCGAAAATGTCTTCATGGCTCAACCACAGGGCTTCACGAACACTGATCATCCTAATTGTCACACCCCAAGGTCAATGACTATACTGACTCTTTTACCCGGTTTTAAGACATTGCGGTGTAACGTCTTATAATCGAATCAAAATATAGTATACAAGATACAAAATAAAACTACCACCCCAGAAGGGTGTTTACAAAGGTCCATACATACGCCCCAGTCCCATTTACATATACATATACAAAAATTGTACATTTACATTTACAAGATTAGAGCGCAAAACCTACAGGTGATGAACCCCTACAAGTATGTCGGCCCGTAGGAATGCGTACATCACTGGGACGTCTCCCTGCACCTACAATGACAAACTCGTGCTGTTTTACGCTGGGAACATATGGCTTGTTCTTGATGACACATGCATTTATACTCATTTACAAGAAGCATATAACAAGAACGTACATACAAAGAGCAGATATCAGAATTTATCATGAATTCATATGATAAACTTATACACTTACTTGTACTTATAGCAGATTTATACTTGTACTTATAGCCGACTTATACTGGTACAGAGGTACCCGTAGGTACTACAAAACTTATACTTATACAGAGGTACCCGTAGGCACTTTTAGAGCATAACGATGTACATTACTTTACTCTTATTCGTCATTCAGACTCTTATCAAATAACTGTTGGACTACTTAGACCGCACAAGAAATGAGTAGGACACAAAGACAATAGTACCCAAAGGTACCGGCATAAAGATCGGGAGGTGTTGTAAAGACAAAGCAAGAGTGCCGGGCACCGTCGAGACATGCCTACCTGGGTAACGTATGTCGTGAACACTGGGCAGGAGTGCCGGCATCGATCGAGACGTGCTCGCCCATCGCAAGGCAAGGCGCCATAGCACCAGCAAGGGTGTCACACCGATCAGAGACGAGCCCACTCACGCAATGTATGTCGTGGTCATTTAATATCCGGTTCAGCAAAGACTACACACAATATGTGTTCAGGAACTTACTATCTTATTATAGGGGCTTTATGTTTGCCCGCATCGAACTCGCGAGGCAGCGAGGTACAATGCGTTTTTCATTTAGTTTCATTCTTATTTGAATTCTCATTCGTCATTTATTAGGGTTCCTATACCATCGACAAAAAATTTAATCATTGGGCTTAACAATGCAAAGTTAACACAAATATCGTATTATCGGAAGCATTGGTACCAAGATCACTAGGTTCTGCATCAAGATTTTCAACCCCCTTTCTAGTGAGTGGTACCTCTAACACTTTCATTATGTATTGGTACCATTTTGATTCTCGCTTATGGTATCGTACCACCCCCGTTCGGGGGTACCTACCAAAATGCTGGATCATTCAAAACTGGTAGATTTCATGCCCTTTTTCCAGGAATTCCACCAAAATCAAAAGGGTACTTATATACCCTCTAGAAAACATCTCCAAAATGGTTCATAACCCAAACAAAACCAATCATATAGATTATTTAGGGTTTTTCCAACCCATACCCAAATTCTTGTAAGTTAGGTTAACTTCCTAACACCCAAACATGTATTTCTACCTCATAAACAAGAATTCATACTCCAAAGTTGGATTATAAACTCTCAATAAGTATTCATACTCTTTAACACCTCAAACCTTTGCTCAAGGAACTAGATCAAGAACAGAATAATCCATACCCAAAAACCATACTAATGATTCCATACAAAACTATAGAAATCCATACCAAAATCATAGTTTCCATACAAGTTCCATACCTTTCTTGGCTTCTCCTTCTTCTTCCTCTTCTTCTTCTCTTCTTTTCTTCTTCTCCTACCCGTATGAGCTCTCCTTCTTGGACCAAAAATGGGATATTTTTTGTCTTATCCCCTTTTTATATTAAATTTTCCTTTTATTTGCACTTAGGTCCTCATCTCTCCTCTATTTGTACCATAAGTTATGCTATATTCTACTTTAGCCCATGCTCTTCTTATCTTATGACCTTTGTGTCCCATTTTGGCAATTTACAAATTTGCCCTTATATCTTGTACAAATTCCAGGTTTTCAAAATTTTCTCACTTAGCAAAATAATAATTACAAAAAATTTCCAAATGTACTTATAATATACCCTAATTATATTTAAAACAACTAGGGTGTATTTTGGGGTGTTACACTAATCATGTTTGTCAGCTTTGCAAGGCCATCTATGGGCTAAAGCAAGCACCTCAAACATGGTATGATGAGCTCAAACAATTTTTACTTACCTATAGTTTTCTGAACTCCACTGTAGATACCTCTCTATTCATCATCCATCGCACTACAATTACTATTTATTTGCTAGTGTATGTTGATGACATTATCATTATAGACAACAATCCATCAGTTGTTCAGCACTTCATCACCTTGCTCTCTGCTCGTTTTTCTCTCAAGGACCTAGGTCTCTTAACTTATTTCCTTGGTGTTTAAGTCCTCTCTCATCCACTCGGTCTGATCCTTTCGCAACGGAGGTATATAGCCGACCTCTTTGCCCTAGTTGTGATGACAAACGCCCACCTAATCTCCACCCCACTGTCAACCTCTCCTAAATTGTCTCTTCAATCCGACACTGCCCTGTCTGACCCTTCTGCATTTCGCACCATTGTCAACAGCCTTCAGTTCAACATTGACCCAACCAGACATTGCTTATGTGGTCAATAAGCTTTCTTAGTACATGCATCGCCCAACCAATGACCATTGGACTGCTGTAAAGCATATTCTCCGTTATTTATGTGGCACTATTGATCATGGGATTCTTCTCCATTGCCAATCGCCACTTCAATTACATGCCTACTCGGATGCCAACTAGGCTAGCAATAAGGATGATTTTACTTCTACTAGTGCCTTCATTCTCTACCTTGGTCCCAATCCAGTCTTTTGGAGTTCCAAGAAACAACACAGTTTCTCGGTCCTCCACTAAAGCCGAATACCAATCTATCGCTGCCACGGCTGTCGAGTTCCGTTGGATATCCAATCTACTCGGCAAGCTTAATCTCTCCTCTACTTAGGCACCAATCATCTACTGCGACAATGTCGATGCAACCAACCTCTGCTCGAACCCAGTGTTCTACTCACATATGAAACATGTTGCACTTAACCACCACTTCATTCGCGAACAAGTTTAGAATGGCAATCTTCATGTTACTCATGTTGCTTCCGTGGATCAGCTTGCAGACGCTCTCACCAAACCTCTACCCGGACCGTTTTCATCAGTTACTACTTAAGATTGGTCTCTCCTCTCGAACTCCAACTTGAGGGTATATTGGAGAATCAGGATCTACATCCAAATAAGTAAAGTCTAACTAGTGTATATCCTATAATTACCAATTTTAATATTTAGATTTGCAGATTGATTCTAGGATTTGTCATTACCTAGTTTAGGTTAGTCACCTTATTAGTTTGATTCATTTGTATTACTTATACCTTATGGGATTCAATATATAGGACAGCCCTTACCAATGATAGTGGTTGGAAATTGGAACAACAATTTGGCGGGAAGCAACGACCTCTCTCGCTCTCTGTGATGAAACGCTAGCAGGCAAAGGCAGCAATTCAGACCACCGAGCTATAATCTCAGCTTCAAACCAGTCGAGACCCACTCGATCATGGAGCCCTTCACTGGAGCAGACTCTACATCGACTCGGGTGCCACGACTTGCTCAGTCCCTCGCTCGTTCGCCCGTGTCATCGACCCCTTCCTCCTCCCCCATCATTCGCTCGCTCTCGGTTTCTTCTATTGGGCTTCTCAGAAACCAGGGTTTACTCACACTTCCATAAGCTATCAATCTGTCCTTAAGTCTCTCTCGATTTCCCGCCAATTCAATGCGGTTGAAAGGCTCTTGAAAGATGTGAAAACCCAGAAAATCTTGCTTCATTCTTCTGTTTATCGATCAGTGATTGCTTCGTATATTATAGGGAAGAGAACCCAGAATGCTTTCTTGATATTTAATGAAGTTAGCGCTCTTAGTCGCGAGATTGGACCGGATACGTGTAACTCCCTTCTTGCTGCTCTTGCATCTGATGGGTGTGTTGTTTATGCCCAGAGACTGTTCGATGAAATGATTAAACAAGGTGTCACTTTGAATTCTCTTGGATTTGGTGTTTTCATATGGAGATTCTGTAGAAATGCCGAATTGGGTACTACTTTAAGTCTGTTAGACGAGGTTATTAAACATGCTTCCAAAATTAATGGGTCCATCATTGCGCTTTTAATCATTCACGGGCTTTGTCAGGCCTCCAGGGTGTCAGAAGCTTTTGAGTTCTTCGAGGAATTGAGGAGGAGGGAATATAAACCTGATTTTATGGCATATCGCATTGTTACTGAAGCATTTAGATTGAAGGGAAGTGCAGATGAAGTACAGAAGGTCTTGAAGAAGAAGAGAAAGCTTGGGGTAGCTCCAAGAGAGAATGATTATAGGGAGTTTATCTTTGATTTGATTTCAGAGAGACGACTACCTGAGGCAAAGGAATTGGGTGAAGTGATTATAAATGGAAATTTTCCAATTAGGAATGACGTTCTTAATGCATTGGTGGGATCTGTTTCATCTGTTGATCCTGGTTCGGCAATGTTATTTTTCAAGTTCATGATCTCAAAAGAAAGTTTTCCAACTCTTCTAACTTTGAGCAATCTGGGTAGAAATCTTTGTAAGCATGAAAAAACGGATGAATTACTGGAGGTTTTTCATATTTTGTCTTCTAAAAACTACTTCTCAGATTTGGAGAGTTACAGTGCAATGGTTTCATTCTTGTGCAAGGCTGGGAGAGTGAGAGAAGCTTATGGGGTTCTTCAGGAGATGAAGAAAAATGGGCTGGATCCAGATATCTCATCCTATAATTGTCTAATGGAAGCATGCTGTAGAGAGGGATCTGTACTTTTCCTGCAAAAGGCTTTGGGATGAGATGTTTGCAAGTGGATATGGTGTAAATTTGAAGACTTACAACATCCTAATCCAAAAGTTCTCAGACATTGGCCAAATTCAAGATGCTCAGTGGCTCTTTCAACAAATGTTGGAGAAAGGAGTAAACCCTGATGCTACAACCTATACATCCCTCCTTGAGGGGCATCAGGCTTGTTTGAACCTGCTTTTGAAGTTTTCAAGAAGTCTTTAGAACAGGATGCAATGCTCGCGCGAACCATATTAAATACATTTATTGTTTACATCTGCAGAGAAGGTACACTCTTTAGTCTTTATACATATGAAAAGATATGTGTGAAAGAGTTCAGTGGTATAGCTGATGTTAGTGGTGTTTAACCATTTGTTTCTTCTATGTAATGTTTTACATGTTGAAAGGCTGCTGAATACTTTATTAATTTTAGTTAATTCCATTTGCTTCTTGCAGGTAATTTTCCGTTTGCTTCCAAGTTGCTCTGCGGTCTCACTAATGATGTAGGACATCCAGACTCCCATGTGATTTTCCTGAAATATTTAGCTGATGCTGGAGAGATTTCCTTTCCATTGAACATATTATAAAATGGGTTGAGCTCCTCCTTCAAGTATTACTTAACATTATCCACAATAGCACTTTTGCATCGCTTGCTTCTTCTTCAAAACCAGAGCCTATCCTGAAAATGCTTCAAACAATACAAGACAAGTCTCCAGTTCCTTACAATGATAGTTGGAAAGAGCTTAGTGTAGAATCTCAAGTTGTCCAATTAAGGGAAGTAGGTCTGATCCCTAATGTTTAGGGATTGGGATTTTCAGTTCCCAAATCTCTGGGATATAGATTTGAATGAATTTACAATTGTATATCTACTTTCCTTAGATATTGTAAATTAGTTCCTCTTATTAAGGACCTAATTTAGGATACTCCTTGTATTTATATATAGACATATCACATTATTCAATGGGGGCATAAAATATAACAAGTTACCATATTTTACTTCATGGTATCGAGTCGTAGTTACCGTTCACGGGTAGATCCTCTTTTAGATGGCTCGTTTTACTATAAGCGGACGCCTCTGGACTCTCCATCGGACCCTCTCCGACAAACCCTCTTCAACGGACCCTCTCTGTTGAACACTCTCCAACGGATCCTCTCCGGTGGACCCTCTCTGATTAAGTACATATGTAAGAAGCTTGGTGCATACTTGGTGCATATGCTCCCGGCTTGAGGAATGTTGAGAATCACCGATCATTCGCCATGTGCGATTAATATTCTGTGGGCGATGTGGTGAACTCATCGTAGTGCGAGACTCTTCTTTGACCATTAATCCTCCAAATCAGTCAATTCAAACACTCCCACATTCAATGACTGATCCACTAACTCAATGATCCCGCATTATCTCCAGTGCGAAGATCTGAATCAAGCACCCTTCACGAAGATCAGCTCGATATGCTTTGGTTGCTCGACCATTCGCCTCAAACCTACCTTGGCCTGGCTTAGGGTCATAAACGAGGATGACAATCAGACCCTACATGTTGCAAAGTCTTCTTCTACCTCTTGGATTGTTGATTCCGGTGCATCTGATCATATGACAGGTGATTAGTCACTCTTTTCTCAATTTTATCCTAGTCGGAGCCATCATATCGTTCGCATAGCTAATGGTTCTCATGCCAAAGTGGTTGGAAAAGGAACCATACAAGTATCATAAACTCTCACTCTTTACTCAATTTTATTTGTCCCTTATCTTGATTGTGACCTGCTCTCTGTTAGCAAGCTTAATAAAGGCTTGAATTGTGAGACTAAATTCTTGGTCAATTCTTGTGTGTTTCAGGATTTGGAATCAAGGCGGATGATTGGCAATGCTGAACTTTGCCTGAGAACATATATCCTAAGTAGACCCGATCTCCATAGGTCATGATCTTAGAACTTGGTGTCAAGTGTTAGTTATAGGTGTCAGGATAGTACTATTATGTTGTGTACTTTGGTTAAAGTTATCCCAATTTTAGGTATTTAAAGCACTTATTTCCTTCATTATTCACTAATAAAGATCAGGAATCTTTTCATTGTGATGTTGCCAGTGTGAGCTTTATACGTAGTAACTATTCTCCTAGTCCTTATAAATCATCTCATCCTTTCTCTCTAACCCATGGTTATATTTAGGGACCTACAAAAATTCCAAATGTTACAGGTGCTCAATGGTTCTTATTCTTGGTAGATGACCACACACGTCTAAGTTGGACATTTCTTATGAAAGAAAAATCTAAAACTAGTAAGATTTTCAAAACATTCATATATATGTTGGAACCAATTCCAAATGAGTATCTAGTACTTTTCCAAGCGATAATGAAAGAGACTTCTTCAATTCCACTCTTGGTCTTTATCTTCTTCTAATGGCATTGTTCATCAAAGTACATGTGTGGACACACCACAACAAAATGGTGTGGCATAACACAAAAATAGATGTCTTCTTGAGGTGGCTCGTTTACTCTTCACTTATAATATTCCTAAACGATTTTGGAGAAGGGACATTTGTATTTATCTATGTCATGGACATATTCTTGGGTTTTTAAAGATTAAAAACTTTAAAATTTAAGTTTCTCAGACACTTTTAAAATCTTAAATCTGTCATCATGAGTTCCTCTCAAAGTCTTCAGATGTAGTGCTTTTGTCCATATTCATAGTCAACACTAAGGTAAATTAGATGCAAGAGCCAAAAATACATCTTTATCAGGTACTCATCCAATAAGAAGGGTTATAAATGTTACTGTCCTCCTTCCAAAAAAAATTTCACTCAATGGATTTTCCTTCTTTGAAAATATTCCTTATCCAACTCTGAGATTCAAGGGGAGAGTCATAATCATGAATCACATAATTGGGATTGGTTATCCCTTATTGAGTCTAATCAGCCTATTCTCATTCTAATCAAAATTGGAATCAACCTATTTCTCTTCCTCCTCCTCACCATAGTGTCTCACTCAAATGCTTTTAGAAACGATCATCCACCCAGGTCTGAAATACGGCTGAACATATTTCCGGCCTAAGTCTACACAACTTGAACCTCCATTCTATCCTAAGCCTATGTAGCCTGAACCTTCATTCCAGCCTAAGTCTACACAGCTTGAACCTCCATTCTATCCTAAGCCTATGTAGCCTGAACCTCCCATTCTGACTGACCCTCTTCTCACTCCTAAAGCGTACTATTTAAAGTCTGCCACTCAAAGGAATGACGTGTGGGCTTGACCACATGCCAATTCAACAAAGTCATGAGTTCAATCCGAGCCCAATCAACCTTGAAATTTCTCAAGAAGAAGCTAAACTTGACCTTGACACTGTTGTTGAGTTATATGTAGACTTAGACAAGCCAATTGATCAGAGAAAAGGAGTTCGAGCATGCACCTAGCATCCGCTTAGAAACTATTTATCACATTCAAATTTATCACAAAACTTTGAGCTTTTATCTCAACCCTATATCAAATTTAGATTCCTAAGAACATTCATGAACCTCTACTGATTCCTAAGTGGAAGGTTGCTGCACTGGAAGAGATTCGATCCCTTAAGAAGAATGGGACATGGGTCATTACTAATTTACCTCATAGAAAAAAGACAGCGGGATGTAAATGGATTTTTTCAATAAAACAAAAGGTAGATGGGAGCATAGAAAGGTTCAAAGGCTTGTGGTGGCTAGAGTTTCACCAAATCTCATGGAATTGACTATCTCGGAAACTTTTGCTCTGTGTCCAAGTTAAACATAATTCGGATTATTTTATCTATTGTAGTAAATCAAAGTTATGGCCATTCCTTATCGATGATGTGAAAATGTTTTTTAAGTGGGAGGTCTTATTGAGGAGTATATGGATGTCCCACCAGGTTTTGAAAGTAACCATTCAAGGCACAAGGTATGTAAGCTTCACAAATCTTTTTATGGGCTCAAACAATCACCTCGAGCTTGGTTTGAAAGGTTTACTAAAGTACTTAAACTAGATGGTTACTCACAATGTCAAGCAAATCACAGTTTATTTGCTAAACACTCAGCCAATGGAAACCTTGCTATATTGATAGCATATGTTGATGATCTAGTAGTTACTGGAAATCATGAGGAGGAATTCAGTCATCTAAAGCACTACTGTCTAAGGAATTTGAGATCAAGGATCTTGGCCACTTGAGGTACTTTTTGGGAATGGAAGTTGCACGTTCCATCCATGGTATCTCGGTCTCCCAACGCTAATATGTGATGGACCTCCTATGAGAGATTAGAATGAGTGGGTGCAAACCAATGGAAACACCCATGGACCCTAACAGTAAACTGGAGGCTTGTGGTGAAGGAATACCTGTGGATAGAGGGAAGTTCTAGGAACTTATGGGAAAATTGATTTATCTAACTCATACTCGCTAGAATATAAGCTTTGTTGTCAGCAAGGTAAGCCAATTCCTAAGCAATCCTTCGGAATGACACATGGAAGCTGTGTATATGATCTAGGGTATCTAAAGGATCTAGAAGGGGACTTATGTTCAAGAAAACACTCAATCACTCACTTGAAATCTACACTGATGCAAATTGGGTAGGGTCCACTATTGATCAAAAATCAACTTCAGGCTATTGTTCTTATGTATGGGGTAACTTTGTTACATGGCAGAGTAAAAAGCAACAAGTTGTTGCTCACAGTAATGCAAAGGCTAAATTTTGCGTCTTAGCTCATGGAATATGTGAGGGGATTTAGATAAAAAGGGTGTTGGATGAACTTAGAATAAAGATTGAATGCTCCATAGAGATGATGTGTGATAATCAAGTTGCTATTGCCATAGCCAAAAATTTTGTCCATCATGATATAACGAAACATGTGGAAATCGATAGACATTTTATAAGTGAGAAGATAGAAGGAAAGATGATCTCACTGAAGCATGTTTCATCACAGTTTCAAGCAGCAAATATTTTTACTAAAGGCTCTACATGTCTAATTTTCAAGATTCAGTCTAGCTTGGTTTTAAAAAGTATATATCATCCAACTTGAGGGGAAGTGTAGAATGTCAAGTTGTCCAAGGGAAGTAGGTCTGATCCCTAATGTTTAGGGATTGGGATTTTCAGTTCCCAAATCTCAGGGATATATATTTGAATGAATTCACAGCTGTATATCTACTTTCCTTATATATTGTAGATTATTTCCTCTAATTAAGGACCTGATTTAGGATCCTCCTTGTATTTATATGTACCTTCTACGTTATTCAATTGAGACAGAAAAATATAACTCTTTTACCATATTCTGCTTCACTTAGCAACAGGTTGTTCACTGCCCATAGTTTGGGAACGGATTGAAGGTTGTCTTACTTCTGATTATAAATATTGGCTCCCAAGTCTATTGATAGGTTTACAACGGGTAATTTGCTCTTCCCCATTTATGAATTGAGTAGGGTTTTCCATGTGCATACACAAAATAAAATAAAAAATCAGAAAGCAACTAATTCATGTTCATAACAAACCATTCCGTGGGTTTCTATCCTTTGTTTTTGTTTTTTTTTTTTTTTTGACATCTATTCACTTTACATTTCATTATAGTAATCTGTTCCTAATAAATTTTTCTCTATTAGGACTCGAACCCTAGACCCCTCCCCTCTCTATACTTGCCTAAAATCTTAATCTCTTGAGCTAAGTCTTATTGGCTTTTATCCCCAACTATTTGAACTTAAAATCCTGAAGTTTTATATACTCTGTCTGTTCAATTTGTACAGCACTGTTTCCAATAAATGCCTGCAGTAGGGATGTTTGGAATGAATTTTTGTAGCAATATTTTTATTCTACTTCTGTTTTACTGCTCTTTGAGTTTATACTAGACTTGTTCATTGCCAAATCTCTATTCCTTTGCATGACAAAATTAATTTGGCTCTCCATTGCTTGAGTATCATGAGTATCATGTTCCATCCAATAAAAAGGAAAAAAAAAAAGGAAAACTGCATTATTAAGCTTCTTTACTGAAAAGTAAAGTGAGGTTTCATAATTCTAAGCAAAGTCTTAGGCCTATCTCAACGGAACCTTAAATGCTGTTTCCTTTTTTTTTTTTAATTACAAAATTTCACACTATCGATGCTTACAAACAAGTATGCTTTTATGAGAAGCGAAATTTCACGCCCATATTATAGAGTCACTTTTTCTATGACTTTTATTATTTCTTTTGAAAGAGTAAGTCGCTGACAAGTGAAAATCTTTTCAGAATTTATGATGGTTTACACTTATACTTAATCTATGAATAAGAACAAAAACGTTATATTAAGGGTCAACTTGTGTTGACATTACTAAGCTAGCTTATTATATCAATCTTATTTAAGCTTTCTGATATATAGGAGGCTAACCATATTGGTCAGTTGTTAGTAGTTTGAGGGAAAGTAAAGTAGGGTAAAAGGTGAGAAAGGATGAGACAGAGTAACAATGAAATCAAAGAAAGAACCTAAAAAATTAGGAAAAGTCTCGTATTAATGGATCAGTTATTATATAGAACTTTTGAAGATGATGTGTGTTATAAAGATACAGTGCTCCATGTGTTTATGACTTTGGTCAAGATAAGCCTGATATTTGTTAATCCGACCTTACTTATCCTCCAATCAAGACCTTAAAGTGGGCTAGAAGAGCTCAATGATGGGAAGGTCTATTCCGCCATTGAGATGTGCCAAGTTCATTTTATGAACCCTGTTCCAGACTCAAACATATCAGCGTTACGATGCTATGTTACACATAACATTTTTGAGGAAGATTTAGCATATCATCTAGCTACAAGTATTACGAGGTATCCTTCCTTTGTATTGTTAAGCGATCAATTACTCACCAAAAAACGAACTTGTAGGATTTGGGTTTAATATGAATATCGTAGGAGTCTTTAACATACTCCTTATATCTTGACCATGCTTCAGCGTGAAATTCGAATAAATAAAATATAGAGTCTACATGGATTTTCAAATCAATAAAATAGGGAATATATTCTGAAAGTGAAAACAAACCAAGGGACGCCACATGAGCAGTTTTGATCTGTGTTAAGCGGCCGTTCTCATACAAGCTTAAAACTGAATTTGGGTTTAATATAAATGCTCGTACCTTAATTTAATACTATGCAAGAGACAGAGATAAATCAACCTAAGGATGCATATAGCGTCTCAGCTACAAGAAGTATGGTAAGCAAGACTCTCGTACATCGGTGGGCATCCATATTCCACGGGCATCTAGATAACTCGGGAAAATATTTGGAGGTAGGTATGTCCAGATGACATAGCACCATGGCCTAGGAACTGTTGGAGAATATGGGTTTGTCGCTATATTTGGAGAGACCGAGGCAAGATGTACGCATTTCATGTTAATTCGTCAGCGGTTGTCAGCGAGTTCGATTGTCGGTCCGACCAATGAACCGTGAATCGTATATTTCGGTCGATCCTTGGCCGGTTTTAAAGCGTTGGTTTTTTACAACATATCAAGACACATTATGCTCTGTAATTCATGTTTGTCACTCTCACTTAGAGATCTAAGACACACGGTAAGTTATATCCCGTGGCTTTACAAGAATAGGACGTTAGCAAGGTTATAGCCTTATTTGATCTCATGAGCAATCTTCTTTTGCGCTTACACTTAAGCTTAACAAATGCATGCGTTCATGACTTCAAAGAACTAGGGATCTAAAAACAATGTGGAGCTAGCTATCAATTGACCTAAAAACTTAAATTGTTAACTTATTTGGATTGCAATCCTAACAAACACAAATATGACTCTGTGACATACTTATTATATAGATAGATAACACAACACAATCTATATAACATAGCAAATGGTTGAATTGGGTGTGGTTTACATGACCTTTTTTGTCCTAGAAAGAAGTTTCTAAACTTTAAAGGAAAGGTCTTCTTTATGAGTCCAGTTATAATCTAAAAATCTCTTTTATTAGAAAGTTTTATTACAAGATAAATTTGAAACATATTTTACAAGACAAATCTACATATTTTGTCCAACTTTGAACTATTTTGTTGCCTTTAGATTTCAATTTACCATTATTGTATGGGATTTATATAATTGATTAATATCAAGTTCTATATTTGCCTCCGCTATTGATCTACTTTATACCCTTTGTACAGAGATTCTTTGTGTTAATGAAGTATATCATATCACAGTATTCCGAATACAATGTTGCTTCGTATGATGTCAGCATTTTCTTCCTTCAGCTGACACATTGCTGTCATTTACTTACTTTGGTAGTTCTGCAACTCCAGATTCACCTCTTTTAAGAAGGGATTTGTTTTTTTTACCTTCGTCTTCCATGTTCACCAATCACTACCTTGCTTTCTCAACACAGTTGAGATCTACTCAACTTTCCATATCAATGATCCATTTCATCCGCATCATTCTGATAATTCAGGTTCTAATCTTGTTTCTCGGCCATTGATTGGTGAAAATTGTTTATCATGACATAGATCCATGATTATGGCTCTTAGTGCCAAGAACAAAATTGGGCTAATTGATGGATCGATACATAAATTTGTGACATGAATTGTGGAACTTCAATCAATGGAGTTCACATTGCAACATAGTAACCTTTACCATCTTTCAAGGAGTTAGCAGCCTGAGTGATTTTTGGACAAAATTAGTGTGATCTTTAAAGGAATATTTTTGTGACTTGATGCTCATTATCATTGTGTAATAGAGAAGTCAATTATATCTTCAAGACACGATCAATTACCTGTTACTAGTTATTATACTATAACTGAAGTTTTATGTGATGAACTAACAAATCTACAGGTTCATCCCATTTTTACTGTCATGATCACAGGCAAATAAATGAATATCAACAACAGTATCATCTCATATAATTCCTAAAGGATCTTCATAACTCATATTCAGTACTCCATGGACAAATATTGTAAAGGTTTCTTTTCCATTAGTTAAATGTGCACGTTCTCTAATTTTGCAAGAAGAAAGATAATGAAATACTGTCCCAACCGGGCATTCAAGCATTTGCACCACGGTGTGTCACAACAAAGGAAAAAAAAAAATTCTCAAAGAGAAGGGTCTCAGAACACTAACAAGTGGGATTCGAAAGGTGGTAAAAGACAATAACCTATTTGCACTCATCAATTAGGTTGGTCACACAATCGAGAAATTCTTCAAATTTCAAGGCTATCCCCCTGGACATCGAGTTCACTAGGAATCATTTCAACCAGCTGTAAATGAAGCATCCCAGAGCATGTGCCAAGGCCAATATAGAGGATAACATCTCTGGATTTCCCTTCCTACTAAGGTGAATGGACTATGTTAGCAGTTAGCCTCCACTAATCTTTCAGGTATATCTTTGATTCTTTCTTTTTCCAGAATTCCAATTTGGTAAATGATACTGGTGCCAAACATTATATTGTAAATTCTGTCTCTGCTTTCATCCTTCACTTCACAATGGTTTTCTCCACTACCATACTTCTTCACAGTAGGTGATCTCCTCTTAACACATGTAGGTACAGTTTTGTTTACTGTACTTATTCTCTTTGATGTTCTTTGTGTATTATCTTTTCGTTTGGATCGTATTTATTTTGGTAGAGAGCAGATGAATGTTTTATATTACTTCTCATTTAATTCAGATTGTGATTCTATCATTTGGGTCCTTCAACTGATTTTGGCATAAGCATTTAGAACATTTATCCCATAAATGTTTAGACCTTTTTCCTCATTTAGTTCCTGGTATATGCATTTAAAATATTAAACAATGCAGTAAAACAAATTCATTTTTCTCCTTCTCACCATGCTTTCAATGTGCTTTCCTCTCCCATATCGGATTCTAAATCGTTTCAGCAAGCCATTCAAAATCCACATTTCTCTGTTGTTGACCTACCTTCTCCCAATGTCTCTTCAATTTCTACTTTCTAGGTTTTCTTCTCTTTCCGCATTTGTTTTTCCTTTGTAGAGAGTTTCTTTGTACTAGTTGTAACATGTAAATTTGACATGTACTTTATACACACATTATTATAGTAATGAAATATGACATCACAATATCTAAGTTCAGTATTTCTTTACGGTTATGGATAATCTTTACAGTGAAGCAGTTGTAAGCTAGATTATTTGGAGAACAAATCAATTTTCATGAGAATAGTATAGGAGTTTTTTAAATTATTTTTGAATGAGTGTCTGCGTTATATACCTATAAAGACAGATACCATATTCTATCATACAGAACATATGTGGTTATATTGAATGATTACAAGGACAGATATAACCTATCATACTGATATCCCAGATCATCTCACCGCAGAGTTCTCATCTTAATTGGAAATTTGGAATATATTCCGCTTCCTCCTCTATCACATCTTCGTCTTCAAAGCTTTTCTCCTCTCATTCACTATTTGGGCAGCACACCAAGACAGTGGTATTGCTTTTGAAATCTGTGGAAGTGAGCAGCTCTTCAATTATTCCCAAAATTGAATGTTCATTCCAATCTGTAAGCCCTGCTGTGAGAGTTGACTGTTCGTCATGATTTCTTCCCACAATTAGAAGTTGGTAATTGTTTTCTATCGTAGCATCAATCTACTTTCCATATAGAGTTGTAATCTATTAGAAAACTTATCTTATAGAGTTGTAATCTTTTAAGAATGTTAGATTCGCTTTTTTATATATATATTCACAATGAATCAATGAAATTCACAAAGAATTCTTTCCTCCAAATTCTTCCTTCTTGCTTTTTACATAGTATTAGAGTCTAGGGCTCGGTGGCGAGTGAAGAATTTTAGGAACAGAGCTTGATGTGGGGGGCATCCGGGAAGGACCGTCAATTTTGCGAAGAGCAGGCCGCTGCGTCCAGATGGCGGAAAGTGAGCGCGTGAGGCTCACAAGCAGATCAAAGAAATTTGGCATGTTCCCACGCGTCGACACATAAGGGTGCGTAGGGCCTCCGATGCCAACCCGCCTCCTCCACCAAGGTCGCCAACCGTCGATAAGCCTCCTCAGCCACTTGCCTTCCTTGTCCGACCACCAGAAAATGGTCTTTCAACATTTTATGGGTCCAATAGCATCTATAGGGGTTTCTTCATGTATTTGGGTTGCGAGACCCGAGGTTTTGGGAGATTTTTGGCATCTGATCTCTAAATTGCTCCTTTGTCCTAACCACATCCTTGGCACCTAATTAGTACTTGAAGATAGAAGCTTGTTGGCGCTGCGTAGTCCGATGATGTCTAAAATTACGGAGGACAAACTGACTGGTCCTAATTACTCGGATTGTAGTAAAACAATTCGCCTCTACTTTAGATGGTCCTGATAGCAAACAAGTGCTCATTGATTAATCCATTCGGATGTATAGGGTCCATGTCGATTGTGTCCCTAGCGGGTTTCAATACTTTGTCACTTTTGTTGATGATTGTTCAGCGAATCCGCCCAGTTATATCTAATGAAAGCCGTTCGGAGTTATTTTCTCGTTTCAAATTACTTTTATGCTAAGATGCACACTCAATTTCATATTTCTGTTCAAAGTTTGAGAAGTGATAATGCTAAAGAATATGTTTCAAAACAGTTTCAACCATTCAGGCTTCAAAATGGCATCTTTCATCAGACCTCCTATGTCGATACTCTTTCTCATTATGGAGTGGCTGAAAGGAAGAATAAACACCTCCTTAAAATTGTCAAGGCTCTATTATTTAAAATGTTGGTGCCTAAGCATTTTTGGGCCGATGTTGTTTCAACTTGTTTTTATTAACCCAGGATGCTGAATTAGGACATTAAAGTATCACACATCCTTTTCCAAATAAACTCATTCCCATTGAGTGGCTGGATATTTTGATATACTTGTTTTGTTCAAGATGTCTGTCCTCATGTGTCTAAACTCAATCCTAAGCCATTGAAGTGTATCTTCCTTGGTTACTCTCAGGTTCAGAAGGGGTATAGGTGTTATTGTCCTAGTCTTCATAGGTATCTAGTTTTTGTTAATGTCACTTTTCTTAAGAATACTTCTTTTTCTCAAGACCCGATCCACACTAGTCAAAGGGAAGATGACAATTTGCTCGTTTATACTCTTGCTTCGCCAACTCTTGCTTCTGTGCCTCCTCTGACAAAGCCTCCTATCACTCAAGTCTACACTCGGTGCCACACCCCCCAGTCTCAAGCCCTCCACTAGCTGCTTTGACATCAAATCAAATTATCTCCTTATTGCTCTCCATAAAGATAAACGTCGGTGTGCTCATCCAATTTCCTCCTTTTTCTTTTATGACCACTTGTCATCACATTCTTGTTCCTTTATTGCATCCTCGAACTCTATTTCATAGCCTAACAAGGTTTTTAAAGCCCTTGCTCACCCTGGTTGGCAATGATGGATGCTTTGACTGACAATGATACTTAGGACTTCGTTTGTTTACCTACTAGGAAGAAAGTCATTGGTTATCCCTAGGTTTTTACAGTGAAAGTTAATTCCGATGGATCAATTGCTCATTTGAAAGCCAACCTTGTTGCTAAAGGGCATGCCCAAACTTATGGGGTGGATTATTCTGGTACCTTCTCCCCGGTTGCCAAGTTGACTTCCATTCGACTATTTATATCTCTGGTAGCAACTCATGGTTGGGACCTCTACCAAGTTGATATTAAAAATATTTTTCTTCATGGGGATCTTGCATAAAAAGTTTATATGGGTTTGTTACTCAGAGGAAGATTAGTAAAGTTTGTCATCTCCGCAAATCACTATATGGCTTAAAACAAAGTCCTCGCCCATGGTTTGGCAAACTCAGTGAAGTGATTGAGAAATTTGGCCTGCATATGAGCAAATCTTATCATTCTGTCTTTTACATAAATTCTCAAGAAGGTATCATCTTGTTAGTCATGTATGTTGATGATATTGTCATTATTGAAAATGATATGGCAAGTATATCTTCACTCAAGTCATTTCTTCATGGCCAATTCCACACAAAAGACTTAGGGATGCTAAAATACTTTTTGAGTGTTGAAGTTATGAGGAGCAGACATAGAATCTTCTTATCTCAAAAATATATAGCGATACATTATGCAAAAACGGGAAAGTGGCGGCCAAAATGGCATTTCCTAACAGCCCTCTTTTGATGTGTACCTAAAACACTCATACACCAAGTTTGTCTTATGGTTTAGCATTATTTTACGAATAAATACGTATTTATATGGCAGATGGCGATTCTTGCATTTTGTGAGCGAGGTGGAGCAGGCGTTTTTTGAGATCATCTTTGGAAGCGAGCAACGATTACGCAAAGTTAGCGAGCGTCGCGACATCCTAGCGTCGCGGCGTCAAATCCGCGGCGTGGGTCGGCGGAATGGAAATTACGGCAGCGGCAAAGCGTCACGGCGTCTCAGCGTCGCGGCGTCGGCAGCGATTTCTCCATCACAATCATTAAAGCAAAGGACCCGGAATTTGAGGTATCGAAGAGCGTACGAGATAGGGGGCCGCGGAGCGAGCTGCTTGACCAGTCAGCGGAGAAGAGACATACTTTTGTATTTTCTCCTTTTTCTGATAAAACTGCTGATGTTTTATAGATTGAACACTCGTGTAATTACTTCCAGTATATTCTAGTTTCACATCTAGGGTTTTGTTGAACCCTGTCACGATTGCATGGATTAAAGATTTGGATTTTATATTATTTAGTTATTTATGACTTGTGCTTGTCACTCTATATACGTGATTTATACATGTGATGTAATTAACATTTGCATGATTTTCTTGGGTATCGAGATCAAGAGATGAGGACGCCCAGGGATCTGAATAGAGCGACCCTTGGTCAATTCGGTAAGAGATATCAGATTCAGGGTGCGATTAAGAGTTAGAACATTTAAAGCGTTTCGAGCATTGGGTTAGGGTAGAAGAGATGTGACTCATTTGCTGGCGGGATCGGCGGATACACCTCGAGAGGAGGGTATCTACGGTAGGCACGATCACCGGAGTCATCAATAAGTCGTGAACAAACTAAATAGTAATTTTTCTAAGTAGGAATCCATCAAAAGTGGCAGGGGGAGACATAGCCACAGTCTCACAACACAATAAAGTACTAAGATAAATTAAATTTGAGTTAATCTCACCTGGTAGTCAATTTGTCACTCAAAGCCTACATCCAGATAATATTCAAAGGCTAAACTAAGTAATCAATGCACTTTTCCCCCGTGGATCGATATCCGTACTTAGGTACACTGTATTACTTGATACAATGCGTGCACTTGCGCACATAGGCGTACATGTCACACCCCGATTCCCTGTCCGACTCGATTGGCGGATCCGCACCGAGTTCGGGGTGCGAGAACATATACTGGGACTCTTTACCTAATTTTTTTTTTTTTTAAACCGAACCGGTACCTGTGGGTATGGCCCACATCTTATAACAGAATCAAAATAGCATATACAAATCAAAAGAACTACCACCAGGTAAGTTGTCCATCAAAATCTAGACACATATAAGCGATTCCCATTTACAAATACAAAGCTGCTTTTACAATTACAAATCGGGGCCTTTGGAACCTACATGTATTGAACCCCCTCTTAGTATCTTGGCCCGGCCGGTATGCGGAAGTGTTGGTGTCTTCTCTGTACCTACACGGATTAAAACCGTGCTGGCTTTCACGCTTAATTAGAAACATATGTCTTATGCATACTTACACATTTTAACGCATAAAAAGCAAATAACATATAATATAATTTTTCGTGCATTTATATTATGAACTCATCTGAAGTACTTCTACATCTCTCATAGGGCTTAAACATTTCACAATCTCATGGGATTCTGAGGAGACGATTCTTATGCAAAACTTATGCTTATAACAAACTTATGCTTATTCGGGACTCCCGTAGGAGTTACAGAGCTTATTTATTCAAAACTTATACTTATAACAGACCTATGTTTGTCGGGACTCCATTAGGAATTCTGAACTTATCCTTGTGAACTTATACCTGTAGGACTCATGTTTGTCGGGACTCCGTAGGAATTACGAACTTATCCTTGTCGAACTTATACTTATGAAACGGGACTTATGTTTGTCGGGACTCAAGTAGGAGATTCTGAGATCTTATGCTTATCGGAGGTACCCTTAGTGCCCAGAAGGGTGATCTTATACCATAGGGTTTATGCTTATGCTACGGAGGTGCTTGTTTGGGGCTGCCCGGTAGGGTATCACGAGGTCTGAAGCGATATACGAGTGAGACTTGTTCTTATACGGGAATGCAGTAAATTTTCTTGTTCAAATGTCCCAGTGCCTTGTGCTTATATCGAACTTATCTTATACTCTATAGCGGGGAGTACTCGTAGTGCTAATTTATCCTTATCAGGGCTTATCTGGGAGATACGTGAGTGCTCTGAAATTAATCGGATCACAGGGCACCGTAGGTACTTGAACTTACTGTTTATCTGGTCTTTGTATATCTTGTACTTATACTACAGAGCATATCCTTATCTTACGGATCTTATACTGGTATTACAGAACTTATTCTTGTATTTCGGATCTCATACGTGTATTACGGAACTTAAACATGTATTTCAGATTTTATACTTGTATTACAGAACTTATACATGTATTTCAGATCTCATACATGTCTTACAGAGCATATACTTGTCTTATGGATCTTATCGGGGTGTTATAAGCGGATTCTTGGCCCCGGATCTTATTCATGTACGAAATTACCGTAGGTACAATAAGAACAGGGGCATATCGGACTTATGCGGAATACATATCAGTTATGGGCATTAGTCCATAAGCGGATACAAATCCTAACAGTACATATGCCGAATTCATACGATTCAAAACATATCAAAAACAAATGGATACATCAGGTGCATATAGATCATTCAGGAGTTACACTTGTTTATCGATGCGGAGTACCCATAGGTACCTCTGGACTTATATGTTATTTTAAATAGAGTACGTGGTACTATAGAACTTATACTTATTTATTTTACCGATACGGGTGCCGTAAGGAGTACCTCGCGGACTGCTCTTGTTTCTTGATGCGAGGTACGGTGGGTCTTCTGGAACTGCTCTTATTTTAACGTCTGAGGGGTACGTAGATCTTATGGGAAGCAATCGGATCTGGTGCAAGTAGGTACTATAGAGGCTTAATCGAATCTGAGATTTTAGTAGGTACTACAAAGCAGTCTGAGGGTACATTCGGATCTTTACTCTTATTCTTTATTGATCTTATCATTATAAGCTATTTGACTTCCCTATGGGCTGATGTCTGGATAAGGTAGGACACGGCCTGATAAGTACCAGAAGATGCTATACGGGGCTGGAAGTGCCGTAGCACAAGCGAGGATTCTTAGAATGCGAGCGAGTGTCCACGAGCTACTATTGAGCAAGGAGTGCCGTGGCACTAACGAGAATCTTGAGTACTAATCGAGTCTTGGGAGCCTTGTGGGTGCAAATTTGCTGTCGGAGGAATTCGGAGCACTAATCGGGAATGCAGAGTACTAATCGAGTCTTAGGGCACTAATCAGAATCTGAGTACAATCGGAGTCTTGGGAGCATCTAATCCCGAACGAGTGTCGTGGCACTAGCAGAGTGGGAAGTGCTAATCGAGTGCCGGAGCACTAATCGGGAATGCTAGAGTACTGTCGAGTGTGAGCACTAATCAGAATCTGAAGTACTAATCAGGACAGGAGTGATGTGTCATTTAATAACTGGTCTTAGGCGATTTTACAATTATATGAGTTGATAATTTACTATCTTATAATAGGGCATTCTTAGCCATTATGTATTCATGACATATTGTATTTCACGTTTATGATCGCATTAATGGGTTCGTTTCATATTTCATATCATATTTTATGTTTAAGCAGACAACATTTATCATTTGCGTTTAATATTTCATATACTTATACGGGAATGCTGATGCATTCTGCTATCGTTCATGTAGTTCTTGTCCCTCTGTGAATCTATTTTATTTATAAATTGGAATCATTTCGATCGAATCATCAAACTCGAGTTATGGCATTTCATTACCATTGCCCGATTTCTGCCAGATTTCTGAGAGGACAGTTTGCAATATTCATTTCCAGTATCTTGTCTCCATATTTGACACACGGGTTGCTCCCTTTAAAGCTAGGTGCTAAGGGTTTCTCCTCAACTGATCTATAGTCGGGCACGGAACTCAGGGAATGCGTCGAAACAATCGGACTACTCTATGATTCAAAACTGATACAGGAATTGGCTTGCACATAGCCTCACTTGCAGTGGATTTTTAGGCCACTTAGAATCAGAATTTGACGATACATATTTGAGAATATTTGGTTCTCCTTGAAGTATAGTTTAATTATCCACTTGAATCACTCAAATCGGATACGAAATGAGAAAGTTGCGCTAAAATCTGGCTGGTCGAAATAGGAAAAAGCGAACGAAGTGTGCCGGTACATGTCTAACATGCACCGGTACATGTTGGCCAAAAATGACCAGAACCTAACATGTACCGGTACATGTCACTGAAAAGTGCCCAGATTGTTTGTTTTTCTTCCATTTTTCCATATTTTTCCACCCAATTCAACTCTATACTTCATACACACATCAAAACCATTTCAAATTCACCTTGTACCCTCTTTTCTACTCAATTCCTCTTTCAATACTTATCTTATTGCAAAAACATATCATGAAATCCTTCCAAAACAATTCTAATATGGGTCACAACCCATACATGATCCAAACATAGAGAGTTGTTAGGGTTTGTTCTAAACCCTAACTCCATTACATACAATTTATCCATGAATTCAACCTCAAAGGGAGGATTCTATACCCATCTTGTGCCATTTAGAGTTTTACCAACTCTAATTTCCATACCTCTTTGGTTAGGATGAAATCCTAACAAACCCTAGATTTGGGGACAACTAATAACCATCCAATAGCATGGAAATTCATACAAACTTTAAATTCCATAAAGGAAATCCATACCCCAGATTATATTCCATACCTTTGCTTGATCCTCTTTCCTCCTCTTAACCTCTTAACTGTATTTACTCTTCTCTCTCTTACTCTTCCCTTATGGTTTTTATTCTCATAAAATGAGACCAATTTTTTGGTCTTAAATCCCATGTTTGTTAAGGCCATGTTTTGGCCAAGACAAAGAAAGCCCATTTTGCTTTTAACTTTTCATTTTTGCATTTTGGTCCCCCATCTTTCTAGGAATTACACCACAATTCCTATTATTTATACTTTGGTCTATAGTCTTATCAAATTATGACTTTTAAGCCCCTTTTTACAAATTACACTTTTGTCCTTATAACTTGTAAAATTTCCGGGTCTCTCGTTTCCATGTTTCGCATTTAACTCACGAAACATTCAAATTACGCTTACAAAATACCTATAGCATATCGAAAGCTATTTAGGGTATATTTTGGGGTGTTACAGTACACATTTTACACATCACGCTTTCAGCCTATCAAGTTTTTGGCGTCGTTGCCGAGGAAAAGTTTAGTGGTGATATTGACAACAAGGCAATTAGATATTACTCTGGAATTTTTGTTTTTTTTATTTTGTTTTACAAGTCTTTGTGATTTAGTCTTTACGTTTCATGTGTGATTCTGATCAAGATTCTGATGAGTGCATGCGAACTGAGTCATTTGAATTACATCTAGTTTGATCCTAGTAGGAAAAAACTTTACAATTCTGTTTGAGCTGAGAACAACCACGAGAACATAAAGATTTAGCAGCCATGCGGAGACAATGAAGAAGCGGGATCATGGCGCCAGAGCAAAGCAGGCCACAAAGGCGTAATGGGAATAACGGTAGGAATCAAGCACTCGGGGCCATTTATACGACCCGGATGGTAGTTCATGTTGCTGAGAAGGTTTGCCCTATACGCCTACGATTGTTCTTGACTGTCTGAAGACCACCTATTCAAGCAAACAACGAGTTGAAGTCGGGTAACCTTTCTGGTCTTGAGGACATCCTGTTCCGCAGTTGCTTGATGAGAATCGAGATGCATTTGACCCGACTTCATAAAGTGCGTGACATGATCAAGTACAATGGGGTCACTGAAGAGGCACGCAGGTTGGGATTGTTCCCACTCTCACTAGGTGATAGAGTCAAGCATTGGTTGACAAGTCAAACACCGGATTCCATTACTTCATGGAACGACTTAGTGAAGTTCACATTTGAGTTCTTCCCAAGCACGTACAATTGATTTGCAGAGATTAATATTGGACAACTAGAAGGAAGGAGCCTGGTAGAGCATGGGATAGATTTGCGAACTATTGAGTGCCACATCACGAGATGACTAGATGGATGCAAGTCCATACTCTCTATAATGGTCTGAGGAATGCGACTAGAACAGTGATTGATGCCTCGGCAAGAGGGGTGCTAATGAAGAAGACCACAGACCAAGCATATGAAATCTTGGAAGATGCTGCTACTAATACTGATCAGTGGCCTAAAGAGAAGACTACACGATGAAGGCCGCCGTGGCACGAATGGCAGGGTTCTCAGCATTACCGTTACTCATGTCACCACGACTCACTCGCGGTGACTAAGCGGCAAGAGTACCCTTGGAAATGCCATCCTGAAACCTTGACCCAGTAGGGTTATTGGTCACATGAAGAGACAGCACAGCGACATAGAATGCCGAGTCGGGACACAGACAGTGAAACAAGCCCAATATGTGTCAGAGTTTGTCGAGTCCAACCACGACCCAGCAAGGTCGTGGGAGCGGCCTTCTCGGGGAACCAAAATGTGAGAAATTTAAGGGTGGCGTAATAATCAGAATAGTCAGAACAGTCAGGGTTATGGATAGAGGAACAATCAGAACAACATTCCACCACCCCTAGCGAGCGAACCACCTCCCGAGAAAAAAGTGGATTTGGAACAAGCCCTTGCGCAAATGCTCACCTCACATACTGCCTTTATGAATGAGACAAAGGCGAATATACAGCCTGAAACCACTAGTTGAACAATCAAATGACCTGGGTTTGAAATTTAGGGTGCGGATGATTAAAATGGCCGTCTATTGAGAGAAGAGCGTAGGAGGTTCCTTGCAAGCAACTCAGTGAACCCGAGGGGGCGAGAGGTGAATGAACATGTAAAAGCAATCATCTTTGAGAAGTGGTGATGCGAGTTGGTGATCTGAGAAACCCCGTGTGAGGAGAGTAGAAGCGGAGGAAATCATCGATCCAGTCAAAATGATATCTGAAGGAACATCCCCAGAGAAAGCTTGATGCGTAGGAGAAAAAGCTGAAGCAAAGGATAGTTCACAACCCATGGCCCCAATTCCTTATCCCGACGTCTAAAGAAATAAGCTCGATGGCGGTTCACGAGTTTATGGAAGTATTTTAAGCGCACATCAATATTCCGTTCGCGTGCTTTGGAACAAGTGATTATGTAAAATTTATGAAGGACATCTTGTCCCAGAAGAGAAGACTAGCAGATTTCGAAACAGTTAACCTAACTGAGGAATGTAGTGCTATCCTTGGAGGAAAATTTGCCATGAAATTTGAAAGAGACCGAGACGGGTTCACTATCCATGCACCATCGACGCTATCTTTGATAAGGGCTTTGTGTGATTTGGAAAGACGATATTAATCTCATGCCTATCCATATTTGAAGCGTTGGGGTTGGGCTTCGCAACTACGATTTACACTCCAGCTTATGACAGGTCCTTAAAGCATCGAGAGGGGTGATAGAAGATGCTTAGTGAAGGTTGAAATGAAGTTTATACTTCGGTGATTTCATTGTATTAGATATGGAAGATAAAGAAATGCCCATAATCTTGAGGTAGACCATTTTCTTGCAAGCGCGGAGCAATGATTCGACGTTCGGAGGAGAGGCAGAGTGAGGTGCGAGGAAGATGGAGTCGAGTTCAAGCGTGTTCGAGCTATGAGACATCGGCGTAAGTGATACATGCTTCATGACGGAGACCGTGGGGTATAGTGTCACAGCCAAAGTGGTCTCAGCGATCCTTTGGAGGCTAGCTGGTACGGAGTGATTAGAATGCAGGGCGAAGGCGAGTATGTAAAATGGATGGATTCCTTCAACCCAGTAAGAAGGAAATGTTTTGAATCTACAGGGGTAGAAAATGCCTAAGCGCTGTGCCATCTGTTGAACAACCACGAGATGGAACAAGCCATTACCCTAGCCATTTGAAGTAACTGCATATCAGGACGGACTCCACCTTACCGGTGATTATTTACTGCGTCCACACGACGGCAATAGAGGAAGATAAGTTATTGAGGTACTTAGAGATCCCGCAAAAATGCGCTCGGATGGTCTGGCCAGGTTAAAAGTTAGCCGCTATGTGCATGCATCGAATTTTGTTGGAGGATGGTCACAAGCCCATTCGTGAAAGCACAGAGGAGATTGAATCCAACTATGAAAGAGGTAGTCCGCAAGGAGGTATTAAAATTAGTGGATACGGGAGTCATTGCTTCCTATTTCCGATATAGTGCATGGGTGCAAATTAATTCTGAGTAGTACCTAAGAGTGAGGAGCAGTATCATAAAGAGCCCAGGGAATAACGACATTTCACGCCTTTGACAGTCCAGGAACATTTGTGTGAGTTATGTTTACGGAATAAGATTTTCCGAAAAAATCATTTCCATTCTTAGTTTGGATCGGATGTTGGATCGATTGGCGGACCACGAATACTATTGCTTTTGGATGGATATTAAAATTCTGATCAAATTGCTATAGCCTGAAGATCGGGAGAGGCGACATTCACATGTCCCTATGGAACAATTCACGTGACGGATGCCCTTTGAGAACGTGTCACCTTTAGGGCACCTTCGATGATGTATGATGGCCATATTCTCCGATATGGTTGAAAGAATATCGAGTCTTCATGGATGATTTTACATCTTGGGGCTCAGCCAAAGCGGTGTAGAATTTGAGGTCGGTGTTGATCGGATGTAAGGAGACCAGCCTTGTGCTCAATTGGGAGAAGTGTCATTTTATAGTACAAGAGGGCATTGTACTTAGGCATGTGAATTGACCCAAGAGGAATAGAGGTAGAGTGAAACAAAGGTGAAGCAATTGAGAAATTACCTCCACCTAAATGCATAAAAGGAATGAAGCTTGTTAGGCCATATTTGGATTCTATAGGCGGCTTCATCAAAGACTTTTCTCGGATTGCAAAGCGTTGTCGAATTCTTGGTCAAGGGACACCATTTGAGTTGATGCACACGGTGTATCACGGCATTTCAGTCTTGAAAGATAAATTGATATCGGTGCCTATTGGCGTGGCACCCAGGTGGGCATTTCCATTTGAGCTAATCGTGATTGCAGCAGTGACTGATTGGGGGCGGTGTTAGGGCGAGAAAGAAGAATATTCAGGAATTGATCTACTATGCTAAGCTAGAGACCTTGAATGATGCCCAGTGAACTATGCCACCACGGAAAAAGAACTAGTAGCCGGTATCTTTGCCTTTGACAAAATTTAAGGCCTTATTTGATTGTGAGGTTGTAGTCCACCTTACAGTCATTAGCCCATAAAATACTTATTGACCAAAAGGGCGCCAAACCCGGACCCTAATATTGATGGGTTCTCTTCTTTGCAGAATTAAAACTAAGTTAAGGGCAAGGAGAATTGGAGAATCTAGTTGAGATCATCTATCACCCGGTTAGAAGGGCAGAGTGGTGAGTCTAAGTGAATGACGATTTCCACGATGACGGATCGCGCTATTGAAGACAAAGAGCGGTTCCATGGTTTGCAAACTACGTGAATTATTTGGTGGCAAAGGTGATCCCTCCGGAATTTGGCTATCAACGAAAAGGGTTTTTACTTTTACTTGAAACACTACTATTGGGAGGAACCTATTCTATCTGAGGCATTGTCTTGCGGCCCAGTGATCGGGAGATGTGTGCTCGAAGATGAAATATGAACGATGATACGAACCAACGCCACACTTTACCATGTGGAGGGCATTTTCGACAGAGAACAGCAACCAAGGCCACTTTGTGGGCTTCTCTTGGCCTAAGCTTATTCAAGGCTCATCAGTTCGTATCATGACAAATGCAGTAGAATGGGAGCATTTCAGAAGGATGGGACATACGTACACACAGTGGAAGTGGAGTGTTTGATTTATGGGATGGTTCATAGGTCCATTTCCCAGATCTTTTAATAACTTTTGTACATCTTGCTAGCATGATGAGTCATGTCTCTAAGTGGGTTGAAGCCAATCAGGCCCGGCTTGATGATGCCGGGCAAGAAGTGGCCACGATTTCTTAGCGACCCGTATTCTCGCGATTCGGCACTCGCCGAGCGATTACGGATACGCGGTGCCCATTTTAGCGATGGATGATTGACAAAGTCTTGCCTGGTATGAGTGCGACGCCAGCACATCTCGCCTACCACCGCAGGACAAATGGGCAGCGGAGGTATTGAATTGAAATCAAGTCCATTTTGGAGAAAGCAGTCAGTGACTCAGGGCCCAGGCCAAAGATTGAAGATGCACTGCGGGGCGTCTGTGAGCGACCATTCAAGACACCATTGGGTATGTCGCCATTTGAATTATTTTATGGAAAAGCATGCACGCGGTGGAATTGCGTCGAACTGCGAAGCGACTCGGCGTCTTGGGCGTGTTAGCGGAAAGGCGGATGCTCATTGGTGATTGAATGATTCGGAGCGAAATAGCAGTATATCTGAGGAAAAAGCGAGAGGCTGGCGTGACTTATATTGCCGGGAAGGTCGAGGCCAGACCTTGGTCCTCTTGTTTAATTCCCGGCTCCATTTTCGCGGGAGATCAGTCCAAGATTAGTTGGGATATTCCGGTGACTCAAGTTTTCCATGAAGGTGATTACTTCAGAAGGGCATTTCAGGTTCTTTCTTATGGTTGAGCATTTTTAAGGTGGAGTTCCGCTCTTGAGATAGCGGACCGAGTCCCTCCATTGAACCACGGAAAAATCACGATGGCGATCATGAGCAGGGTTCGAACATTGAATCAGACATGGGCTGCGACGCCCATTGACCGCGCCTTGGGGGCGGCGGCTTTTTATTTGAACTTTTCTTTCCATGGTTTAAAATTTTATTGAACATTTTAGGTCTGGATTGATTTCGAGTTCTCTTTCCGCCATTCCGAGATTTTCTTTTGGTTGTGTTTGGGCGGGCATCAATAATGGAGTCACGCTGAAACTCGCCCGAAGTTAAAAGGGTCACCAATTCTTTCGAAGTATATGCGTTGACTTGATGGAAATTTTACATTTGGCCTTCTTATAGCATGCGGCGCATTCTGGCTCTCAAAATTGACCTCTCAACGTCCGTGACGTGGGTTACGCCTCTCACGGGCGAGTGAGTTGGTTTAGACCCTCACATCGTGGCGACGTTGGCAGTACGCTGAGCGTCGACGTTGCACCAGTGGGCACAGGCCTCTGGTTTTTGATCTACCTCAGCGCCGCGAACCCTCGGCACCTCCATTGTAGCCACCTCCGCCCACCACATTCTGGCATACTGGCGCCATTGCACTGCCGGCTGCACTTTGTCTCGGCGTCCGCGGCCTGGAACGGCACTCTTTGTGCCTGCGAGCCTCTTTGAAACCACGCTGGGTTCCAAACCGTGTGGCTGACCTGCTAGTCCCAACATCTAGGTTTGGTTGGTGCACAGTAGGCCCATTGGGTGACCACAAGTCGTGAAGTCTCACGAAGGCCTCTGGCTGCGTTCCCATTGTACCCAGTGAAGTGCTCGACCTATTGTTTGGGTCACCTAGGAGTTGCCTTCTCTGTGCCATTCGGGCCTAGTGTGCCCATTGGTGCCCAAGAGGTCTGGGCCCAGCCTGCACTATCATCGGGTCAAAGCGAGAATTGACCGCTAAGCGGGGTCGGGCCGGTGAGGACCCGACTCCGAACTCGACCTCCTGGTGTCAATGAGGATGCCGCCAATCAGTTTGAGTACCATATGTGAAATAGAGTCCTTTATAAAGGAAAAGACTTCCACCACCCCAAGCGATTTCTTTCGCCAAAGATCATTTGACTAAGGGATCAGCGGGCGCTATACAACCACCTCGATCCGAATTTGTGATAAGTGTGAGTGAGATTCTCACGTAAACCTCGCCTCCGTATGGAAGTCGAAAGGTCAGGAGTCATTGGTGTGGGCAGTAGACGGCGAGATGTCGACCCAGTTCTATAATCTTGACCGGTCCCCCACTGAGGCCTTTTGATCGGCTCACATGGCGACAGAACTACAGAGATCATCGGGTCTTGACCCGACGAGAGGTGAGTGGAAGCTAAATAGTGAAGGGCATGCCAGCATGAGGCCAAACATTTGGCTATATTCCAGTGCGGCATCCACTTCATCACATCGTGTCTCATTCCAGGCGGCCAGGCGTGTGTGAGTGGTATAGCGTCTAACTCATCGCCATCATCCGAGGACATACCGCTGATGTTGGGCGAGGTTGCTCCGGGGATGTCATCCTCCATAGCAAGGTTCACGAAAATGAACTGGGCACCCTTTCTCATATCGGTTTATCTGAAGGCGGTAGGGTGCCCTTAGAGGACAATAAGGGTGTGGATACACCCCCATTAGGCTATATCAGATCAGCGTGACAGCCAGGAGTGCCGTTCTGGAGGGACATACGACTCGAGACGAGCGTGGCCTCGGACGGATAGGCTCCGCAGTGTCAGGCTCATTTTTGGACTCGGAGTGATCCCGAGGTGGCGGCCAGGCGATCCTCCGCACCACCCACCACCACCACCACGGCCGGCTAAAGGCGGCCCCATCCGGTCCACCCTTGACCTGGGGACCCGGTGCTCGCCCTCGCGACCGCTTTGATGCCTTACAGGGCCGGGACCCGAAGCCGTCCTCGTACCCGGGATATGGAGGCCCTCAGGGCGACATGCGCAAGTCTGGCTGACCGGGCGACTATTCTCGGGTCGGCGGTCCCTCCCGAGGCCCGGCTCTCCCGGCTTCGCACTCCACGGCCACGCGCCGCCACCCCGCGGTGGCACGGCCGATCCTGCGGGGAGATTTCCTTCTGCCCTCTCTTGTTCTTTTATAGCCAGTGGGGACACTGGACACATTTGTTTAGGGGGGTGTGGGTGGTGATCGGGTTTTGTTCGGTTGACATAGTTGTGTGATGGGTTATTTTTATTTTCATATTCCTACTGTAGGTTAGGTTAGTTTATGTTTGTTTATTTTAATATGTCGAGTCATATGTTTAGTGCATATGTTTAGTTTATGTTTTTTTTTTATGGTAGGTCATTTCTCTGTTTAGGTGTTTTAGTCCTTTGAGTCTCAGTGTTAAGGTTATGTTAGTGAGAGTGTTCGGGTAGTGTGTGTACATTCCATGTGAGTTAAGTATCACTTTTAGTAAGGTCCACTATCATCATGGACAACGAAAGAGTATAACTCAGAGAAAAGTTAAGTAGGGTATTTAGATGCACAAAGAATTAGGTTGAATAAGTAGGGAGGCATAGTGAATCACCTCCGGGATATTCAAGAAACGGTTTCTAAACGAGCCTATTACACTCACACACAGATGACCTCTAGGGTATGCCTAGGTGCCGAGCCTGGCTACTAAGGTTCAATGAACCCTGGGAGTCTCTAAACACCAAAGTGATGGGACACCCTAAATAAAAGAGGATTGCCTTCGAGCCCCAAATGGAAAAAAAAAAAAAAAGAAACATAGGACGAGAATAAGTGGAATCTTCCAATTGGAATCCCGGGTACAGTCCGAGGGGCCTTTCAAAGCCCAATGCCCTGAGCCAACTGGCCGGGAGTCATTGACTTCACTACATTACGGAGGACGGAAGATGGAAGTTTCCTGACTTAGGGCCTTAGGTTTAGTTAGTGTTCGGGTGGCCTTTCGAGGAGAATTGAATGCCCGGTGCCCTTAACCAACTGATGGGGAGTCACCAACTAATACCCGCTACATGAACACTTAACATAAACTTATGGGCACTAGTTTTTTTTTATGCATAGGTATGTTAATGAATAAAAGCGGTGCATTCCTATCCTTCCGTAGTTAGATTCTCCCAACTAGGTGAGTTGAACTTAAGTTTGGGGGCGTCGGAACCAAGGTATGCACTAGAGGTCATTTATTCAATGCACATAGGGTCCTTGGGAAAGGTTATTGAATACCTCGGAGGTTGAGGCGCTTGTCAACTGCACCGAGTTCAAACGAATTCTTTCGAAATTCGAACACTCCTACGGATCCACAGAAATTAGACAAAGAGCCAAAGTGAGTCAATCCATTTTGATCCTTCGATCTATGACATGTGCATACAATCCTAGTGTTAGGTTATAGTATGTAGGTTGTGTGTCCGGTTTAGAGTCGGTTCTTGCTTGGGGACAAGCGAGCTAAGTTTAGAGTGCGATGAGTGCACCAAAACCATAAAAAACCGCCGCCACGCGTCACGTCGCCCATGGTTTTAAGCGTTATTTTCACGGATAAATCACATTATTTATATGGCCGATGGCTGGTTCTTGCATTTTTGTGTGAACAGCGAATTGGAGCGAGTGAGTTTGAATCATCTTCGGAGGAGAGGCGGTCTGCGAGAAGTTGGCAAGAGCGTCGCGGCGTCCGGCGTCGTGGCGTCCCAGCGTCGCGGCGATCAAGCGTCGCGGCGGTCGGAATCAGCAGGTCTGGAAGTCAACAAGCGACAAGCGTCGCGGCGTCAACGCCATTCTCCATCACAATCATTAAAAGCAAAGGGACGGAATTTGCGAGGGTATCGAAGAGCGTCTGAGAGCGAGCCGCGAGCCAGGAAGCGGCGACCGGTCGGCGAGGAGAAGAGACTACTTTTGTATTTTCTCCTTTTTTAAATCAGCGCTAATGTTTTATAGATTGAATACTCGTGTAATTACTTCGGTATGTTCCTGGTTTCACATGTAGGGTTTGTTTAAGATACCCATCACGATTACATGGATTAAAGATTTGGATTTTATATTATTCGAGTTATTTATGACTTGTGCTTGCTCCCGATCTATATATGTGATTTATACACATGTGATGTCTGGCCAACATTGGCATGATTTTACTGGGTATCCGAGATCAAGAGATGAGGACGCCCAAGGATCTGAATAGAGCGACCCTTGGTCAATTCAGTAAATAGAGATATCCCGATTCCTAGGGTGGCGATTAAGGTTAGAACATTCAAGCGTTTCGGGCATTGGGTTGGGAGTAGAGGCTCACTCTGACCACGCTGTAGTGAGATGAGGCGGATACCTCGAGAGAGGGTACATCTCGTAGGCGCGATCACCAAATCTATCCAATAAGTTATGAACAAAAATTTGAATTTATGAATTTCTGAAAGTAGGAATCCATCCAAGTGACGGGGAGACATAGCCTAGTCTCACAAACGATAAAGTACTAAGATAAATTAGATTAGTTTAATCTCACACAGTAGTCAATTTGTCACTCAAAGCCTAAGTCCAGATAATATTCAAAAGCTAAACTCAGTAATCAAAGCACTTTTCCCTCGTGGATCGATATCCGTGCCAGACTGCTTTGTATTACTTGATAAGATCATTACTTGTACATAGGCGTACACATTTACACATCACGCTTTACATTTATCACCTACATCTTACTAAAGAAGGCAGATTGTTTGAAGACCACAAGAGATATAGAGAAATTTAGTTGGGAAAATTAAACTCTTTACAATAACACACCTTGATATTGCATACTTTTATTAGTGTTTATGTAAAGCTACATGTGTCTCCAACGATTGATTATTATTTGTTGTCAGAAATAGTCCCATGTTACGCCCAGAGTGGGCTCCAGGACGTAGTATTTTATACAATAATCATAGGCATAATAGAATTGAGTGTTTCACGAATGCTGATTAGGCAAGATTTAAGGAGGACATGAGGTCCACTTCGGGGTACTGTGTGTTTATTAGAAGGAATCTAGTCTCATGGAAGAGTAAGAAAAAGAATGTTGTCTCTCGATCTAGTGCAGAATCTGATTATAGAGCGATGTCTCAATCCGTATGTGAGATTATGTGGCTTAAGTCGTTTGCGATGGAAGTCGGCGTTAAGACACCAACCCCAACAAAAGCGTAGATTGTGATAGCGGGCTGCCCTTCATATTGCTTATAATCTTGTATTCCATGAACGAACTAACCATATTGAGATAGATTATCATTTCGTTTGTGAGAAAATACAATTCGGCCAGTTGCGGGATATATAAAGGCTAAGAAACGATTAGGTGATATCTTACTTGAGGCTTACAAATGGGAATGAGTTCTATCTATGAGTTGGGCATGATTAATATCGTAATTTGACTTAAAGGGGGAGTGTTATAGCATATATCTACTTTACATATAGATTTGTAACTGGAAGTGCACACCGTTACAAAACTTTCATTGTCAGTTCTCATATCAACGGGGTAACAATAAATACCATTTATAATGCCAATTAGAGAATGGAATGAAGGCCTGCCTACTGTTTCTCTATCTGT
Source organism: Tetrastigma voinierianum (assembly GCA_016808115.1). NCBI lineage: Eukaryota > Viridiplantae > Streptophyta > Magnoliopsida > Vitales > Vitaceae > Tetrastigma > Tetrastigma voinierianum. Next base: position 71,984 of record JAEQBH010004700.1, on the reverse strand, counting down.
GTGACTGCTTTATATTAATGGTGTAATGAATAGCAGCACCTTGTGCCATTTATATTTTTGGAGTATTGGGTGACTGACTGTTTGATGCTGCTCAGCAGGAATAGAACAAAGAATGTCAGCCTTGTCGTCTTCTCTTTCTTCAACTTTCAAGTAAACCGAGCTCAAGCACTCCTTGGCCCAACCGAGACTCCCAGATGCTTTCCCTGTGGAGAGCCGGGGAGGAAGATGAATTGCACTACGAAATAATATTTCATTTTTGACTGCAAAGATGTGTCCATCACTAAGCCATTTTTTGACGAAGTAGAGTGGGCTTAAACATCCAAGAGGTTATGAGATCAATCTTTTCTGCTAGAACTGACCCATAGGAGGGGCAGGGGCTGGCTGGCTGGCAGGTATTACCATCCGAAAACATATATGCTAAGCATGGATAGCAAATCTAGCAGCATGAAGCCACCTCGATGGGAGCACTAGCTTTTTGAATTCAACAGTCCACCCGAGCGGTGGGGTCTATTGCGATTCAGTTGGAGACCAGCATACAGACAATGCTCAGTTCTCTTGCGGGTTAAATATCCATTGTGTTTTTATCTGATATATGCAAATTATGCAATAGATACATGATACTACTACATCCTTAGAAAAATTGTTTGAGAAGAGGTGGAACAGGAGAATATATGCATGCGTGCTTGAAATCCGAGAAACAACAACAGGTTGGCCAGAGGCCTCATAAGCCTTGAGAGGAAGAGGATGACAGAAGAAGAGAGGGACAACTACTGCAGCAGCAAACGAGGGAGGGAATAATAATGCAATGGATTTGTGTCTATTATAAATACCGTTGACTGTATCCTTGTTGCTGATTGTGAAATTCCTCATCAGGTTTATGCTATTGCTACCACCCTGCAACTTCTCTTGTCACTACAACAAATAACAAAGACAGACAACGCAACCCACCTGAGAGAGAGAGAGAGAGAGAGAGAGAATGGAACCAAGAAAAAAGAAAAATGCATCTTGACCACCACTGTGAGAGCTCACCTCCAATTCCAACCAACGATTTTATCCACACATTGGGCTGATTCTCAAACATTCATTCCACAGAAGTTCTATTTGGAAAATAAATAAAATATCGTTCTTACAAATACCATAATTAAACATTGCCTCGCAAGCAGCTTACCCACCAATGCCTTTGGATGCCTGTTTCATGTGCAGCTCAAAATTAAGGCTACTATATATCTAGAGAAACAATCAGAAGAAGAAAGCAATGTACATCATTCTGAACTTAAATCATACACAACCCAGAACTCCAGAGTCGCCAAAAGGCATTGAAATTATATTTATTAAACCAGTTACTTTAAGCAAACAAATCAACAATAACAACAACAATTAGTCAAAGAGGTTGTCTGTAAGTTTGTAACAAATCCTTTATTCATCCATCATCTCCCCTATCAACATTTCTCTCACTGTTGTCTACAATCTCATCTGCCCTACACATGTGGCCAATGACAAGTACACTACAAAATTGAATCTGGCATCACACACTTCCTAACCGATGAAGAGACCAAAAATATCCCATAAAAAAAAAAAAAACGACCAAAAACATGTTAGTATATGAACAAGTTTTACACGAGACTTTCAAAATTAAGAATCTAGTACATTAAAAAATGGGGGGAAAGAATTCACAACAGAGAGCACAGGCCAGCAGCCAGTGAGCTGATCAATCTTCCAGACGTTGGATCTCACCCATCATGATCCGGTTGCTGGACACTTTAAATCCAAGAAGAGCAGGATCAAGCTGTCTTCCTTTCTTTCCTTTCTTTTTGCCACTTCGTCCAGACGGGATGCTACCATCAGATGACTCTAAAGCAGCAGCCCCATTCGTGGCACTGGCATCAGCTTCTGGAACCACAGGTTTTTTTAGCATGTCCATGAATGAAGTTTCAGATACAGCAGCATCACTGCAAGATGAGGTTCGCCTAAACCTCATGTCTTTCTTCGCAGATGTCTGAGTTTCAGCTGTCCTGTTTGTCATTGGATTGCCCGCAGGATTCTGCCTCCCATCTGAAATTACCACAAGTGTTGGAACAAGCTAATGAGCCACAGTAGTTTGAGCCCCCCCATTACTACCAAATAAAATTAACTAATTGAATAACACAACCTCCAGTATTTAATTTCAACTCACAAAATAAATTTCTAGTCAGAATGAAATATTCTTTGAATGGAGTTCTAAAGCATGCACAATAACCAAACAAAAAGCAAATGGGATTAATAACTAGTGTGTACCATCTATATTGTTTTTCTGCCTGACAACTGGAGCAGGGGCCACCTCTGACAGGACATCCGAAGACAAGATTCGAGAAACTGGTGGGCGCTTGAGCATTGAATTATCAAGCTCATTGGATACAATAGATGAGAGCCTGGAGAAAAGGAAAGAAAGAATACATGAGACACAAAGTACATAATGATAATTTGAATATCAAAATCTCACTTAAAACAAACTATAAAGATCATCACAGTACCATCACAAAATTTTTGTTATGAAACCAAATCTTGTCTCAACAATTCGACACAGAATAGCTGTTGAACTGGGTATCACATAGCTAAAACAACTAGGTATGATATAAGATTCTTCTTAAATAAACAAACCAGTCATAAAAGTAGACAAGACTTGGATGCTTAACTAAAATAAGAGCTAACTAGAAATAGCAGGAACGCAAATCTATCCATTGTGTTTTAAGAGGACTTTGAACCACTAGTGAGTAGGAACAAATACCATCAAACAAGAAATGGGACACCTTAGGAGGGCATTTGAAGATCTAAAGAAATTGACGATCCAATATTTTCCATAAAATGAAACAAGTTTGCTTCTTTTTCTAATTTATCTAAAATGGAGATAAACTTGCACCAGGTCTAAGATCATTTTAGAATTAAGAAGTGAAATCAATTACTATTTTTTTCTTTCATAATTTCCAAAATAACTCAGTTCTTTGCAATAACTCAATTAACTTAATAAAAACCAACTCCATTCTGGAAAATGAATGTCAGCCCTCGAGAGGACATGAATACACAATCAATCAAAAACACATCCATGGCATCGTCAAAATGCCCCTTTAACTGGGGCATATTTCATGGTTCTGACTCTCTCCACTAGGCAGTACAATACCCACATATATGCCTATAAGAAGAAGTCGGGTTGAACTCAAAGAAACCCTTCATATTCTTCTCAGATCCTCTGAAGTACAAAACAAGTAATAATGCACTCGTTTGAAACTCTTGTAAACATGCTAATATCCCCATTTCAACATAATGATGCCTTTGGACTAGAAAAGTGATAACAAACACCATCCCATTCAGGGTATTGCAACTGTTTCAAAATCAATCTTGCAGTACAATAAAGTAGAAAAAGACCCACCTATCATTAGAAACATCATCTTGGCATACTTTATCTAATCCAATGTCAATGTTGTATAAGCCTGCATTTCCACCTGCACCATTAAATGTGCTTTCAGAATTACATTGAACCAAATATATATATATATATATAGAAAAAGGAGAATGATTGACAAATTACCAGCATTGTTTAGTGATGTATGCCTGCTATGGGTATTTAACAGCAGCTTCCCGTGATCCATGGCACCTTCTGCTTGCTCATCTAAGTTGCCTTCAATCTCTGAAACTGGCCGGCTCATTTCAGTTTTGCTTTTAGACACCCGCTTCTTCCCTTTCTTTCCCTCCAGCTCTGAGAATTCTTTATCCATTGATGGATTCCCAATCAAGCTAGAATCAACAAAACTGGTCTGAGGCGTCTCTAGTGTGCTTGAAAATAATGGCTGTTCTTCTACTAATGCTCCAGAATTATACCTAAGGGACAATCTTTCCCTGTTTTCCGAACTGTTAAATTGTTCATTTGCATAAGCATTAAGTAATCAATTTGCAACAGTTTTAGATGAACGGGATTTACTCTGTTGTGATTGTTTTGAACGGCTATTTGATCTGGTAGAAGATTATGAGGAAGATTTGAAGAACTTGATTCAGGGAATAGCCCAAAAGAATCCCGACTCGATATAGGATGTTGATGGTCTACTACTTCTGATGACTGTGTAGACTGAAGACTCTGTTTTTGGTGAAGCATGTCCATCAAAACTCTCTTTGATTTTTCCTCATCTCCAGACAAAGCCCAGAAACTTGAATCTATAGAAGTTACAGAAACTTCAGGCTCCATATTCCGTAACTCAGCTACGAAATCACAATTGTTTCACCCCTAGTTTCCAGCCAACTATTTTCTAAACACAGCCTTTGTTCTGGAGCGGGACTCCAGCTGGCATCTGGACTCGAAACTTTTTGTAGTCAGGAAGCAGTGGTGCTGGGATTAGGAAACCAGAAGAGAAAGAACCCATGGGGTCAATGGAATGCATGTAAGGATGCCGATCATGAATGTCTGGGCAACTTGAGCATTTACAGTAAATCAGGATTCATCCCGGGCTCCAGCAGGCATTGGCCTCTCAAATGCAACAGAACCAGGCTCGTAAAACCCTCGTTGCAGTTGCTCCTGTAAAGCAAGATTCCGCTTAAGCTGACTTAGTTGTTCCTCATGGGAGGAAAGCCTATGCTGTTGCTGGTAAAATTCTGAAGGGCTCAATCCTGCCAGCTGAGCTTGGTGACGACCAGCAGAAGTCCTGATGAACTGATCAGTTTCATCAGCTGGCCAGAGCCCACCAGCACGCCTCTCTCCCTCAACCCCCATCTGCTGCTTCAATGCCAGAGATAACTGCCTTTCATACAACTGTTCTTGAGAGTGACTGAAGCTGCTGTTCTGGAAAAGGGGGCCATTCCCAGGCTTCACCTGTGATATGAGCTCCAACAAATCATTTTGTCGTCCTCTATGTGCATTCTGACCAATCTTTGCTTGAATGATCTGTTCTAGAGATGGATCCAGGTGCCTTGAAGCAAGGGAATTCTGCGGATATTCATGGAGAAGGTTTTTCCTCAACAAAGCCTGATCAAACGTATTTATCTCCCACAAGGTCCATCTTTGACTGCCCAAAAGCCGGATCAGACAAGCGATGATGCAACCGTTCAAGAAGTATTCTCTCCATATGAGACTGACGCTGCTGCTGCTGCTGCTGCTGCTGCTGCTGCTGTTGCTGCTGCTGCTGCAATTTCATTTGGTGGTGATGAAGTTGCTGTTGATGAAACTGATGTTGTTGATAAAGCTCAAGCTCTCGCTGCTGTTGTAACTTAAGCTCCAAAAAATGTTCCATATCTTGTGCTGGATGATGGACAGACTGCTGGAGAACAGGGTTCTTGCTCTGACTAAAAGAGAAACCAGGAAATTGCTCCACACCTGATCCAACAAAATGAGATGTGGGAAGAGGGGATGGACGATTCTGTGGTTTAAGTTGTTCCTTTTGCAACTTTTGCGACAGCAGGTGCTCTGCCAAGTCATAGCTACTAAATTCTTGTTCCATGTGAGATAAATGCCGGGTATCTATGACACCTTGATGAACACTGGAGTTAGAATGTAAATTTCTCATATAATCGTCAGACCATGTCTCTACAGCAAGGGATTGATCAGAAACAGCACCTAATGGACTCTGTCTGGGCAACAAGGCATCTCTGTCCTGCAAGGTATCAATAAAGTGACTCTGACCACCTATATTTGAAGGTAAATTTGATGACTGACTAGATCTCAAGTGGGAGCCTCTGAGCTCAGACATTAACAGGCCAAAGGGATGCAACTTATCATCATTGTCCATTGGCAAGCCAGTTTCTGCAAATTCATTTGCAAAAGATGGGTGGCTAGTTGAATCAGATAATGAACCATGAAAATTATTAGCAGAGAGCTTCCTCATAAGATTGCCACTGGTAGTTGCAGGCCCTACAAGAAAGGCAACTTCTATGAGAGGGAAAAATCATTCAGGTAGCAATATGAAAGAAAACATACAAATGCATACGTACATACATTTAATAACTGGCCAGAATAATCAAACAGAATAACTTACCCTTATCAGGTGCAACAAAATTTTGGAAGCCTTGATCTTCAGCATACTGGGGTCCAACAGCATACTCCTGTTTAGGCATTCTTGGCTGAACATTAACTCCTGATCTATCCTCAAATACAACTGATTCCCACTGCTGATCATTCAAGACAGAGGAAACCTTGGCTGAAGCAAGGCCGGAAGTAATCTCTTCCAATCCATCTCCAAAAGCATCAGATGTTTCTGACTTTGTAACGAGATCAGAGCTGGAGGCAGACCTAGCTTTATTTTTCAGATGTGGCATGACCTCACCAAGTTCTTGAAAAGGAGACCCATCAGGAGCATCTGACAATCGTACAGGTAAGTCAGCTCCAAAAAATCCTTGCTCAAACCATGAAATGATGTCAATTCCCAGAAAAGGTCCCTGAGTTACCCCTTGAGGATCACAATAGCATAAACTTAACTCCTCAGGTGGGATAACTCTTTCTAATGGGAAGGCCACATTACTGCTCTTTAAAAGGCTCTGGTTGCTACTAGACATTTTCTCTATAGAAGAGAAGTCAAATAAAGAACAGGAATCATCAGGAAGCTTGGTACTGATTTCAGAAGACAAAGGCTAGCCTCGAGTATGTTCAACTTCAAGTGTTTTGGAGCAGAATCTAACCACTGCTGATTTTGAAGAGCCGGTTCATCGCCCATCCAGCAGTGTCGGCTCTGGAACTTCTGAAATCATATCTTTTTGAGACAGCAGGAGTCAAGCCATTGGACACTGCCATACCAACTGGGTTCACAAAATCCTGTTCACCTTCTTTATGGGTATCTCCTGGGGAAGAAAAGTTGCATGTCATACTTTCAACTCAATAAAACTAAAATTACCAGAGGCTATAGCTTTTTCTTACCTTCAGCTATATCCATCGGGAAACAATGAATACCAAAGATAACAGCAACATTACCTTGATATGATTTATCATCAGCAGTCTTTCCCAAAGATTCATAATCAAATTCAGTATTAATCAAGGACACTTGTTTCCCTTCAGTCAGTGTTAAGTCACCAATGCCTGGAATAAAAAAAAAAAAAGAAAAAAGGAACACCCTCTAGATGAGAAAAAACCTATCAATCTAATTTTTTCTTTTGCTTTCTTTTGTTTTTCATAGGCAAACAAGAATGTACTGGAAGTGTCAATCAGATGCATGCCCCAAGTACATGGTAGGTACACATGAAGTGACCAAGAACTATCAATTTAAAATTTGACAGGATGCAGGCGATAGCAACTGCTATTACCTGTCAGGCTTTCATCTGATTCCCCATTCTTCTCTTTAACTGAGCTGGAGAATACTCCACTGCAAGTGATTTTTCCTTTCCATATATCATCAAGAACGGCCTGCAACCATTAGGATCAGTCTTAAAGTAGCAGCTAGTTACAGAGGCATCATCCAAAAATCTTTACAAGGAGCAATACACACACACACACACACACATGCTCGCATATAGCTATTACCTCTTCATCAGCATCAGGTGCCACAAAAGCCAATGGCCCAATTGGGCCTTCTTGGGTTATTGAGGGCACTTGCTCCATCCCAATAGGCATAGTATCAAAATCAGGAACAGTATTTTGCTTCCGGTAAATGTCCAGAAGTTTTCCCCTAGGATAAGAATACACAGCTTTCCTATATACATTGTCATTCTTATCGCCTGGAACAAAACCACTAGAACCGGCAGAAAGAGGCCTGCCAATTTGTAGGCACCCAGTAGCATTTGGCTTTCCTCGTCCAGGAGCAAATCTCACATGCAAACCCTCCACTCGTCCTCTCTCCAATCCAAATCCTGGTGCAGCGCGATACGTAGCTGATCCGGCAGCATGAACTTCCATACGATGCCGCGGCCTCCATTTCTCACGTGAATCATTGTCACGCTCAGAAGCTGTGCGGTTGCCACTAAAAGATTGTTTGTCAACATGAGGGTCATCCTTTTCCACATCCGTCCTCTTCTCAGTTCGAGAATCCTTCTCTTTATCTTCCAGGACCCATCTTCCTCCGGTAGCCATGACATCTCCTCCGAGGTTCATGCACAGAACTACGATAATTATCATTCCAGCGATCAGAAGAAGTTGAATCTCTCGGCAGTTTCTCTCACAGGAATGGCGTCGGCCAAGCGTTTCTTCTTTTCTCACGATCTCTTCTGCCGTAAAGCTTGTTTCTCTCTATCTTCACGCCAGCGCTTGACTGTTTTCAGTATCAGCAGCAGTCACTCCTCAATCCACTTCTTATCCTGAGATCCATCTAAACGCCAGCCATCTTTCTGAGTTGGATCAGTGGAGTTTCCATGGTGCATAGGGTTGGGTGCTCGAGTGTCCTGCCATTTTTTGGTTTTGGACAGAAGGGGGAGCAAGGCATTACAGAAGTTCTATTAGATAAGCAGACAAAACAAATGATGTTCCATGCTACAAAAGGCTTGGGATATAAAAAAGATGCATATCAACATGATGCTAACTAGTTTGCTTCATAGGGTTTGATCACTATTGCAGGAAAGGAAATCATAGAGAAATGAAAAGAAAGGAATACAACATCAATGCTTCCATAATCAATGCACTTCCAGTGCTTGTTCATGTAAAAGAAGAAGACTGTTAACTAACACTATAGAATTGTGTCAACAATGAGAGGCACACAACTTAAGGCTCTTGTGCATATTGATGTTAGTACTATCACTTTCACATGGAAGAACTCAATTATGGTGATCAAAAAGGACATGCTGAAAAATACCATAATAATACCAAAAGACTGCAGCACCAAGCACAACAGCCACACAACTAAACTTAGACATACATTTCCACTGATATTTGATGATTGAGAGGGAGAGAGGGAGGGGGAAGGGAGACAGAGAGAGGTTAAATAAAACTTCACATATGACATTATTGAACAGAATAATCACAGCAATTAAGGTGATAGAATTATTTGAAGATAATATTAATATCCACTTTTAGAGAAGAAATAATGGGCTAGCATTAAGGCCTTACTAAGGTAAAAATGCTCAGGAAGAAGCTCATTCCATCATATGAAATGCCTGCATATGCTCATATGTGCTCACATACACATGATAGCCCAGTCAAACCTTGGGAATTCACATCCAAAACGCACCAGAACTCTTTGTCAATGAAATCCCAGTCAAACTATTCCCCTGATTCTCAAATGGTATTAGTTTCAACATAATTTTCTTGACAACATATGCATTTATAAGTTTAACGAGAGATTTTCAATACATACCTTAAATTAGATTTAGAATTTTGTAACTCAAATTCTCAATGTTTCTTCGTAGATGTAGTTAAACATCAGATTAATTATTGGGGTTAGAAAGGAAGGCGGGGAAGAGAAGGAGAGAGTGAGAAAGTTGTTTTTCATATAAGATTATTTTACCTCTAGTCCTTTTTATGATCAACTTTCTAACCTATGACATTTTAAACAATTAATATAATAATTTTTTTAAAATTGAATTTGGCCTTTTTTAATAATTACAAATAGTTAGAGATGCATTATCATTTTTTTTTTTTTGAAGTAAAAAAAGCAAATTTAATGAAAAAAAAAAAAAGCTGACAAAAAACTACACCCCAAGGTATACAGGAAGTATACAAAGAACAACAAAAAAACCCCACAAGAAACTGCACAGCCACCCAAACCCAAAAAACCCACAGCCCCTCAACCCGTTCCAGTCCAATCCACAAAATCTACAAGGGAAGAGAGACCCTGAGTCAAGAAAAGCATTATCATTTTTATACCTTGTACCATATCATATATTATACATGTCTCATAAGATATAATACAGATTGTGCTACACATCAATGTTCATTAAAATGTATAATATTGTGTATCATAAGTTCTTACGGTAAAGGATATACACTCAATATATTGTTTTTTACCAATAAAAAAAAAGTACAGTAAAAGGCATAAGGCCTATCTTGGGTGCAAAACTCTCCTAAGGCACAACCTAGGTGCATGATAGAGCAAAGTAAGGCACAACCTAGGTGCATGTCAGTTGCATAATATACAATCCAGAATTTAATCCAATAAAATTTCAATTTCAATTTCAATATAAGATTAGAAATTTCAAAAACAAAAATGCTCAAAATAAAAAAGAAAAATAAATGAGGTGCACCTCTTGAACAAGATGCAATAACTAGGACAAAGTTGTAGGCATGCTTTACCAACTAATGCACCAATATAAAATTTTCATTTAAAAAAATGCAAATGAAGTTTTAGGGGGAATACAGAAAATCATTTAAATATATTTTACTGGAAGGTAAGACAAGGATTAAGTATGGTATGCCATATATCATCATGTACCAATTGGATGGCCAGAGAGAAGAGTGAGGTTGGACAATGTTTTTTTTTTTTTTTTTTTTTGATAGGTGAGGTTGAACTGTGTTCTTTTCAAATGAGAATTGCAAATTTGTGTCTTAAGACACAGAATTGATGGAGATGATCCCACTGATTGGTCAAAAAGGGAATCAAAAGGTTAAAAAGAAACCAAGATTAAAGGGAATTTTGAAAGGGTTTCCTTAGCTAGAAGCAGTGCCTCTTACATGAGGCAATGCAAGGCTTTCCATGTGGGCAGTGATGTCCTTTGAACACTTTTGTCCTTAGGCACCCTTTCACAAATATGACTTGGTGGAGAACATAGTGTTAAAGAAAGTTGGAATCATCAAACCAGACAAAGTATCCCCAAGAGATCAATAAATAAATACATAGTTAAAATCAAATTCATGGCAAAATATAATACCCTCCCATCCACATGCGCGCACACACAACAGCATCTTTAAATTGCCCACCTTTTTCCCTAAATGTTTTATCCATCAAAGAGAGTAGAAGATCGGGGAAAAAACTGAACTAGTGGTGATAACATAAATTCAGATAAATATAAGCCAACAACAATCACTGCTGCAAAATACAATGAAATGGTTGTTTAAAAAGCCGAGGAACGGATTGCAATAAAAGGATCGGAGAAAACAAGCTATGCTCCAGATAAATAACTTTAACTTAGACATGAATCAAGTTACAGTATGAGTAATCTATACTTGAAAGCAACCAATCTTCCACCACAGTTTCCAATACAGAATGAAGAGATTAGAAATTGCTTTATAGGTTCATACCCCTGATGTGCCACCAATCAACATCTTTGCATCAACTGGCTTGGCATAAAGCCATTGTGGGGACAGAGGTATGCTACTCTCTGATGTTGCTTGATCTGCATTTAAAACCAAAAAGTAAAAAAATTAGCAGTGACTATGTTAGGGTGCACTTCCTTTTAGAAGCACATAACAAGGGCACATGCAAATGAAAAAGTTTAAAATATATGCACATTGTTGAAGTGGGGTAGGTCAGAAATCAAAGGAGAGACAGGTATGCGACTTCACTGAGTGAAGTAGCAGTGAACATATAGATTAGAAACTTAAGAAGCACAATAACCACCTTTCAACCCATCAAGAAATCCCATGAGCATCTTCTCATCACTGTTTTCTCCCAATACTTCATCTACATAGCACAATACCCAATTAGAACTGGGTTCATTAGTTCTTCCATTGCCTACGAAGTTGATTCAAAATTAAGGGCCCACAGGAATGCATTCATAGAAGAACCAACATTTTCATAACGAATTTTAAGAAAATGTAACAGGTTGAAAAACTCGAGCCTATAAAAATTAAAAAATCCTATTCCCTACATAAACACTTAAGAAAATAGGGTTCAAAGGTAGTCGCTGCATGAAAATTATGGAAGAAAATTAAATTTTTCCTAACATTTTTACTTATAAGGCTGACCCTCCAGCAGCCAGAACAGAGGGCCCCTCACAAAAAAGGGCAACAACCAGGAGTCAAGCCACATGACAGACATTTTTATCAGATGTGTTTAATGAATGCTCATTATCCAAATAATAAGAATAACAGGATTATAATCATAATTTTACATGAAAGCAAAGAAAAAGTAAGCAGAATCAACAGAACTCTTACTTTAGAGTACTATGCCGTTAGAAAGGAAATAAGGAAGAATTATGGCAGCTCCTCCATAATATCTAGCACTTACATATTTCTCAGTAACATTTAAAACCCAAAACCAATACCGCATAAGATCAAGAAAGATTTTTATCTGAAGCGCCTTGAAAACATACAAAGTCAAATCCAACACAAATTATCCGCAATACAAGATCTGCAAAACTCTAAAACAGGGAACCACATATCCAATCCCCAAAACAATTTCACCTCATAGCTCGCACTAGTGTGCCCAATAAAAGAACCCTATCCGACGATCACCATTCCCAACACAAAGGCAGGAACCCAATCACGACAAAACAGGTAATAAAATCTTTCAACTATAGACAATTACAGATACCAAACACTGCAGATCGAGTAGATGTAACTTGATAGCAACTTCATAAAGAATCGACCACAAAATCAAGAGCTCATCGAAACAATGCCCAAAGAAAAGGCACATAAGAATTCAAATCCCTAAAAATACCTTTGTCGGTCCAGTGTTCCTCGGGCGCTTTGCTGGAGAGGAGATCGTCCGGAAGATTAATCGTTCCGTCAGCCATCGTCGACCACACACCAATTGCAAGGGCTCCGAGAGAGAGAGAGATCTCGGAGAAGCGAATAACGCAAATTACGACAGAGAGATGGAGGAGAGAGAGGAAGGGAAATGAAACGGAAACTGATCGATGCAGAACAGATTTCTAGGGTTCGATCGGAGGAATTGCAGGGCTTCGAATCGGAGAGAGGTTGACAAGGGTTTGGGCGTTTGATCAGAACAGCAAAAACATGACTATAAATTTTTACCAGATGGGAAATTAGAAAAAAAAAAACTATATATACGTAGATATAATTAAATTCTGGAAAATGTACATAAAATTCTAAAATTGAATTCCCAATTCGGTGTAATGCGGAACACCCAAATTCATTCTGCCGATCCGTTCCATTCTGACACGTAAGAAACAAAAGTTGGTGAAATTACTTACTTGTCCCTGTAATGAAGTTTAGCGAATTCCGAAGATACAACCTCGATGCCTGCTATATTTTTCTTAACGATCAAATAAAATAGGGAAGATGAATCTTCCTCACCCTAAAACAAAATTCAAATTCAAATCAACAAAAGAAAATAAAAACCTTAAATTATTTTTTGTTCTAAGAAATGGCTAAAACTTTTTTAAGAATTCGATTTATCTAACTTGTATTTTGTATATGTAATCGTGTTATGAGAAATGCCTTATCTACGCCTTATTCAGCTTTATCTTCTCATATAAGTATTTTTTATAAAAATTGTAGATATTTAGAAGAGCTTATAACCCCCTTATATACCTTTGTTAGCTTCTTTTAATGATAAAAATATCATTTTGAAAAATAATGAAAAATAAAACGACTTCGAAAAATTATTAAAAATATGTAAATTTTTTGAAAATTATGTAAAAAATTCTGAAAAATAATCAAATAAATTCTGAAAATTTATGTGAAAATAGGTAAAATTTTTGAAAAATTTATTAAAAAATATGAAAAGAAATTCTAACATAGAATTAAAAATAGAAAAAAAAATCTATTGGATAATAAGAATAATGAAATCACGACGATTTTCTTTATTTGCACTCCGATTTGAGATCCATAAATATTATTTTGTTTCGAATCCTACAAATTCTCATGCGACAACGGAAATCACTAATTAGCTGCTATTTCGCTGTTATTTTGTTTTGAAAATGTTTGTAATGACGTTGATTTTACGTCGATGCTTTTTCCTTTATCATGCTTTTATTATTGGGATAAAAACTATGTATAATATTTTTATAAGATATATAATTTTATTTATATTATATGGGAAGCATCACTTAAAAAAAGCTCGCGCCTGCTGCAAATCACTCAAGGCTTTAAGAGTTCAAGGTTTTAAATAACTATTACAAAGACATTTCGTACATCATGTCTAAATTTATAAAAATATTCCAAGTTAAAAAATTTTAACGATAAACATATAATATTTAATAGAAAATTTTCTACGATACGAAACAAAAATCGCTACATAGCATTTATCTGGTCATTATTTTATAATAAATATGTCGAACGATAAACGTTTTCAAGATATAAATTTAATCTTTACTTTATTTTAATTTTTTATCATTACTTTCATGATATATATATATATATATATATAATAACACCTTAAAATAATGTGTATAAGCGCTTTTTAAAATATGCATCCAAGCACAAATAATTTATTAAATAAAATACTTATATCCTAAGCTCACCTAATAAGCTCCTTATAAATAAAGATTTACTTGGAACCTGATTTATCCAAAGTTAAAAGACTATATACATATGCTAAAACAATAATATAAATAAATCACTTTTATTTTTTAAAATTATTTAATTTATATATAAATATATTGAAATAAATAAAATGCGTCTGAAATATATATCAAAAGACTTTATTGATTTTAAATATATTTTTCCTTTTTAGTTTTTTAAGTTTTAAATTCTTGAATTTGTCATAAAATAAATAAATAAAGATAATATATATGTGTGTATATATATATATATATATTATAGAAAGAATGTAAACATAACATTTTTTTGCTTTTTTTTTAAAAGTGCTTCTTTATTTTATAAAATTAATTATAAGTGGATATGTTTTTATATTATAAATTAATTCTTTTTAGGGATTAATTATAAACATGTAAGAATATTTTGTTAGCATTTAAAATTTGAAAAAAGCACCATAAAAATAAAATTTTTATTAATAATTGCACCCCATATATCATATTAATGTATTTTACAAGTGTAGCTAAACACTTTAGTTATAATTGTATTATAAAAACACTAAATTATTCGACTCTAAACTGAGACCCACTCCCTCCTTATTTCATGTCTTTTTGTTTTTCTATAACGTACACTGACAATTCAAGATATTCTTATTTATTTACTATATTTGATTTCTAACAAATATTTTAAAGTTAAAATATATATATTTTTATATTTTGTTTTACAAAGAAAAAATAAAAAAGTTAAATTGTATTTAATACTTATATAAATAAATAAAATGACTTGAAAGAAGTGTGTAAAAATAAAATATTAAGCTTAATTGTGCTTAAAATTTTTTTTTTAATTTTAAATTTTTATTCTGGCTAAACATCACACTAATTTCAACAAACAAATCGATTTTTTTCCATATGTTTGCATATTTTTCTTAAATCGCCTTGTTTAATTCTAAAAAAAGTCCTAAAAAATTCATGTTTGGCTTTACAATAAAAAACTAAAATAAAATCTATAAAAATATGCTGCAAGAAAATAAGTGTATATATATATATATATATATATATATATATATATATATATATATATATATATATATATATATATATATATATATATATATTATGGAGTTTAATTATATAAAAAGATGAAAATTATTGTTGAAAAATAGAAAATAGCTTATTTTATGATTTTTTTTTGGAAAATAATTATTTTAATTTGAGATAAACTAATATTTTAGAATATAAGTTTTACTAAAAATGAATATGAGTTTTTAATTATTTATTTCAAATTATATTTTCCTTATTTTAAATTATTTTATTGTCTTTATATTTATCTATTAATCTTATTTCTAAAGAACTACTATGACTTTAATTTTATTCTTATTTTCATATTTCATTTAATTTTAAATATTTTTATTGCAAAGATTAAAATAAAAACTTATTAAATTATTTAAATTATTAATATTATTATGAAATTTTAACTCAATATATTGAGATAATTTATAAAAAAATGATAAATATTATGATTGATGATAACTGTGTCATTATTCTACAAAATAACTTTAACTTTCTTTTTTTTTTTACAGAAGAAAAGATTATTCTTTAATAACTCAACTTTTTTGAAATTACAGCCATGAGGCTTATTGGAGGGTAACAAACTCACTCACCTTGACTAGACTAAGAACCAGCACCTTTGGCAAGTGATGAGTTGCATGGTTCGCTGATCAACGCACAAATATTAGGGAACTATCTAGGATGGCTTGAAGGAGGTCCTTACAATCTTGGATGATCAGACCTAAGGGAGAAATATAGTTTCCGGAGCTATTTACTGTCGTTACTAGTAGGAGATTGTCTGTCGCAATCAATACCTTCTTATAATTGTTTTTCTTCAACCATTGGAGTGCTTCTCTACAACTGAGGGTCTCAACGACCATGGCAACCATGGGACCATTTCCGTAACCCGCCTTTGCTGCCAAGAATTGATAAAGACGGGAAGAGCCATATATGTTTCTGTGACGGTAAAATCTAGTTTCAATTATTATTACTATTTATTTAATCGTACTTTGGTGATTTATTTGTTGTGTTTTGTGATTGCATGGTGCCAGGTTTTCATGATTTATCTATTCGGTGCTTTTTGGTGATTTATCTCGTTTCAGCTTTTTGTGATTTATCCGTCAGCTTTTTAAGATTTATCTCATATGACGATGCCTATAAATAAAGACCTATATTATTTTTATAGACTGATTAATATCAAAACTTCTAAGCACTTCGCTCTATTTATTTTATTCCCTTTCCTTAATTTTATTATTCTGATAAATAGCCACGGGCTAATTGACATCGTAAGATAACTCGATTCAAACCAAAGCTTATTATTTTGCTTCGCATCAATTCGCAGATCAAAGATAATTTCGATCCTGTATGCTTATTATAATTTATCCCGCGTCGCTAACCTTCCTGAATGATCTCCAATTACAAAACCCATGCCGATCAAAATTTTGTCTGCAAATAAAGCCGCATCCACATTGCATTTTAAGAAGCCATGGGACGGAGGTGGCCACATTGTGAGAGTTGGTTCTGTGGGGAGGTTGTGAGAGACACTCTGACTACTATGCGTCAGACTCCAGTTCTCTACTGTTTGCTTGGCAAACTCTAGTACTTGGGCATCCGTTGGCTTCCTCCTGTTCCAAACTACTTGATTCCTTATATTCCAAATTTCCCAACTAATTGAGGCCACCATCTGCATTTTTTCCTTCGTCATTCTACTGCTTAGTTCAGCCCAATTATTCCATAAATGTTAGTTAAGTACTACTTTTGTTGTCTCTACTAGTGCTTGTCTCCAGGTATTGAACTTCTACACTTAATGATTGCATGCAAGGTGTTTTCTGGGGCTTCATTACAGCATAGGCAGATTCTATTGTCCACTATTCTTCCTGAAGAGAGCTTGCATTATAGGACGCTGACTCTCCATAAAAATTTTAATTTTGCCAGAAAGGCTAGCTTCCATATCTAATCCCAGCCCCTTGGGGTTCCTCCGACGTGGTTTAATCTTGTGGCATGGAGGTACCTGTAACTGCTTTTCACCGTGTACTCACCCTTTCTCTCCATATGCCATGACCATGTGTCCTCTTCTTCTTTGAGGCCCAAAGGTATTTGCACAATCAAGTCTCGATCTCTTTCGGTGAATAAAGCTCTTAGAATGCCCTTGTCCCACCTTAACCCATCACTGGCCTTTAGCGAACTCATTGTAGCTTTCTCCATTCGTTGTACTGGGGGTGATTGAATTGTAGGTTCTTGCGGATCTAGAAGCCATGGCTCATTCCAGATTTTGGCATTTTTCCCTGAGCCAATCAGCCATCTTGCACCTATTTTTATCAGTTTAAGGGTACCGTGGATGCTCCTCCAAATATAATTGGGATTTGTTCCAATTTTTGCCTTTGTCACTCGACCTTCTGGAAAGTACTTGGCCCTATATATTCTCGCTACCAGGGATTGGGGTTTTGAGAGAAGTCTCCACGCCTGCTTAGCTACAAGGGACGCATTATGAAGGTGCAATTTTTTAAAATCCAACCCTTCCTCCTTTTTTCGGTAGACACAGACGATCCCAAGTTGCCCAATTAATTCCTTTTTTGTTCTCTTTGGTTTCTACCCCACCAAAAGGAATTCATCATTCTCTCTAATTCCGAACATAAAGAGATGGGAAGAAGGAAAACACTCATTACAAATGCTGGGATTGCTTGCACCACTGCCTTCAGTAGTATTTCTTTACCTGCTCGCGAAATGAGTTTACGATTCCATTCACATAATCTTCTCCATACTTTGTCTTTGATATAGGCGAACACAGCTTTTTTATTCCGTCCGATGATGGCTGGCACACCTAAGTTTTTCTCCACAAGGCTTGAGTTGGCCATCCCTAGCATTGAACACAAATCTGCCTTTATTGTCTCATTGACGTTTGGGCTGAACGATATTGTAGACTTCCCTAGGTTTATTTTTTGTCCCGATGCTCTCTCATATCGACTTAAGCAGTTTTGTACATAGCTACACTCTCTTGGGCATGCCTGAAAGAAGAAATAGCTATCGCCTGTGAAAAATAAATGAGAAATTGAGGGGGTGTTTCTTACCATGCTACACCCGTGAATGAGCCCCCTAGCCTGCATGTCCCAGGAGGATAAACCTTCAGCACAAATAATAAATAACTAGGGGGATAATGGGTCACCTTGCCTAAGCCCTCTTTTTGGGAAGATTGGACCAATCTCTGTCCCATTGTGCAAGATCTTGTAGCGCATAGAACAAACACATTGCATTATCAAATCTACCCACGTTGTTTGAATCCCAGTTGCAACATCATTGTCCTCAAGAACTGCCATTCTAACCTATCGTACGTCTTTGACATATCTGTTTTCATTGGTACCACCCCTTTCTTACCTTGCTGTTTTCTCTTTATGTGGTGACACGTCTCGAACGCTATCATTATATTATCTGTAACGAGTCTGCTCGGGATGAACGCGCTTTGTGATTCCGAAATTACCTCCGGTAGAATCCCTTTTAATCGGTTAGCAAGAGTCTTGGCCACCACTTCATATAGGACATTATATAGCGCTATTGGTCTCAATTCTACCAATTTTTCGGGACTCTATTTCTTTAGTATCAGAGCAATATGGGTTTCATTCCAAACCTCTGGCAACTCCCTGTTATTCAGCACCTTCAGACATGCTGCAATGACCTGAGCACCAAACGATATCCCAATATGACTGGTAAAAACCTGGATTCATACCGTCTAGGCCCGGTGATTTACCTGGATGCATGGAAAAGACTGCCTCTTTAACCTCTCTGGCTTCGAATTTTGCCGAGAGCATTTTATTTTTGGCTTCAGTCACTTTCTTCTGGACACAACGTATTATTGGTTCAGTAGTGCAGCCCGAAGAAGTGAATAGACTGTTAAAATAATCTGCCATCAATGCCTCCAAGCCTTTGCCCCATTCAACCCAGTCTCCCTCATCATTTTGCAGCTTCATAATTGAATTCTTCCTCATTCTCCGTGACGCATACTTGTGAAAAAATCTTGTGTTCAAGTCCCCTTGTTTCAACCAGTGTTGCTTCGTCAATAGAGTGTTGAGTTCAAGCCGAGTATCCCGGATGCTTTGGCCTGTGGTCGGGTCCCCACTTGCCTTTAGGTTGTTTATTCTTTTCCGACAGGCTGCTAGTTGTCCCTTATAGGCTCTCCTTTGGGTCGTACTTCATGATGTAAGGTCATTTGCACAAGTCTCTAGCTGTATTATTATGGCTTCCCCTGCTGTTTTCCCCCAGGACTGGGGAACTCCTGCACTAGGTTTGGCCGATCCAACTATTTTCAAAACGGAACTTCTTATAGCCACCCGGACTTCGGCCCCCCACTCCTAAAATTAAAGCAATGTGGTCAGAAGATGAGGTGTCTTCATTTTGCACGCGAGCTGTGGGAAATAATTCATGCCAATTTCCGTTTGCCAAAAACCTATCCAGTTTCTCCTCTACCCAGTTCGGACTACCTCTGGACCTTTCCCAAGTGAACTGATGTCCTACCATCCTCACTTCCTCCAGTTCACACTCTTCTACTGCTTCTCTAAACCCCCTCATAAGTGAGTGAGGATGAATGACGTTTCCTCTCTTCTCTGTCTGCGATAGCAAGTCGTTAAAATCCCCCATGCAACACCAGGGGAGGTTGCTTTTGTTCTTTAGAGACTTCAGGAACTGCCATGACTCCCTTCCACGATGGCGTTCCGGGTAGCCATAAAAGCCAGTGAATCTCCAACATGGTAGGTTTGGCATCTGTACTTCCACGTCTATATGATTCTTTGAGAATCCCAGTAATTTTGTTGTCCCTCTTTCCTTCCATAGTAGTGCTATACCACCTCCTCGATTTATTCCTTTTAGAGCAACTCCACGGAAATTTCTAAAATAGTATGGCCAACGCCATTTTCAGGACCTCGAACAAATACTGACACTTCGAACATTGCTGCTCCAATGATAAAGCAAAATGGGGTGCCATTTAAATAATTCAATGCTTTTTTATTAAAAAATATAATTAAACTTACCATTATATTTTAACGGGTATATTTTTCATAACGATCACTTAATGATATATTTGTATAATAACAATTTCAAATTTCAAATTTCAAATTTGTTCGCCGAATTCAAATTTCAAATTTCAACCGTCAAATTCAAATTAAAATTTAACCGCTTAAAATAAAAATTAAAAATTATAATTGCCTATAAACACGATAATTTTCATGTTTTTCATCCATCTATCTTACATTCTCTTATAAATTCAATATCTCCTTTCTCTTGACTATTTATCCTTTCATATTTTCGCTCATCAGTTTATATGAATCAAGCTTTCCTAATATTTCTTAGAGAGATCCTCAATGTTAGTTAAGATAATGATGACTCTGACATGTCAGATGGGCGCAACTGTGGGCGTCTTAAGTGATGAATTTGGTGGACGGATAAGAAGGCATCGTGGTTCCGCTCTGCGCTACGTAATCTGCGACCATACATTAAGCGTCACGAAAGACTCTATCGCGGATTATTTCATACCCTCGCAGATATGAAAGTTTTTTTTCGAAGGATGTTTCACGAATGGCCCTCTTTTCTTTCAATCAGAACGGTGTTGAACAATATAATCCATACTTCATCCAAAAAACAGATGCCATTGGAGTTCTCGGTTTTTCATCCTTTCAAAAGATAACAACTGCTTATAGAATTCTTGCTTACGGAACACCGACAGATTCTGTGGATGAAAACATCAGAATTGGAGAAAGCACTACGATAGAGAGTCTGAGAAGGTTTGTGAAAGCTGTTATTGTAATGTTTGGCAACCATTACCCGAGGTCACCAAACAATATCGATATTGCTCGATTGCTACAAACGGGGGAACAACGTGGCTTTCCTAGAATGTTAGGGAGTATTGATTGCATGCATTGGAAGTGGAAAAATTGTCCTACCGCTGCGGGCAAGGTATGTATATCGGTCATTGGCTGCGAACCAACAATCATTTTGTCGCGACATCTTAAGATATTTGGATACTTCGCATTTATTCTTTGGGCCTACCCTGGCTTCATCAATGACATAAATAAAAATAGATAGGTCCCCCTGCTTACATTATTAGCAAATGGTCATGCTCCTCCAGTCAACTATATAATTAATGGTCATGAGTATAGAATGAGATTTTATCTAGCTGATAGTATTTATCCAAATTGGTCGACATTTGTAAAAACAATTCCATGTCCACAAGGTTTGAAGAAAAAACATTTTGCTATAGCACAAGAGTCGGCAAGAAAAGATGTAGAGCGGACATTTGGGGTACTTCAAGCCTGTTTTGCAATTGTGCGTGGACCAACACGTTTTTGGGATGAAGAAACACTTACAGATATTATGAAAGCGTGCATAATAATGCATAATATGGTCATTGAGGACCTAAGGAGACATTGCAACAATGACTTTACTAAGTGATGCAAATCCGCCTGGCTCACATGCGTATACACCGCACTGTAAGACTTCATGCAAATCCATTATCGATCGTGATAAGACTACTCATTCTCAATCGCAAATGATCTTTATCGAAAGATTGTGGAACGCATGGCGTACTAATAACCTCTATCAATTTCGTTGAAGTTGTATTTTCAATTCCAATATCAATTTATGTTGTATTTTTACTCCAAATTTCAATTTCATGTTGTATTTTTAATTCCAATTTCAATTTCATGTTGTATTAATTTCAATTTCACCCCAAGTTATCTTTTCAGCACCTAATTGCAACATAATAAATAATGACTATAAATTAAAAAATAATAGCAACATAATAAATAATGACCTAAAAATTAAAATCCCGCTATGTCCTCATTTCAAAGTTAGTCTAATATGTTATAAAACAGGTCCATACCTTAAAGAATGCTTCCAGCGACTTCATCCCACTTTGTATTTGAATTTTTGCACCTCAGCCTTTCCAATTTCAATCGCTTATTATACGCCGTTTAACGCTATCTCTGTTTGTTGTTAAATTTGTCGTCGTCAACCTTTGGTTCGTTCTACTCATTCTTTCATTCCAAATAGGATGATCTAGTGATCTTTCAACATCGGTTTGCTTCTCTTTGTTTTTAAGTTGTTTCTTTGAAGCCTTTCTGCCCAATGGCCTATCGAGGTTGGGAGTGGACGAGGGTTCAATGTCATCCTCTAAATATGGAGTTGAATAGCATGATTCAACATGAGTTGATTCAGCAGACTACCATTGAATAGCCATTTCTTATTGTCAGGTCGATTATCACCCATTTCCGCTCCATTTTCAATATATTCCAACAATGCTCGCATTGAAATGGTTTTCCAATAAACTTAGCAAACATTTCTTTTGCTTCATCAACCTGAAAAACATATGAAATTATTCAGGTAATAGTTCAAATATCAAATCATACTAGTGTCTAAATTAAAAGTTTATATCTTACATTATTTTGTTCGGTGTGTCCACTTTGCCTGAAATTTCTTCAATTCCGACTACGAAAACCACAAATTCTGGCCGCATTTTCGCATTTATATTACCCAACGACTTTTACTAAGATTGAGAACGCTCTTATGATTACCTCCCATGAAGTTCTAAGTATTGCAATATTCTTTGCCGAACGCACCACCTTGGTTGCTCATTCCCAATAATCGCAGATCTTTGCTCAGATAAGCCACGCACACAACTAATTTATCTTCTTCATTGCAGGTTCTTCGTCTCTCGCGATTTTCTCAATCTTTAACGACTTCATTTTCAGATCGGCGCCAATAATCGTGGATTGCTCAATAGTATCATATAACCTGTCGCTTATAAGCAACCGCTTAAAGAACCGGCCATATTGCAAATCCATCAACAAAAAAATTTAATCAATTTAAAGAATGAGCAATTTATAAAGTATACAAATAAATCTATCAATTATAAAATTTATAATTAATTTAAAGAATGAACAATTTATCAATTAAAAAATTATCAATTTATCAATTTAAATTTAAAAAATCAATTTGTAAATTTAAAGAATGAGCACTTACACTAAAAATTATAATCAATTTAAAGAATGAGCAATTTATAAAGTATACAATGAATCTATCAAAATTAAAATTTATAATCAATTTAAAAAATTAGCAATTTATCTATTTTAATTTTAAAATCAAAATTTGAATTTAAAGGAGGCAACACCGTTTCTTCCTTCTTTAATGATTCCTCTTCCTCCTCCTCCTTTCTTTCTTCTTATTCCTCCCTTTCACAGAACGGTTGCACAACGACTTTCAGGGCTAGCTTTGTATATCTTCCTTCTTTCTTTCTTCCTCTTCCTCCTCCTTTCTTTCTTCCTCTAACTCCCTTTCTACGACGGCTTTCTGCACAACGACAACAAGGGTTAGGGTTCGGGCTAGGGTTCAGGGAAGCTGGGGTTCAAGGAAACTAGGGTTTCAAAGGTAAGGATTCAAGGGAAGTTCTTTTCCCCTTTGAATCTCTATATTTTTATAGAAATTGAAATAATATACCGCTGAGATTTACTGCAGCTCATCAATCCGCCATTTTGCATCCTTCTCGCATCTCTCTTCAAAGCTTGTCAAATACGCACCCCAAAATCACTGAACACGGCATTTTCGCACCTCCAACGCCATCTCCGCTGAAAGACGCTTTTTATAATTATCGCGATTTAAAGAAGCATGAATTCAAGACTTCGACAAGAACTCCCGTTGGAGTTGCTCTAACAAAGAAAATCCCCTCATACTGCAATCTGCGTTTTATTCCTTCCATTTTTTCCATGTTCGTCTTAACTACCAACTTAAGCAATTCATCGGATCAGACGAAACTTCACGATCCATGATTACGCACGAACCTCCCATATCCGAATTCTGACTACCCTCTATGCGCCTCCGCTTCACCCCTGCAATTGTTAGCCCTTCCTTTTCCTTTGCTGTGTCCGTATTGGAAGGATAATAATCCTAGTTGGGCAGTAACTTGCACTTAATCCCATCTCATTTATATGATTCTTTGATACACCTCCACTAGAGTAATCTCCCTTGTTTTCCAAGTCCTCCATTCCTTTTCCGGGTCCCTTTCTTCCGCCCTTCCTTCCTTCTACATCTTACTCAACTATGCTTTTGTCGTTCTTACCTTCTTAGACACCCCCAAGACTGCTATCCGCCATTTGCCGAAGGCAACGGTTTCCCATATTGCTGCCTGAAACTCGAGTTGTGGCCCTAAGCCATGTACCGTACGGCATCTCCAGAACTTTCCCTGGGCTATCAAATAATTTCCCACAAAAGGAATCTGCATGGTCGATCACTCCGCAATATAAGCAGAACATTAATGGCAGCCTTTCATATTTAAAATTTAGCCAACTCCACTCCCCTCCCACCTTTTTTATTTTCATCTTTCTCTTTATCGGCTTCTGCACATCCATTGAGACACGAATTCGCAAGTATGACCCCCAATTTCCATCCCGGTTCTTTCGATCCGACTCACAAAGACTTGATAAAGTTTCCTTACATCACGCAACACTTTCTGATTGTAATCCTATTGACATGTCAAAAATCTGTACCCTCAAATCGGTTTTGTTAAGTTCCACTTCTGTTGGATCTTCCTCTGCATCTAGCCTCTTCATGAGTAGGAGATGTCTGTCAAAGGTCCACGACCCTCCTTTTACGACCCTGTTGTCACACCCCGAAACCCACCCTAGGGGGGCATGACTGTCAATTCACACTCTCGTGTCTTTCTTCACCATGCGTTTGAAATGCGAAACGATACTAACCTTCCTCAGAATCTCGATTTTGTCCAATTACCAACATACGTGCAAAGTAAATGCAAGAACTTTATAAATTCATAAATTCTTCAAATTCAAAAATTTCATGCCAACAAAAATTACTCAAATATCCAAATCTCAATTACGCATGTCATATAAAGTTGTTCTAATATAACAATATTTGGAATATCTCAAATCCAACTAGACTAATATAAACGACTCCACATCTGGTGCTGGATTTCTCTCTCAATTAACTTTCAAAACCCAACATTTCATATAAACATGAACTTATTACTCAACACGATCCAACATAAAAAGTTTCCAATCTAAACTTAATGATGACGAATCCCCCAACCTAGCCCATCACTCATCGCGAAACTAAAAGACTCCGAAAATACGTCAACGAACGAAATGGTACCTTAAGTTCTCAATAAAGAAATACTAATACATTTTCACTGATCAAAAAGTTTTCAATCATATAACAGTCAGAGATGCTTTTTCATCAAACTTTAAATTCAAAAATAAGGAACATTAATAAAATTTACTTCAAACACTCACATCCAATTCAAATCATTTCAAATCAAATGCGATCCAAACAATTTCATATCAAATTTCGATTCAAACACTTTACATCCAAACAAAAATCAAATACATTTTAAATATATTTTTCTTTGGCCATCAAATATCAAATGGTGCCTACCATGTAGATTTTCAAATGGGTAGCTAGCCGCAAATTGTTCTTTTATGCTGATTTCCGAATCCAAACATTACTACATTCGCACCTCTAACCTAACCTCCCTATACTGGGTTCAAATCAATTACATTCGCTACCAAGGAACGTAAAGTCAACTATTATTCCCGCGATTAGCGGTCAGCCGACAAGGTCAACTATTATTCCCGCTGATGCGCCGAACTAAATCCAAAGTCAAATATTTCATTCAAAAGTTCAAATTACAAAACATCATATTCCACATTTTCTTTCGTAAACAAACAAATCTTAAAAGTACAATCATACAAAACTATTTCTTTGATCCATGAAAATCAAATAAATAAAAAGTAAAATTCTTTCATAAAACCAAGATTATATATAATTCAGCTTAAAACAATTTCATCCTCAAATGAAGCAAAACAAACAATTTTCTTTTTAAAGATCTGCATTAATATCTCTTACCTTAAAGGAGTATTCAAAAGCTTTGAAAGAGCTAATCCGAATAATTTCACCTCAATGAAATATTTCTCCTAAAATAATAAGGAAGAAACTATCATCATTACTTATTTATTCTTAAAACTTTCCTAATTTGATATTCTTTAACAATGATATTATTTTTAATTTTAATCCAATAATAAAAGTAATGGGTTTCTAAATATTTAAGTAAAATTTGTGATTATAAAGTTTATTCTATCAACATGATTTTTTGTTCACCTCAAACATATTGACAACTATTCAAATGATAACTATTTGAATTAGGTAGTTTTACAAATTTTATAAAACTCATATTCCTTTCGGATCTTATTTTAATAATTTATTTATTTTTATGCTCTTAATCCGAACTAAATCTTTTACTAGAAAGAAATAATATTAATAATATTTACAAATTATATTATTACACAATACTCATCTAGCCTTTTTACCTAACAATTATCATACTTGACAATAAATATTATTAACGGACTTATTTCCTATAATTGCTAAATAATTATTCTAATCATATTCCTTATCTAATAAATTCTCAATCTTTAATAAAATATTTACTTGCCAAAATACATATATCTTTAAATACTTATCAAAGACATATATTTATACAAATTCAAAATTTTTCGAATTTATCTTATTTGTTTATTATTATTTTCTTTCAAAATTTTCTCTCAGTTACTTTTCATTCTCATACCAAAAGTAATTTAGTATGACACCACCAATTCTTATTTTATTTTATTTTATTTTAAAGAAAGAGAGTGAAATCTAAATCTGACTTCTTCAGGGTTCATCTAAACTGAAAGAAAAATTAAGGAATCTACATCAAAGAAATCTAGAAAAATAAAATAAGGAAGATCTTACTTAGAGAAATTTGTTCTTCAAACCCTAGATCCGAAAGTTCGCACGCCCTTCCTAATTTACTAACAGAAAAGAAATTCAAAGATAAATATAAAGGATTTTCTTTTCTTATTCCAATTTATACCTAGGAAATCTATAAGCCTGATGACACCATTCACTTAGCTTCTCTTTTAAAAAGGAAATCCTTCTTTCTAAGGTATATAAATTGACAAAAGGGTAATCTCTAATAAGTGTTGATCCCCATGGATCTGGTATTTTCGAATAGAACATATTCATGTACATTGTATCTGTACCAATTTTTCCATAAATATGATAATAGTAATCTTGAAAGGTACAAATATATGTGTCTAAAAGACATATATTATTTAATTCTAATTTTAATAAAACATGAACATATTTTTCGGCATATTGTGGTGAATCTCTTTCTATATATCATTCTCCAAGGAATTCAATCCTTAATAGGTGAACAACTTTTGCGACAACGACTGTAATATTATCTCCTTCCAAAGCTTGAGCTTTTATATCTAGTTTTAAATTTTGCCAAAATTGTAGAGCAGATTTTATCATAGTTATTCCTATATATCTTTTAGCATCTACGTTGGTCATACAATTGACTGCAATTGCTAATCTTATTGAGGTTTCCCATCTTTCAAGGGTGGATGAGATATCGGGGTTACAATCTAAATCTAAATATATACCAAAAGGGTTTATTCCTTATGGTCTAAGATTATCCATTAAGGAATCATTTTCTTGTTTTATAGCTCAAAAAACAGAAGCAGTTCCTCTTGCAGTGGATGTTCTAGAATGCCTAGGTCTAAATTTTGAAGAATTTGATGATTCAGGAATATCTAATGCAGCTGTTTCTACAGGAGTATTTACAGCTTCTACCATAGGATTTTCTTCCATTTTTAAATTATACTTAGGTATATTTAATCTTTCTAAAGTTTGACTTGGTATTTCTATTTCAGACTCGGATGTAGATTCTAATTCCATTTAATCGTCACCCTCAAACCAATACTCTTGATCTGAGTAATAATTAGCTAGAGGATATTGGTCATAATCTTCATAATTATCAAAATCATCTATAATCTCATTATAGTAGAGTGGTATCCTAAATATCTAATCTTATCATAAAAATGTTATAGTTTATAATGATAATATGGGATAAATTTTCACTAAGTATAATGACCATAATAGTCATTTTAATTTTTCTTAAAAATTCTCTGAATATCTTCCTTCGAGAATCTTTTTCCTTGCTCAAAAATAGAATTCTTTATAGGCGATGGTTCTCCTAATTCTGAAATTTTTTGGTCTAAATCTTTTAGACTTAATTGTATTTCTTTGATTAAAGATCCATAATATTTTATCGTATCTTGTATTATTTTTAAACTTTTTATTAAATCATTATTACTATCTGGTAAATCTTCAAAAGGTAAAATTAATTAAGGTTCAATCTTCATCCTCTTCTTTATCATGATCATTAACTAAATGATCACCATATGCTGTGTATTTAGAGGCAAGATCTGTAATTAACCTATCTATAGTTATTCTCTCAAATTCGATTAATCTTACTTGATGACGACGAATTACTTCAGTGATAAGACCATTAAGTATAAATATATCCAATCGTTCTTGTTTCTTTACTAATCTTTGTTCTAATATTCTTAAAGTGTTTTTCATAGAATCTATAGTATTCAGTAGATATTTACATTGTAAACAATATCGATAAGGTTCTTCCATTTCTAATCTACTGTCTCTGATACCAATTCGACCCCAGGTTTACATCCATCGAATAATCAATCATTTTCACATAGTTTTAAAATCAAAACTATAATTCTAAATAACACTATGAACAAGTAAATCCACAGTATCATATGTAATTAATAAAATTTCAAACATATCATAATCAACAACAGAATTCACAAAATCATAATATTATTCAATGATTTTGAGTGAGAGTTACTCTATAAATCTGATATTCTAAGCCTTTTGCGTATTATGAAAAATAAAATTGAGATTTATAGAGTAAACACCCATTACTATAGGTTCACCATGCTTCCATAATTATTTCCATTCAATTGTTTTTTTGACCGAGTAGTATCTGGGAAGACAGAGCCAAGCATCTCTGCTAATCCCACTTTAGACCTACGGCAGGACTCCATACCTTCACCGTGGGAACACCTTCATATACTATCAGCACAGCTCTAATTCGTTTCCTACCTTAGGTAGTAGGCAATTAAATAGTAATATTTATGAATAAAGTGAAACTGTACTAACAAGGCTTCATCGAATAAACATTTTTTTATATCATAATACTAGCAAAGCTTAGGAACAAAAATTCTTAGTCAAATATTATAAAGAAAGAAAGATAACTTATGTTTATACAAAGGTAGCTAATCCTTCGATACTTTTTTACAGAGAAAACATAAGAAGGAGAAAAAGAGGAAGGATTCGTCTCCCTACAAACGATCACACTTAGATATTTATAGTAGAAGTCGGACATGAAACCCCGGACTTTAAATCATTATTTTACAAACGCTTTCCAGGTGTTTGGTTTTTTGCAAAACCATGAGCTGAAATCTATTGGATCGCTTTTACAAACCATAGGGTCGTAATCCAAAACCAAACAAAGTGACGCCACGTTTACATCCTTATTAATCGCTTTTCGATATTTTTATTCACTACAAGCATTCAAATTTTCTATGGTTGTCGTCTTCAAATAATCTTTTTTCAACATAATTGAGTGCCTGGGGAGAAGAGCAGAGTTCACCATTCTCGATCATATTAATTTTCTTAAGTAAATATCTTCTTGCTGTGTCAAGAGTGGTCCTACAATTGACTGAGATCATAGCAGAGGCCATCTTATATGGTTTTCCATAACTTCTGAAAGGCTTTTTTAAAGCGTTTTCCATTTGTCCTTTAACGACAATCAATCCCAAACCTCTTCAACAATGGACATTTTCTTCATTAAATGATCTAAAAATCTTTTCATAGTTTGAAATCATACTTTTTTTTCGTAGCGATCATTTCTCATTTTTATGAAATGCCATACTGGATATGTTTGATTTAAGTCAAAATCAAGGCTAGCACTAAAGAAATTGCGTAGCACTGCAAATTCCACTGGAAAAAATAAAATCGTACTCGTAAAATCCGAAATTTTTCTAGATCTCAGATGACGAAACGGATTTCACCGTTGGAATCGTCTCACAAAATCTAACTAACACGTCGAATTTCATCACCCAATGAATTTGCACGTTTCTTTTTCGAGGCATCGAGTACTCCGTGTCGTAAAACGAAATGCGAGGTGACGCAAAAGTCACCGAACACGACTCACGCGACACATGTCAGACGAAAGTAGAGAGGATGTAAATGGATTCGGGCCGAGATAAGAACAACGCCAAAATAAAAATCCAAGCTTAGGGACATGATTGGCATTATTAGAATTCTTAAGTGAGAAAAGACAAAAATCCAAATAGTGTCATCTCCTACCTTTAATTGAGAGACCAAAACGTGAAAAGAGAGAAGAGGGGGATGCAGTTTTTTCATTTTCTAGAGAGAGAGAGAAAACACCTTCTCTCTAGATTTACAACCGACCGTTTGATTTGGTCAGCCAAGAAGGAAAATGTTTATACGCTAGCCGAGTGACTACGCGACACCGGTTTTAAGGAGTTTCTACAAAATCCGTGAGGTAGGGGTTTTATCCTACTTGAGTTACATTTTGTTTAAGTGTTTTGTGATGTTTCGGTTGGTTTGAGGCCTTGAATGGCCGTTTGATCGGTCCCAAATCTTAGAACCGAGGTGTGGAAGTTTTAGAAACCCATTTGGACAGTCCGTGACTGTCCACGGACTGTTTGGGTTGTTAATGGTATAAATTGTATTGTGATGTGTATGAGGCCGGAATGGCTATGAAATTCGGGTTCACCAAGTGGAATCGATGTTGGATGATTGACCGTGAACAGTAACCCGAGGGTTTCACTGTTCACGTGAATAGTGTTCACGAAATATTTTTGTGAGAAAATGGGTATGGTTGAGTAATTCAAATTGAATTTACTATTTACAATTAGCCCACGTGAGCTAATTTTTTGGTGTAATGGATTGAGAATTCACATAACATGCTTTAGGTGATTTAAATTACGAAATATATGCACATGATGCAGATATATTTGCATGTGTTATATAAATTGTGTTGAAATGACATAATGCATTTCATATGCACTCGGTAACCTAAACTAAAGGTGGCGCATTATTACGAATTTTCCTAAAAACGAAACCCACAAGGAAAAGCGAATTTCTAATGCGATGATTTTCCAGAATGATATTGATGGTCCTACAATTACACGCCGAGGAGCCCATGTATTATTTGGAAGGTTCTCCAACACATTCGCCTGGCAGCCCCATATTTTTACCGATTAATTTCTGAAGATATTTCAATAAAAACAGGTTTTGCTTTGAAAATGATTATTTTTCTCACATGGCTTAGGCAAGCGCAGAGAGCCGATGAGTACTTAGGATTGGGCTGGGTCATTTAGACATTCAAGTAGGATCGAATTTGTTTGAATGCGTGTTTACATCGGGATCATCGCATACGCATTCTGCTTTTAGGCAACCCATTTAAGGATTCCACTCATCAAAAAATAGCTCATCCTTGCCGAGGGAATATATTATTTCAGTAACAGTGAGCAGATTTAAGAGATTTTACGAGTCTTAGAGGCCGATTTTGAAGAAAAACCAGTTGTGGCTTTGATGGTTTTATGATGTATGACATAATAAATCTTAGAATTTTAATATATGTTTGAAATAGTAAGAGTGAATTATTAATCCTCGAAAGCCATGGTATAGTTGATGTATATTGATGAGTATTGCTTGTATGGGCCCAAGTGGCTGTTTTACTCATGTATATGTCTTATGATGTTGTTTGGAATAGGTTATGTACTTTGGGTAGAGCTCCTCGTACAAATGAGACTCTGCCTGATTTTCATGAATAGTGTCGGGTTACCCGATATTCACGAGTATTTCGCAGGTTTACAGGTTGTCAACGGACCCTCGGGTTTTGAGGCGTCACAAATTGAGTGTTATAGTGTCATCAATCTTTATCATTAGATTATTCCCAAAATTATCTTTAACACCTTTAATCCATCCAGGTAATCTTTCGATTTCTGGAAAATCAGGAAAAGTCATATAGATAGTAACAATGCTACCAAAATCATACCATTCTCGTATTTCTATAGGATTTGCTCATTGTAAAAAATGAATCCTTGGATAAATGCCAAATTTATCAATAATCATTTGTTTGGTGTCGGTTAAACCGAACAATCTTTCCATGGTTTGACCATGTAATCGAATAATTTCTCAGTCAGGAGACATCGGTATTTTTTCGAAAATAGTTTCAGACTTCAATGCTTGTGGTCTTAGAGAAATATTTGTTGATGCTTTAACTTTGCTGGAAGAGGCATCTTTTTCGGAATCTTCATTGAGGTTGATGTTTGAAATATCGAGTTCTTCATCTTTGAAATAGGATGTTAAAACCATTTCAAAGGATGTGTAATCTTTAACAAGTCTTTCTAAATCAACAACAAAGCTTTTAACATTAGCTTTTGATGATGCTTTTTTTCAACTAAATACCGAGCGCAGGGCTGGGATATCGGGCGGAGCTGGGATGCTTGACACAATGTCGAGATAGCCTGCCGGCACGTTGACCAAGAAATAACGTACATCTCTCTCAGAAACAGTGATTAGCTGTGGGATACCGTGGTCGCCTCCGGGATGCCTAAGCCGCTTCGAGAGAAAAAGAGAGATCGTTTAGGCATCGGAGCGGCCACCGGCGAAGCCCTCGCCGACCCCTCTTCCTTGTTGGCAGAGGAGTGCTACTTTAACCCGCAGACAACAAAGGCAAATGATCCTATCTCAAATTTCGCATAACTAAGAGCTCGCATTCCAAATTTCGCCACAATACAGTCCTACTCAACGACTTCACACGCTCCAAACGCCTCCGCTGAAAAAGCATCATCGGGCGCCACCGTGGAACGATAATTCCTATATAAATATAACCGATTTCGCCATCGATGGTATCAACTCGAACATAAGCAGAACAACGCCAATCCGGGCCATGATGTGATCCACCAGCGACGCGACAACACTTCCCGACAAGAAGCAATGCTACGAACGGCGTGGAAGCACTTCGCTGGCCAATCAACGCCCATGAAGAGTTAGAACAACTTACCGCACAATGCAACATCCAAGGAGACA
This sequence comes from Tetrastigma voinierianum, assembly GCA_016808115.1. Classification (NCBI taxonomy): domain Eukaryota; kingdom Viridiplantae; phylum Streptophyta; class Magnoliopsida; order Vitales; family Vitaceae; genus Tetrastigma; species Tetrastigma voinierianum. The sequence continues at coordinate 38,663 of JAEQBH010004700.1, read as the reverse complement.
AGACGCACTCCGTGAAGGTCATAACATTCCCCCGTGGCAACACGGGGTCAATGACATTTCCCGAGATGTCGAGACAGGCGCAGTCCAACTGAGAGCCGTGGAGCACGGACCACAATCGCCCTCGCTTAAGAGGAAACGGAGCAATGCTCGGAGGACATGTCGGGAACGAAGAACTATAGCCAGGAGAAGGAGAGCAATCATGGGAGCAGAGGTTTAGGAGTCTTCAACAAGAGCTCAGCCGTGTGAAGGAGGTGGTTAAAGGACGCGCCCCAGACACTATGGACACCTGGTACGAAGAACCGAATCACCCTTCACACCGAGGTGCTACGCCACCTTCCAAATGGAATTTTAATGCCATTGCTGAAGGATTCGATGGAATCAAAGATCCCGTCGACCACCTCAATACTTACATTAATCAAATGGAGCCATAAGTGGGCTTTCTACAGCTCCTCTTGAGACTCCCGCAGCTCGCCCCGGGATGTAATGAGCTCCTCCCTATCCACCAAGGCTCGCCCAAGTGAGATCGCAGCCCTTCTCGGTCTCAATCAACCTATTTTGTGTAACCTGAGCTCACCTCGAACCTTCTTCAAGCTTCGCCTTCAACCGCCATCAAGCTACTTCAACTTCATCTCTCTACTTTTTGTTCGAGTACGAGTCACGCAGATGCTTTAGATCGATTTAAGTCGCTCTACTTCTTCGCACGCGCCGCTTCGCAGCTCTGGCCCCGCTATGAGAGAGGTTTCGCCTTATAAATCCTGTGGCGATTTTGACATGCTTTTCGCTTAGTTTGTCTTTCGGGCCTGCACTTCCAAATGAGTGTCTCCGTCGCACATCAAAACATAGAGTCAACTACCAACACTCGGGATCAACACGGAAATAGCACGACTAGTAATTTACTGAGGCAACCCCGGGCGGGATAGGAGCCGTGTTCCCATCAACTGCAACGCTTCGACCTCCCAAGGTCGAATCCTTAAGGATTCGACGATTGCACCTCGCGCAAGTTCAAAGATTGAGGAGCAAAGAATCCTCATCTTCACAACTTTTGATTCCTGATTTTTTCTATTCAATCCTTTCCACCTTCTCGAGGAGGTGGCCTAGCACTCCCTCCGGGCTGGGACATTCCGTGACGGTAACAGCATAACCGACAACGGCTGCTCCTTCACAGCAGGCTTAGAAGGGGGCGGCGAGCTCATGACCATGGGAGCCTTGGCCACAAGCGACTGCGCCCGCTCCGGCTCTCGAGCAGAAGAAGTCGGAGACGCCCCCAATTTCTGAACCTTGACCGAAACCGGCCGATCTTTCTCAGTGGAGCTTGATTTTTTCCGTTTCGCACCTGTGGCTTCGAGACGTCCTTAACTCGGGATCTCAAAATCTCCCCTGCAGGAGAAGCCGGAGTTTCAATGGGAGACTCCACGGTGGAAGGAGGCAAGGGCCTCGAAGCAGTGGAACGCGCGGACCTCAAATTGGATGGACCAGGAATGTCCGATTTTATCAGCTCCGCGTAAGGACGAGCAGGACATTCCGCCAACGCCAGAGCTATGACATTATCTTCAGCACTAAGGTCAAGTCGAGCACCTGAGAAGCATGAGAACAATGCGAAGTCATAAATATTCAGCAAACTTCACACAAGTTATACCGAAAATAAAGCAAACACTCACGAAGATTATCAGGGGTGGTCCAAGCCACCGGAACGCCTAGAGTGTCGTCCTTGTCAGAAGGATCATATTCCCAGTTGCGACCGCTAACAAAGAAATAGCGTCCCTTCCACGACCTATGGGAGGAAGGAAGATCGTGGAATCACCGGGAGAGCTCAAAGGCGCCCTGGAGGAATAAAGGAAGCTCCTGGTCTCACAAAGATAGAGGAGCAAAGCCACACTAGGGACGCCGAGCCCTCTGTCCCTAAAAAAGGCCAATAGGCCCACCAAAATACCCCAACCGTTGGGGAATAAGCTGGGAAGGACGTACATTGAAATTTCAGAGAACCCTTTCATGAAGCGGCCATGGTCGAAACGGCTAATTACTATCAAAGCGCGACCTCAAAGAAACATACCATCCCTACCTGGTTACATAAAGTCAAGACGTCATCCATACTCGGACGCCAGGGGGAGGTCGATAACGTTCAGCAAAGGTAACCCCATACGAAGGACCGACCTTGCTAGGTCCCACAATACGCATGTCGACGGCATATTTAAGGCAATCCAATTTCCTGCATATTTAATTAGTTTATTTTCCCTTTATCCTTATCCATGGGAAGAGGAGGCCCAAGAACGTTTCGGGAAATCCAACTATCGCGAACGGGCCTGGCATCCCTAACTCCGTCTCGTAACCGGCAACAACTGAAGAGTCATTGCCAATACGTAAAGAAGAAGAGCGACCCGGACCCATAATAAAAGCAAACAGTAAAAACGAAATCCAATCAATTTAACCCTAGCAGAAACCAAAGAGGTAGAGACGCAGTGGTCCCAGGAATAAGACGGAAGAAGCTACCTCAGGAAAAATGCCAGAAAAAGACTCTACAAAAGGGTCGACAGAACTCGAGCAAATAAAGTACGAGATCGCTAAGAGGTTGGAGCGACCGTAGAAGCATAGACAAAGGGAGGTCCGCGGGAAGAAACCGGAAGAAACTAGAAGAGGTAGGGGGGAAACGAGCGCCGGAACTTAAGAGTCATCATCATCACATAAAACACAAGACTCGCGACTAAGCCTTAACACTAACTCCAACCTCAAAATGTACACGTGAAATTGCATCCAATGCAAGAAACGATACAAATTTCTGTCCACGCACACCATACCACCCAAGGGCTGGGGCAATCGATAGTGGTTTGAAAATGGCCAGGTTTCACTCACTCAGCCCCAAAGAGTGAGCCGCCAACTACAGCTTCAGTTCTTCGCAAGAGCTCAAACGGCAGCCGGCTCACCAAAGTAGCTGATGAATAGCTGTCCATATCTTGTGTCAGACAGGCTCGCCACGCTGTGTGTTTGAGAATATTCCCTAATAATATATATTCAACCAGTCTTATCAATAAGAGCGAGGCCATTGTCGTATCATCACTGCTTGATCTTCCTCACAGTAGAAGGAAGATTATCCAATAATAGTTTTTCTAGTCTATTACCAAATCCTATACTGATAAGAAAATCCCATCCAATGGGAATAAATCTCTGTGTTACAAATGAATCATTTTGACATCTACTATAAATACATGGGCCACCCCAATTGCTGAAAGGTACAAAGACTCTTGTGACGATAATTACAAGGCAACATTGTCTCTAACCGCCTTTCCTAAAGAAACCGACTTAGCATCGGAGATCCACTCCGGTGAAGCCCCGTCGACCCCTTCTTCCCTTGCTTGCTTCGCAGAGGAGGCTACGCTCGTAACCCGCAGATCAACACAAATGATCCTATCTCAGCCCCACAACCAAGAGCTCGGTGATCCTAGCTCGCCAAAGAATACAGTCCGGCTCCAACGACCCCACACGCTCCAGCCCGGGCCCGGCTGAAAAGCATCACGCTAGGGCGCGAACGGTCAGACATGGAAGATGTGTCTAAGAGTGCGACCTTTCACCTGGGTGGCTGCGTATTTATAGTATGTCCAATCATTGACTCAGAATTCAGATTTGTTCCATTGATGGGATTTTCTTATCAAGATAGGACGGTACTGATTTAAAGAGCCGTTTATTTGGGATAATCTTCCTTCCTTATTGGGGGGAGATCCAACTGGTGATGATCTGTTATTATTTTCCTTTCCTTATTGATAAGATTTGGTTGGATCGGCAAGATGATATATTGTTAGGGGTTATTCTATGTTTGTATTGGCGAAATACAACTGACGGCAGGATATGACCTCTTCAATTCATCCAAGATCGTACTGGGATTCCAGAAGGGCCAGCTCTCATGGTCATACCAGGCCCGGTATTGCGTTGGGCGCGCCACTTCTTTGGGCTGGGTGAGTGGGTCTGCGAGCCCATTTTTCAAACCCTATCAGCTTTGATTTTTTCAGAAGAGTTCTCGGTATCAACAAGTCGATCCAGACAATCTGTCAGAAAGATTATTTGATAAAAAATATTTGACATTTAAGAGAGGTTATCAACCATCTCAAATCTGCAATAACATTTTTGTTAAAGCGAATAATATCAATACCAAATATATATTCAAGCAATAAGTTTGCCATCGAATCAATCTTTTATATTCAAGTTTTGAAGGTAAATTATTTTTAATGAAAGACTTGACCTAAGTATTATCAGTTCTTAATAAAAATCTTTTAGGTAATAGAAAATATGAAAACTTCTTTAATCCTTTAACAACCGCTAAAAATTCATTTTCATTAATATGACATTTTTCTTTCTATAGGTGAATGCATTCGGCGTAAATGGCATAATTCTTCACCATTATTATATATTCTTTTGAGAACTACAGCCCAAGTGATTTCAGAAGAATCAATTTCAAGAATTAAATCATCATTGTGTAAAGGAAGTTTTAATTTTGGTAAATTAATACACTGAGATTTTATAAATCTTATATGTTTCTCATGTTTTGTGGTGAACTCAAATCTTTGTTTTTCACTTGTTAATTTTCTTAAATGTTTTTTGAGTTCGGCAAGATTCTTAATAAATCCTTCCGCATAATTTAGTATTCCTAAAACTTTTAATCATGACTGAGCACTTTTCTCTCGAAAATCTTTAATTTTTCAGAATATGATTTTAAATTTGCCCCTTTTGAATCTATTATTAGACCAAAGAATTCGAATTTTGGTTCACCAATTATTGCTTTTTTCTTCGAAAGTCCAATTCTATGAGAAATACATAAATCAGCAAATGCATTTAAGTGTTCAAGATGTTGGTCTTTATCTTTTGAAGATATAAGCATATCATCAACATAGAAATGTATAAAATCATAGTCTTTAAAAATATTATCCATATTTCTTTGAAAGATTTGAGGGGCATTTTTTAGTCCAAAAGGTAAAACATTTCATTCATAGTGCCCTTGAGGGCTGCTAAAGGCAGTTAATGGTTTAGATTCTTCAGCCATTTTAATTTGATAAAATTCCGATTTACAGTCAAACTTAGAGTGTAAGTTTTTTCCTCTAGTTTTATGTATTAAAGTTTCTTTATGTTGTAAAAAATATCCATAAAAAATCGTATTATCATTTAGCTGTTTATAATTAACAACCATTCTGGCTTTATTTCGATTAATCTCATTTCTATTTCGAACCATAAAAGCTGGACTACTATGAGGGCTTTTAGAAGGTCTAATCAATTTTAAGTTTAATAATTCATTTAGTTGTTGTTGGAATTCCTTCACATCTAGTTCATTATGTCTCAGGGTTTTACCCTAATAATCTTGTTTGGGTCTTTTAATTCTAAAGTTGCATAAATCTTATTATTATCCCAAAATTGTAAGGGGTTTTCAACATAAAGGGAGTCTAATTTTTTCTATACTTGAGCACATAAATCAAGTTTGTACAGTAATCGAGTTTCAAGTTTTAATAATGGTTGATCAAAAAAATTTCATGGTATTGGGAAATATATAGGGATTACTATATATATATATATATATATATAATTTTTTTTATTAAGAGCCTTAACACCTTCCACATATTCACTTTTTTTTTAAAGTTAATTATTATTAATACAATGTAGTATAATGTCTCTATTAGGTCTTGAACCCCTCAACTCTTTATGTCTTGTCTTTAAATATATCCACTTTTTTTAAATGCCATATTAGCAACAACTAATTGACACTTTGCTAATTTTTCAAAATGGAAAAAAAATTGACACTTCTAATATGCTAATAGCATGGGCAGTTTTACAAAAGTAAAAATGATACAAAAATTAGTTGAGCAGTTCGTGCACACACAAAAGATGTTTTTAAGTCATATCACATTTAGATTAATCCTAATACGAGCTAGAAGGAACCACAAGGGTGGTAAAACTCTATCACATAATACAACCGCATTCCTAGGGTTCAAACTCAAGACCATCGGTTAAACTATGAGATACTCCAACCATCTCACACAAATATTCGATAGTACTTACTATCCATTTTTTACGAAAATTGTTTATCAAAATATTGTTTATATTTTTTATTTGACATTTTTTTAATCTGTTATCACAAATTACTCATTATTTTCACAAGCCTTTAATATTTAATTTTTTAATCAGATTATTTAAATTTTAATAACTTTTTTTAACAATTTTAATAACTTATTATATAGTCAAAATTAAGAAATTATTTTTATTCATTTTTCAATTTATTGGAATTAATTTAATTTATCCATATAATAACAAATACTTCAGAATATATAAAATTTTCTATAGTTTGTAATTATATAATTTTTTGGTTAGAAAAGTTGAACATGTTCTTTCCTCTTCTATAGTAGGGAAGACAATAAAATATAATAAAATACGTTTCCACTTCTTTATTTCATTTATACATTTTAAATAACTAAATAAAACTTAAGGGAAAAAAAAACAAAATAATAAATGACAAACAAATAGATTTTTTTAATCTTGGTTCTTGTATGTTTTTCTTCTTTTTTTTTGTCATGAGGTATCGTGAGTGGATCATGCACACACGAAAGGCGCCTTATAGGCCGAAGGGAGCATTTGCCCCCTTGAAATTGTTTTGAATTTTTGTTTTCATTTGCATCATAACCCGGGTCATATACCATGCCCCCCAAAAATGTATAATTGTTAAACTATTGAATTAAGGATTCTGATTATTGATTTTTGCAAACTTTTTTACTTAGGCTATGTTTGGAACCTGAAAACTCTGTTTAGATTCTTTAAAACCCAAAAAATGTTAGGAAATGAAGAAAAATACCTCGAAGGCTCTGTTTGGAAACCCGAAAAGTGTCAGGAAAGGAAGAAAAATTATTTTCTCACGTTTGTTTCAATGCGGAAAATATCTAATAAAACTAAATATAAAAAAAAAACTCTTCAAAATTTTATATGTTTTAAATTTCTTAGTTCTTATTTAATATAGATAAATAAATAAATTAGTTTGAATAAATATATAATTAATTTATTAAGATTAAATATGTGTTTTTTTATTTTCCTCCAAGTTTTATTTCCTTCGATTTTTCCTCTCTATTTTCCTATTTATTTTCTTTCTTTAGTACTTTTCGTGTTCTAAATAGAACCGAAAATTACTAAGGAATGAAAAAAAAATGATTTTCTCATATTTGGTTTCATTTTGGAAAATATAAAAGAAAAGAAAATATAATTAAAATTCTTCAAAATTTTATATATTTTTAAATTTCTTAGTCCTTGATAATAGAGAGGCACAAATAAAATGAGTTCTTTTTTCTTTCTTTTTTCCTCCAAAATTTATTTCCTTCCATTTTTCCCCATGATTTTCATTTATATTTTCTTTCCTTAATTAACCAAGCTCCATTTGGAATTACTTGGGAAAGAAAAAAAAAAATAAAGGAAAATGATTTTTTCATGTTTGGTTTTATCATGCAAAATATAAAATAAAATTAAATATAATTAAAATTTTACATATTTTTAAATTTATTGGTCCTTATATGATAAAGAGAAACAAATGAAATGAGTTTGAACAAACATTAATTAATTAAGTTTAAACCGACTTTTATTTTCTTCTTCAAATTTTTTTCCTTCCACTTTTTTTTTCTATATTTTCTCTCATTACAAGTATTTTCCTCTCTAATCTCAAAGGGCCTGGGACACCACAAAGATAAGTGAAAACTCTACAATATAATATTGTTGCATTAAGCTATGAGAGACCCAACCATCTCACTTGTATGCCTTGTGGCGCCTTTTTTTTTTTCTTTTTTTTTCTCCAAAATTTATTTCCTTCCATTTTCCCCCTCGATTTTCATCTATATTTTCATTCTTTAATTAGCCAAGCTCCATTTGGAATTACTGGGAAAGAAAAAAAAATATGAAAAGGAAAATGATTTTTCATGTTGGTTTTATTGTGAAAATATAAAATAAAATAAATATAATCAAAATTTTACATATTTTTAAATTTCTTGGTCCTTATATAATAAAGAGAAACAAATGAAATGAGTTTGAATAAATATTATTAATTAATTAAGTTTAAACCGACTTTTTATTTTCTTATAATTTTTTTTCCTTCAACTTTTTTTCTCTATTTTCTCTCATTAGTATTTTCCTCTAATCTCCATAGGGGCCAGGAAAGACCACAAAGGTAGTAAAATTCTATCATATAATATAGTTGCATTAAGCTATAAGAGACCCCAACCATCTCACCTGCATGCCTTGTCACGCCTTTATGATTTTTTAGAAGCCTTTTTTGTAAGACCCGAGAAAATTCCAATTTTCTGAAAAATGGCAAAATGGTAATTTCAGTCAAAATTCGAAATTATTCTAGATCTCGGATGATGAAACGGACTTCACCGTTGGAATCGTCTCGCGAAATCTAGCTACCACGTCGAATTTCGCCACTTCGGCATACCGACTTCACGCTTCGATACGCTTCGTGCCCAAAAGTCAGAAACTGCTTTTGAGAGACATGTAACGGAAAAAAGTCACCTACTACACGCACCTACGCGACACATGCCAGCGACTAGTGAGAGGATGATGAATGCCCAAGATTGCGGTCAAGTGTCAAAAATCGTTATGACACACACGAATTATCGGGAATCATAACGGTAACAAGACAAAAAAGCCGTTAGTCTCTTTCTCCATTATTTGAAAGCCAAAAAGAAACGCAAGTGAGAAAAAATCGGCAAAGAGCTCGAGCTTGAGAATCTTACAAAGTGTGACTTCTCTTAGATTTGCGATCGATCGGATCGCTTCGCTCGACTGAGCGGTTAGCTAAAGTCGACCACGCGGCGAGGGCTACGCGTGGACACCGATTCGCAAGCTCGACAACCCAAGAGGTGTGGATCTTTTCCTACTGCTGTTATTCTTTACTAAGAGCCATGTAAATTCATTGGGATGCCCTTGAGGCTTGGATTAGTCGTGGTTTTCTACCTTCAAAACATTTGAACTGAGTGGAGAAAATCCCCATTGTTATGGCCGTGAACAGTGCCAACCGAGGGTTTCACCGTTCACGTGAATAGTGACATGATTTTTGGTGTGATTTTTATGATGATACCAATTGCAAGAATCATACAGTGGAAGCCAAGATCGCACAGTTAAATACAATGTATGATAGATATATTTTCATCAAATTCATTACTAACCCGTAGTGAGTGCAAAATCTCTCTAGAATCCACAGACCTTCCAAGCCATTCTCTACGTGATGCACTGCAGGGCGCACTCCCGATCACAAAAGAAACTAGAAGGTTAACTGGAAACACTCCGAAACCTTACGCCGCTTTCTCCTCTCAAGGTGTTTTTTTCACCGAGATTCTCAATCTCTAAAATAATACGAACTTTGGGTTCCTCGGGAGGCTAGTCACAGCAGTTTATAGACTGCTAACCCTAATCCCTCCTGCGCTTTATAACACCTCAGCCCACAAATGGTGATTCTTCAGATCTTAATAATTAGTTAAATGGGCTCACATTCAATGAGCTAGCTTGGGATCCTATGACCCATTATTAATTAAGGCTCTTGATCAACGGTCTAGATTGCTTCTGGAGCATAAATCTAACAATCTCCCACTTGCTTAGAAGCAAGTCTGGGACCGTAATCTTATCTGGGGCTACTCCACTAAAAACCCAGATGTGAATTCCAAAATTAATAATGTTTAATATCAAATGCATTTTCCTCTTTGTAAAATATCAATAATAATTGATAATTTTTCTCAGAATCAACTAATTATTTATTCTATTGACTTATCGCTTTCTAATGTATCCCATGCACTGCTGACTTTCAATATCCGAGTACCAAAACATCAATGAGGATAGTCATACTAAATTTCATTTTGTATATTTCATAAATACTTGATAATCAAAATACCATAATCCCCAAATTATCAAGATATTGGTCGTTTAAAATAGGCCCCACTTATTGATAACTCAAAGAACCATAGTAACTTAATTATCTATTTATAATATACTCGTGGATTAAGAAAAAAATAACATATCTAATATCGCTTGAGATTTGAATTCCTCACGTAAATTTATCCTTGATTAAATCTCTTCCGATCCTCTCAGAATGACCATTATTCATTCCAATATTTTATAATAACCAAGACCGATCATTTCATAAAATATTGTAGTCTAAATAAAGTGCTCCAACTTTTTTATTTAATAAATCGTGAGACAATTTATTAATTTTGGAGAACCCGTGATCATGTCTCTATGGACTTATCCATATGATCATATACTACATAATTAATTTGGACCTTATGCGTAAAATATAATGTGCAAAAAACTTCATATTATTATATCAGAAAATGAAATTACAACTTGTCTTGCTCCTAAAGCATAAATGCAACCAACTCCCACTCACTCTAAAGTAAGCCTGGGACCCTCTTAAGACCCATACAATTTACATGTTTCTCAAGCACACGTTCAGGAAGAGACTTAGTAAAAGGGTCTCGTTTAGGTTCTCCTGTATTATTATTTTAGTAACCACTATATCTCCTCTATCAACGAAATCACGCATCAAGTGGTACTTTCTTAATATGTGTTTCGCTAGAGACTCGTTCTTCGGGGATCGTGCTACGGCCCCACCGTTATCATAGTAGCGGTAATGTCGATCCGCACTTGGTATCACATGAAGATCCAAAAGGAATTTCTTAAGCCATACAAATTTTCCTTTGCACTTATACCACATATTCAGCCTTCGCCATGGTTAGCAAACACAAGTCCGTTTAACACTCCTCCAACAAATGGCTCCCCATTTGTGTGGTAAACACATATCCCGATGTTGATTTACTCGAAATAATATTCCTTGAAAATCCGAGTCCGTGATAACTGTTAAGACACTCCCACTGAATACACCAACATATAATTAATCCTCGGCTTCTCTTTAAATACTTGAGTATATGTTTCATCACACAACCCAAAGGTTCTACTCGGACTGACACTGCCTACATCCCATCGTATAGCGTATATTCGTCTCGGTACATAGCATAGCATACATGAGACTACCAATTAAGCATAAGGTTTACTCATGAGTTCTTCTTCGTGGAGTTTTTGGTGATTAATTTTAGAAAGATGAATTCCATGTCCGAAGGGTAGAAGTCCCCTTGGGTTTTCCATGCCAAACCTGGTCACTATTTTATCAATGTAGAGGTCAGATAAAGCTAACACCTTATTCTTCCTGGCCTCGTAGTTTGATTCCTATAATATAGTTAGCTTCACCTGGGTCCTTCATATCAAACCCGCTTTCAGTAACCCTTTACGTCCGACAACACTTTCACATCAAGCTTCCACCAATGTAATATCATCTACGTAGCAACGAAAAGACTACCACTATTCCTGAATTTTCTTATACACATGGTTCATCGTGACTTTTCAAATCCATATAATTTGGATAACTTGATCAAACTGATGTTCCATGACCTGATGCTTGCTTAAGCCCATAAATAGACCTATGCAATTTGCAAACCATGTTCTCGACCTAAAGCTATGAACCCTTCTATTGTCGCATATAGATATCCTCTAGCTCTCCAATTAGGAAAAGCCGCTTTTGACATCCATTTGCCACCAGAATCGAGAGCCAGTTGCATGCCTAAGAGAATTCAACAGATTTAAGCATGGCTACCGGCGAAAAAAGTTTCATCATAATCTATGCCCTCTCGGGTGTAACCTTGCCACCAATCTAGCTTAGTTGCTCTAACTTCCCATCCGGTCCTCTCTTCTCTTGTAGATCCACTTTACACCCAATTGGTTTTACCCTTGGTGCTTCTACAAGAGACCAAACCCAGTTAGAACCCATAGATTCCATCTCACGGTCCATTGCCTTTTTCCACTTCCCCAGACATCAACATCCTCCATCGCCTTCGTACGTGGTGGTCACATCGATTATCCAAAAACGACTTGATAAGTCTCTCCTAACAAGGCATACCTTGCAAGGTTTACATATCGGGCCTCCCACTACGAGCTTGTCGCATTGGTTGTTGTGGCCATGTACAAAGGATCCAAGTTTTAAGGCTCGTGGATTACCAATCTCTTCATTATGTTCTTGTTCTTGAGTTTCTTGAATTCGTCCCTGATCGATTTTCTATGTTTGTTCACCTTCGTACATTTTGTACATTTTCTTTGACATCACCAGAAATGTGGGTGGAAAAATAGAGTTTGTAAAGGATCTCGAACTCGAGTCAAGCTCTTCAAGAACCACTTTACTCTTAGGCTTGAAATTGTTCATATAATCCTCTTTCTAAGAAAGTGGCATGAGTAATTCACTATCACCTTCTTCCTCTCTTTGGATTATAGAATATTCCACCTCTCTCGTTCCCTTTAGGGTAGCCACAACATACACATTTCTCGTCGAGATTCCAACTTTTGTTGTTTCTGTACCAAGACGTATGCTGGAGCACCCCAAATCCTAATATGGTTCAAGCCGGCTTGCATTCTTCCATAATTCCGTGGGTGTCTCAAACAGATGATGGAACTAAATTTATATGTATGCAATGTTTCTAAGGCATATCCCCATCACCCGTAATGATGAATAACTGAGCATCGACCTCACCATATCTAAAAGGGTTATATTTCTCCTTTCAGAGACTCCATTTTGCTGAGGCGTTCCAAGAGATGATAATTGAGATATTATCCCCTCTTGAGCCAAGTAAGACTTGAACTCTCCAGACAAGATTCACCGCCTGGCCGGGACCGAAGCCGCTTGGATATTGACACCCACCTGCTTTTCCTCGCATTTCAGCCTTGTACTTCCTCGAAATTTTATCAAAAGCTTCACTTTATGGCGCATTAGGTAAACATAACCACATCTCGAGTAGTCACGCAAATGATAAAATACTCATACCCGCCGGCCTTGAACGCTCATTGGTCCAATATTATACATCGGGCAGGTACCAATTCCAACTATATAGTGGCATCATTTCGCCTTTAAAGGCCCTTTGTCATTTTACCTTCTAAACATGATTCATACTGCATGCTCAAAGATCAAGGAATTTAAAATTCCACTTTTTAACCAAACCATGAATTCTACTATAATTAATATGACCTAATCAGAATGCTACATATAGGTTTCATTTGAAACCTTCCTTTCTTAGATAAAGGAAATTGCTCATCATCGTATTTTCAATAGCATTACTACTAAAGGAAATAGGAGTTAAAAATATATACCATTTATCAATAATCCGAACAAATAAAAGCTGTGCTATTACTCTTATTGAAACTGAGGAATTAACCGCATATTAAAACCATGTTCAACTAAACAACTAACAAACCAAATTCCTTCTTAAAATCCGAACAAATAAATGTATTCGATAAACATAAAGTCTTATTATTAAAATATAACTCCACTAGTCTCACGCCATTACGACATATTCCCGCTTTCCAACTTCAAGCTTTTGTCCTTTACCGAGTGGGTCATGGTCGGTCCACGCAAAGAGTAACAAACATGGTTAGTGGCTCCGAATCAAATGATCCATTTATCATTGTAATTCTCCACTAAACAAGCCTCAACAACATTTATACTACCTATACTTGGTTTTCAGCAATCTTTTCTTCCAAATGCTGACCTTATGTCCGCATTCTGAGCCACCCTGCCTCTCATTTTCATTGCAGCTTGGTTTGATAGCTGGACCTATTTCCTTCTGCTTTTTGTTCTTCTTTCCTCCCTTAGGTTTCCCTTTAGGTTTTGAAGAACTTTCACCATGATAAGCACTTCCCTGCTTCACAAGAGAGACCTTCAAAGACTCTCAAGCTCGTGCATAAGTCTGAACAGAGTAAGCTTCGCTTGTTCATATTATAATTCATTTTGAACTCGACTCAAAGCTATTGCAGAGATTCTAGGATCATGTCAATCTTCATCTCTGATCCAGCCTTAGCCCCCCATCACTCAAGTAGCATCGTACGTGCCCTATCATTTTTGCACAATGGTCCTTGACATTTCCTCCAAACATAATGAAAGTGTTCATTAGTGCCTCATGGTCGCTTGTCTAGCAAGACTACTACTTTTAGTTAGAAACATCCCATCTAGAGTCCGACCATTTCTAATACACTCTCCGCATCATTAATTTGCTTTCTGTAGATGTCTCCGCAACGTCAAGTAAGAATATAAATGTCGAAGCCGGTCAGATTTCTTGCCTCATGCCAATCCGCAAATTGCTTCTAATTTCCTCCGGCTACTAGCAGTACTGGGTTTCGAGTTGCTAATGAATTTTATTCTCTCAAAATCAAGGACAATGTTAACACATAATCCACACAACAAACATACAAATATGTAGATCCCTTAAACTACTTATTATTAATGTTTATTGCAACAATAATTTAGTTTCCATTACAAATACTTACGTAGGGTAAGATATCTGTAATAAACCAAACTTTGAACAGGTATGTCTAGTGTCCTACTAAGTTAGCTCCTGTGAAGGTGAGGTGGGTCTCACTCCTTAAAAACCTACCTCCTGTATTGCAGAGCCTTTTAGATAACACTAACACACACCATTCAAAATTGATTTTTTTTTTAAAAAAACAACCATCGTTTCAATATTCGCCTTTAATAACATTGACAGAGCCTCGTTAGAGGGTTAATATTATTAAATTTGAATGTAATAACCATTAATTAATTTCAAATTATCTTTTAATATCTAAGCATTGTCGACGCACCGCATAACCTTATTAAAAAATTTGAAATTATTTTAGATCAAACTAATAAAATCCGACCATGCTTATCCGCTGTGGTATCACATAACCATTTTATTATTGGACCCTTACTGAGCCCGTGTGTTTCGAATTAATTAAATTAATTTTTAACCTTCACCCATTCAATATTTTTATTATCAATTAACAGGTTTTCCATAATAATATTATCTAGGTAAAACAAATATTATTATGCACATGTATATCAAATGATGCAATTATATGACACCACTCCTATTCAAATGGGCATGTTAAGCACATATCACATGTTATATCCCATATAATTTAAACAATTATAAATATAGAATAATTAATAGGCCCTAATTCATGGTTTCTGAAAAGAAAATTACAAGCCCGATAGGGCCCGAAAACCTGACGATATCTGGCGAAGTAACTCTTCTTGCTTTGGTCTTGTAGATCCATTGGGGTGTGAAATTTGCGTAAATTGGCTTTTAGGGTTTTTTGGCCCAAAAAAACACAAAGCCACTGACATGTCTACTATTGAACAGGAAACAGCACCACGAAAAGGCGAGTCGCCAGCCACACAAAACTCGGATTGTCACGAAATTTTACGAGGAGGGTAAAAGCAGCGTACGGGACACCACTACGAAAAATCAGCCCATTCGACAAGCGCGACTCCCTTTTTACATGTTTTTAATAAATCTGAATTTACATATAAAAAAAAATTTTCAAATAAAATTGCAGGAAAAATAAATAAATAAATAAATTAAGGAGGAAACCCAATCTTATGATTAGCCTCCTTGTTACATCCCAAAAAAAAAAAATATACAAGCAAAATCTACCATGGATTAAGGCCAAAACCAAATCATTCATTCATAATGCAAAAATTATAAATAACATAAATAATAGAATCCTAGGTGCCATATATCTAATATACATCACATATACATGAGAAATAAAATTATGGATTCAATCTATCACACAGATTCGACTTTGGCTCACGATACCAATTTGCGGGAATCATACGGCGGAAGCCGGGAATCATGTGATTCATCTGATGTATGATTGAGTATATTTTCATCTACACCCATTACTAGCTTTGTAGTAGTGCGGAGAAAATCTCTTAGAATTCAAGGACCTTCTAAGTTATTCTCTGTGTGAATCTGAGTATTGGGCGCACGATCCTGCTAGAAGGTTAATCCTGGCTTTGCTCACGAAGCCTTCACAGTTTATGTTTTTAACTCTCCAAGGTGTTTTTTCTTGAGATTCTCAATCTACAAATATCACGTAAAGCTTAAAACGCTTGGAGGCTAGTAAGCGATTGTATTTATAATTCTTATACTATCTCCCTAGGGTTTTATAACACCTTGGGCCCAATAAATGGGCTCCTTCTTGTATCTTAATAATCGGTTAAATGAATACATCATCTAATGAGCTAGCTTAGAATCTTATGGCTAAGTATTAATTAAAAGCTCTTGATCAACGGTCTAGATTGCTTCTGGAGCATAAATCCAACAGTTGATTGATTCAAAATGAATTGCTTGTGTTTTGTTAATTACCCCATGTGAGCTAATTTTGGTGTTATTGATTGTGAATTTGCATAACATAGTTGTAATGGATTAATTATGCTTGTATATATGTTTTATATATTAGCATGGGTTTGTTGGGATTAGCGTCGTAAATTCGTATCTTGTTGGGGCGAGCGCAGAATATTAGCAGGGTAAGTGCATGACATGAAATTGAAGAAAAAGCGAAAATGTTTGTGAAGGAATTTCCAAGGAAGATTTTAGAAGAATTGCCTTGGAGGTCGTCCAAGCCAGATCACTTCGGATGGGGACCCATCGATTGTTTTGGAGCGTTATCCGGTCGCTCGGAGAAGTAGTCCGATATTTTCTGGCTTCGGTAGAGTTTTCGAGCGAAAAGCTTTTGTTTGAAAGCTGGATATTTCTTCGCGTTCGAACTTGGCGTATGTGAGGGTCGGTCGAGGACTCGGGACATGGGATTAGTCGTGAGCGTTCGGTAGTTCGTGTAATTGCTTGGATGTGATTGTTTGCCATGACATGTGCGCTTAGGTGGTGTGTAACGAAGTAGCAGGAAATTTTAGCTCTTTTGGGCTTTGCTGCACTGTCGAGATCGCTATTTCGGTGCAGGGTAATACGGGAGGGACGGCATACCATTTGAGTGCGTTAGAAAGCCCAGGGTTATGGCTTTGGTAGAGATTTTGTGTAACATGTATAAGAATTGTAAATCTTAATATATGTTGAATTAAGAGTAATGTGAAAACTCTTGAACCATGTAATATATTTGGTTGTGATATATTTTAATGAGTATTGATGCATTGGCCCAAGCGGCCATTTTTACTCATTTTTATTCATATGTGGACCTAGTGTGGTCGTTGTTGAAAATTTGGGACATGTTGTATTTTGGTAGAGCTCTCCGTCTGAGGACTACACCGGAATTTCCGTGTGGTGTCGGGTTACCGACGCGATGTCCGTGGGATTATTGGGTTGTCGGCAGAGACACACCTTGGATTTGGGTGTCGCATTTTTAGATCTCTTTTTCTGTTTCTAAGAATGTTATAAGTCCATTCTGTAAATGTTTAAAACTCAATTCAACCTACCTTTGGAATAATTTATTTTTGCATTCTATTACTTCATGTTTTTAATTTGTATACAATTTGTTTTGATAAACTCAGAATTTGATATTAGATAATTGGAATAACTTAAAAAGGTAAAATATTATAGTTTTTTTTTCTTTATTAGGTAAATAAAAACTCAAAATGATTATTAATGTTTCAAAAAAACTCGATAAAGGATTTCCTTTTTAAAAAAAAATTATGTGTCTTCTTAACAAGGGTTAAAGGGCGTTTTTGCTTCTCAGTTATGACTCAAATGTCAACTTAGCCCCTCAACTAATTTTTGTCATTTATGTCCTTCAATTATGACCTAGTTGTCAATTTAGCCCATCAACTAATTTTTATTTCCATTTTTACTTTTGTAGTATTTAAAACCAATAATTTTTGTTATTCTTTTTCATATGAAAAATAAAATAATTGTTTGATGAACATGGTGTATACAAAATTAAAAAAAAATTAAAACATATTTAAGCTATGATAAATTTTAATTTTTTTTTTTAAGAAATTAGTTTGTGATTACCATACTATAGTTTGAGATATTCATATCTAAAAAATAAAAATAAAATTAAGAAATTTTTATTCCGATATTTATTTTTAAAAATCCCAAAATAAATTTAAAATTTATTCAACAAATTATACTTATATAGGTAAATAATTAAAATGACTTAAAAGAAGTGTGTAGAAATGAAAAATTGAGCTTAAACATGTTTTAAATTTATTTTATTTTCATACACCAACTTCTAAACAATTTCTTTTCTTTTCTATGAAAAGAAAGGTAAAGTATTGTTCTTAAATACTACAAAAGTAAAAATGATAAAAAAGAAAATAGTTTATGCGCTAAATTGATAATTGAGTCATAATTGAAGGACAAAAATGACAAAAGAATTGGTTGAGGGTTAAGTGGACTTTTGAGCTATAATTGAAGGGTAAAAATGTCATTTAACCCTTTTAACAATGATTAAAAATTCTCAATATTTAAATATTTTTTATTAGATATTATGATAAGATAATTGAGATTTTCCTTAATCATTTTATGATAATTACTCATTATTTTCACAAATCATAAATATTTAAATTTTTTATTCATATGATTTAAATTTGAATAACTTATTATTGTTTATTAAACATCAATAAAATATTTTATTTGTTTTATAAATTTATTTGAATTAATTTACTTTATAGATTTTAAAAATTAAATAATTTAAATATATATAAATATATAAATTTTAACTGACTTTAATTATATAATTTCCTTTATGCAATTGCAGAGAATCCTTTGACCTTAAAATAATTTATTTTTTGTCTACAATTTATTCTTAGATTATGTTTTGAATTTGTATACAACTCTATTTTTGGTAAAATCAAAATTTTATAATGACGGTAATAAACAAAATACAGGATGCTAAGTGGAGTAATAGGAAGTAATAAAAATTAGAAATTTGTAATACCGACCAATTTATTAATTCTTGATGTAAATAAACAGAGACATAGCTTCCTCCATAGATAGAGAAAAGTTATACATAATACAAAGAAAGAGAGACCACCACGACTCCTCCCAAAAGATATTTTTTTAACCATATGATGTCACTTTGTCAAATCTCCCACCCTTTTCTCCTTCACTGCTAAACGTTAGTATTGACCCACCAAGGGGGCATCTTTCATGACATCGCAATTGTACATGCATGTTAGGTAAAGGGTACTTATAATTGAAGTTTTGACGATAACAAACCAAAGTTATTTGTTATTAATAGTTAAAATTGAGTTAATTGATATATTGAAATTAATCAAATATCAAATGAAAATATTTCAAGTTTTAAGATGACAATGATGTATTTAATCAAGCTATTAAAAGTTATGTTCACTCAAATCAAATAGCCAAGATTTCAAATCTAAAATGACAAGTAACTAAGACTCGAAGCTCAAGCATAAAGTAAAGATTTTGTAAGCTTAGGAATCTATATAAGATGAATGCATTTATGCACTTTAAGGTATATTATATTTTACATGCATATTCTTTATAACTCGGCTTTTGTGTCTAAATTGAATATCTTTTTGAAAACTCAAATATGAGCATCAAACCTTAGGCATTTAAAGTTTAAAATGCATTCAAAAGTATTTTCTAAGGTTTGAAATTGATTTGAAATGAAAATAACCTAAAGTGACCATTTTCGGGGCCTTTTCGACATTCTTTGTATATTTTGTGATTTTTACTCAATTTGACTTTAAATTGATTAAATATTTTAAAATTCATGTTTACTCATCAAATCTTAGTTATTTGGAGTTTAAAATCTGCTTAAAAGAGTTATTTAAAGTTAGAAACCAATTTGGAGCGAAAATGAGTTAAAACGAACCCAAAATGACTTTTTATGACAAGCGGCCCGGTTGAAGTATGCAGGTCATCGGGTTGGTCGGCCAGATTGACCATTTGGTCTTTTCGGTTGGTCCTAGCCGGCACGGCCCGGATTTGTCGGTTGAGGAAGTGTAATGTCGGCAGATTTGAATCCTAAAGGTCTATTTTTTTGAATTGATAGAGAAAATAGTCAATCTGTTGGTCAAACAGTCGATCGGTTGGTCAACCGATCGAGTAAACAATCATCTCAACGGTCACCTGCAATGCATAAAATACACAACAACTAGTTTATTAATGGAACCGGTCGATCGATTGGTCGACTAGTTAGGTCCAGAATGCTACTCGAATCCCTATAAATTCTTAGTTGGGGATCATTTATGAGCATGAAACTTGTTGCATTTATTCTCTCAACCACAATTTTTCTTGCTACTTAATTCTCAATCTCATTTCTTAATGCATTCAATTCTCATTTGCATATCCTATAGTGCACCTTTGATTTCATCCTAGCTAGAGTTATATTTGTTCAATCTTGTGAGCTAGAGAGAATGTTTCATTATGCTTAAGAGTGAAAGCTTCAAGTGTGCATAACTTGAAAGATTGTGAAGTGTCCATTTGAGCCAAAATCTAAGTGTAAAAGGAAGAAGATTGGGTTGGAGCTTGAAACTAGTGGAACCCTCATCGGTTGAAAATTGAAGAGAAGTAGACGTAGGGAAGGATGGACCGAACCACTATAAATCTGGAGTTTTATTTCTTTACTCTATATCTCTTTATTTATTGTTTTTGTAGTTAAATTTGTAGGTTTCTTATTGATTTACAAAAAGTTTTTGAGAAAACCAATTCACCCCCTTCTTGGTTAATTTGTTAAGTCATAATCAACTTTCAATGCACAATAAAGATGAATTAGGGTTTATGGTTATGGAAGTGCTAAAGTGAGTTTGTAGTATTTGTTGGATTTATGCTCGGAAGCGATCTAGGCAGATTGATGAGAGCATAATTGATAATGGGCCATAGGATCTGACTAGCTCATTAGATGTGAGCTCATTTAAAGCGATTATTAAGATACGAATGGAGCTAATTTTATTAGGCGGTGTTATAAAGCCAGGTGTTATAAAACCTAATGGGGTTAGGGTTAGCGGAGTTTATAAATACACTTTGCTTCCCCAGCCTCCGGGTTTTGAGAATTTATTAGCCTCGAGGTTTATGAAAACACCCACTTGAAAGCGGCTTAGAAGGTTTCGGGAAGTGTTTCGAGATCTTGTTTAACATGATCGAGTGCGGCCGCGCGGTCTGTCACGTAAGAGAATAGCTTGGAAGGTCTGTGGATTAGAAGAGATTTTACCTTGACTACTACGGGTTAGTAATGGGTGATGAAAAGATATCTATCATGCAAGCGTATTCTTGTGCGATTCGGCTTCATTGTGTGATTCCTTTAATTGGTATCAGAGCACTGGTTGAATCGGTGTGTGATAGATTGAATCCATAATTTTATTTCTCATGTATATATGATGTATATTAGATATATGGCACCTAGGATTCTATTATTTATGTTATTTATAATTTTTGTATTAGAGATAGATAATGATTTGGTTTTTGGCCTTAATCCATGGTAGATTTTGCTTGTATATATATATATATTTGGGATGTAACAAGGAGGCTAATCATAAGATTGGGTTTCCTCCTTGATTTGTTATTTATTTTTCACCATAATTTTTATATGTAAGTCGGATTTATTATAAAAAAATGTAAAGAAGCGGCTACGTTTATTCGAGAATGGGCTGATTTTGGTAGAATTGGTTCCTCGAGACCGATTACTTCTACACCTCCACAAAATTTCGTGGCAATCAGAGTTTTATTTGTGACGATCGACAACCGTTTTGATCACTAAGTTGATGAGGGGGGCATGTTAGGGTTTTGTGTTTTTGGTAAAAACCACAAGCGATCCCAACAGCGCGTCCGTGGACTTACGAGCTGAAGAAAGAAGAATGCAATTTGCTAGATATCAGTGGGCTTCTTAGCCTTTGATAGGCTTAATTTTATTTTCACAGGAAACCATGGATTATGGCCACATTAATTATTCTATATTTATAATTTGTTTAAATTATATAGATATAACATGTGATATGCGCTTAACATGCCATTTAGAATAGGTGGTGCCATATAATTGCATCATTGATACATACATGTGCATAATAATATTTGTTTTGTCTAAGATAATATTATTATGGAAATACTAGTAATTTATAATAAAAATATTGAATGGGTGAAGGTTAAAAATTAATTTAATTAATTTGAAACCTGCGGAGCTCCATTAAGGGTCTAATAATAAAATGGTTATGTGATACTCAGCGGATAAGCATGTTTGGATTTTTATTGGATTGGATAAATAATTTCAAAATTTTAATAAGATTGTACGGCTGACGTCGACAATACTTAGTTATTAAAAAGCTAATTTTGAAATTAAAATTAATAGTTATTATTCAATTTTAATAATATTAATAACCCTCAGCGAGGCTCTGTCGATGTTATTAAAAGCCCGAAAAGAATATTGAAGCGATATGGTACCCTTGATGGAGTGGGTAAATTATAATAAATGAAATTTATTATAAGAGCGGTTAATTTATAATAAATATAATTTATTATATATGAGCGGTTATTATAATAAATATAATTTATTATATGAGCAGGTTATTTATAATAAATATAATTTATTATATGAGCAGGTTATTGATACGCTTGTTTTGCGGTTTTGAACGTGTATTCTTGGCCCTCTTACCTTTTATTGTGAGTGGCCGGGCTGCCGCGGAGGTGGAGCCCATCGTCACCCGGGTCACCCAGATGGATTACTCTCGCTCGCTAGGATATCCTGTCCCACCCAGGGGTCCTTTCGCTCCATGAGGTCGAGCCGTCGCGAAGGCTTGCCCCAAGGTCGCCCAGGCATCCTTCTTCTGCGGCGAGCTAATGCTTCCGAGTTGGTATGCTTCTGTTTTAAACTGCTGGTGGCGAGTTGTCACCTCTTGACGCTTTTAATGGCCGAGCTAGTAGTGAAACATCGAACGTGATGAGTATCACCGCAATTGAGTGGAACCTCCTGTCATTAGTTTAGTTTATTACAAAATGTCTTACTTAGTAAGTATTTGTAATGGAAACTAAATTATTGATGCAATAAACATTAATAATAAGTAGTTTAAAGGGATCTACATATTTGTATGTTTGTTATTATTGGATACGTGTTAATATATGTGTTTTTTTAAATTTAGCGTATCATTTGAAATCTCTAGCTACAATTTTAGTCAAAAACCATTGAATTGGAAATAACTACGACCTATGGAAAACCCGATCTTTCATTGTGTCCTTGATTTTGAGAGGGGCAAATTCATTACAATAACTCGAAACTCCGGGCCATGTAATGCTTCGAGAGGAAACTAAGGAAGCAGTTGCGGGTTGGCAATGGGCGAATCTGACGGCTTCATTATATTCTTACCCGGTTAACGAGAACGTCTGAAAGCAAATTAATGATTACGAGTGTATTAGAAATAATTCGGACTACAGATGGGATGTTTGCTAAGTAGCGATCTTCAGCCCCAGACAGCGCCATGGGGGCACTAATGAACACTGCGTATGTGGAGGGAAATGCGGGATAGCCATTGTCTAAAAATGATGGGGCACATCGATGCTGTAGCGAGGAGGTGATGGGGGCTAAGTGGATCGAGATGAAGATTGACTTGATCCACAGAATCTCTACGATAGCTTTGGTCGGTTCAAATTGAATTATAATATGAGCAAGCCCGAAGCTTACTCCTATTGAACATGCACGAGCTTGAGAGTCTTGAAGGTCTCGTGAAAGCGAGGGAAGTGCTTATCATGCTGAAAGTTCTTCAAAACCTAAAGAAGGGAAACCTAAGAAGGCGGAAAGAAGAAACAGCGAGAAGGAAAGCAGTCCGGCTCAAACCCAGCTACTTGATAGAAGAAGCAGAAAGGCAAGTGCCCCAGTGCGGACCGAAGAAGATCCTTTGGAAGAAGGATTGCCCTGGCTTAGGTATGGGTAGTATAAATGGTTTGAGGCTTGTTAGTGGAGAATTACGATGATAAATGGATCATTGATTCGAGAGCCACTAACCATGCTTGTTATAACTGCGGTGGTTCGAACAAAGCGACCCACTTTCGGTAAGGACAAAGAAGCTTGAAGTTGGGAAGCGGGAATATGTCTCGTAATGGCGAGTAGGACTAATTGGAGTTATGTTTTAATATGTAAGACTTTATGTTTATCGGGCGTTTATTTGTTCGGGATTTTAAGAAAGGAATTTGGTTTACGTTAGTTGTTTAGTTGAACATGGTTTAGCGAGTGCATTTAATTCCTCGGTTCAATAAAGTAATAACGCTTTTATTTGTTAGGATTATTGATAAATGGTTTATATTTTTAACTCTATGTCTATGAAGTATTAATGCTATTGAAAATGCGATGATGAGCAATTTCCTTTATCTAAGAAAAGGAAGGTTTCAGTGAAACTATATATGGCACATTACGTTGGGTCATATTAATTCTAGCAGTAAAATTCATGGTTTTGGTTAAAGTGGAATTTTAAATTCCTTGATCTTTGAACTATACCAGTATGTGAATCATGTTTGAAGGTAAAATGACAAAGAGAGGCTCTTCAAGGCGAAGGAAATATGCCCGTATTGGTTGGAATTGGTACGCTAGCGATGTATGTGGACCAATGGCGTTCAACTTGGCGGAATTGCTGAGTATTTCATCACGTTTGCGATGACTTTCGAATATATGGTTATGTTTACCCTGTCGCCATAAGTGCGAAGCTTTTGATAAATTTCGAGTATAAGGTGGCGAAGCGGTCGTGCCCGTATCAAGCGACCGATCTGGCCCAGAATTAATTGAGTCACTTATGCGGAGAGAGTTCAAGTCTTACTTTGGCTCGAGGGGATGCTATCTGTTATCATCTCTGGGCCTCGGCAAATGGAGTCTCACGAAGGAGAAATAGAACCCTTTTAGATATGGTGAGGTCGATGCTCGGTTATTCATCATTACGAATGGATTCTTTTGGGGATATGCCTTGAAAGCGACTACTTACATACTAAATTTAGTTCCATCAAATGCGTTTCAAAGACACCCACATAATTATGAAGGGCGTGGCCCGACTGAACCATATTAGGATTTGGGATTGCTCCGACTGCGTCTTGAATACGAAACAGTTGGAATCTCGAAGCCAATGTGTATGTTTATTTGGCTACAAAGAGCGAGAGGTGGAATGTTCTATAATCCCAAAGGAAAAGAAGGTGAGTAGTGAGTACTCATGCCACTTTCTTGAAAGTTATGAACAATTTTAAACCTAAGAGTAAAGTGGTTCTTGAAGAGCTGCTTCAGATTCAGAGATCCTTACAAAGCTCATTTTCCACCCACATTTCTGTTGATGTTGAGAGGGAAAATGTACAAATGTACCAGGGTGAGTGAGCCACAGGGGAAACAACTTCAGACAAATTCGAAACTTCGAGGCAGAACATAATGAAGAGATTGGTAATCCACTGAGCATGAAACGGATATCTGTGCATATGCAATGACAATCGTGAAACTCATTGGTAGGAGGCGATCACGTAAGCACACCAAGGTGTGCTTGTTAGGAGGGACTTATCAAGTCGTTTTGGACAATCACGATGGCAAACACTGCACACTCTGAAGGCATTGGAAGGATATTTGATGTCTTGAAAGTGGAAAAAGCGATGGGCCAGGTGAGATGGAATCTGTGGGTTCTAACTTCAGTTTGGTCTCTTATAGAAGCACCTAAAGGGGTAAAACAATTGGAGTGTAAGTGGATCTAGAAAAGGAACCCGAGATGGGAAAGGTTGAAACCTTAATTTAGATTGGTGTAGTTACGAAAAGAGGGTATAGATTATGATGAAAACTTTTAATAGAGTAGCCATGCACTTAAATCTGTCCGGATTCGCCCAAACTATGGCAACAGCTCTGAATTAGGGATTTGGAAAATGGATGCCCAACGAGCTTTTCTAAATGGAGAGGCTACGGAAGAGAAGATATCTATATCACGACAAAGAAAGGGTTCATGGCACTTAGGTCGAGCACATGGTTTGCAAGGAGTGCATGGAAGTCACATTATGGGCTTAAGAAAGCATCGGTCATGGAACATCAAGGTTTTGATCAAGTTATCAAATTATATGGATTTTGAGAAAAGTCTGATGAACCATGTGTGTATAAGAAATTCAAGGAATAGTGGTAGTCTTTTTTGGTACTTTTCGTAGATGATATTACATTGGTGGAAAGCTTGATGTGAAAGTGTTATCGGGCGTAAGGGTTACTGGCTTCAGTTTGATATGAAGGACTTGGGTGAAGCTAACTATATTTCTAGGAATCAAACTTTTACGAGGCCAGGAAGAATAAGGTGTTAGCTTTATCGAGCCTCCTACATTGATAAAATAGACCCGAGGTTTGGCATGGAAAATTCAAAAGGGGACTTCTACCCTTCGGACATGGAATTTATCTTCCCGGAATCGCAAAAAACTCGAAGAGAAAGAACTCGCGAGTAAAAACCTTATGCCTGTGATTGGTAGTCTCATGTATGCTATGCTATGTCGGGCCAGGATATGCAGCATACGGTGGGAGTAGTAAGCCAGGTACGTCAATCCGGAGTAAGACAACTGGACAGGTGGAAACATATACTGAGTATTTAAAGGAAACGAGGATTATATGTTGGTGTGTATTCCGGTGGGAGTCTTAAAACACTTGAGATTTATAAGATCACGAGTGGATTCTTAAAATAGAATACGAGGAGAACCTAGCAGACCCTTTTACTAATACTCTTCCCAAGCGTGTGTTTGAGAAGCATGTAAATTGTATGAGTCTTAGGATTGCCCCTAGCTTACTTTAGAGTAAGTGGGAGTTGGTTACGTTTGTCTTTCTGGGAAGCCCGAGGCAGGGTTCAGCAATTTCGACTACGATATAATAATATGAAGTTTTTGCACATTATATTTTCGCATAAGGTCGGATTAATTATGTAGTATATGATCATATGGATACGTCCATTGAAGAACATAATCACGAGGTTCTCATAATTAATGGTGTCTACATGGAGTTATTAAATAAAGTTGGGCACTTTATTTAGGCGCAATATTTTATGAAATGATCGGTCTTGGTTATTATAAAATATTGGAATGAATTATAGTCGTGCGAGAGGATCGAAGAGATTTAATCGAGGATAAATTTACGTAGGATTTAAATCTCGGCGATATTAGATATGTTATTTTCTTAATCCCAGTATATTATAAATAGATAATTAAGTTACCATGGTTCTTTGAGTTATCAATAAGTGAGGCTATTTTAAGCGACCAATATCTTGATAATTTAGGGGATTATGGTATTTTTGATTATCAAGTATTTATGAAAATATACAAAATGGAAATTTGTATAAGAAATATCTTTCTTGACATGTTTCGGTACTCGGATATTGAAAGTCAACGGCCGGTGCATGGGATCGGATTAGAGAAAGCGATAAGTGAAGAATAAAATAATTAGTTGATTCTGAGAAAAAATTATCAATTAATTATTGATATTTTACAAAAGGAAAATACATTTAATATAAAACATTATTAATTTTGGAATTAGCATTTGGGTTTTTAATTGGAGTAGCCGGATAAGATTCTGATTGGAGGACTGGCTTACAGCGAGTGGGAGATTGGTTATGCTCAGGAAGCAATGCAGGCGGATTGATCAAGGCAGCAATTGATAATGGGTCATAGGATCTGGCCAGCTCATTAGATGAGCAAATACAGCGATTATTAAGATCTGAGATGGAGCAGATTTTATTGGGCCCAGTGTTATAAAGTAGTGTTATAAAACCTAATGGGGTTAGGGTTAGCGATCCCATAAATACCTGCTTTGCTTCCTAGCCTCAGGGTTTTTGAAGTTTATTAAGCCTCCAGGGTTTATGAAAGCTGTGAGAGAAGCGGCAGAAAGGTTTAGTGTTCAGTCTTTGTTTCTTTTATGATCAGTCATATATGTGGTGTCATCGCGTAGAGGAGTGGAAACTTGGAGGTCACAATGGTCCCAGAAGAGATTTTGCGCTCTACGGGTTAGTAATGGGTGATGAAAAGATATATCATCTGGTATGTTCTTGTCACGGGTCACGCTTCTGTGTGTGATTCCTTCAGTATTGTAGTGAAAGTTATACATAATACGAAGAAAGAGACACCACCACGACTCCTTCCAAAAAAGATTTTTTTAACCACATGAAGTCACTTTGTCAAATCTTTCACCCTTTTATCCTTCACTGTTAATGGGACATCTTTCATGATATCGCAGATGTACATGCATGATAAAGGTGAATTAGGGTTTATGCTTCTGAAAGTGCTAAAGTGAGCTTGTAGATTTACAATGAAAGTTATATACATAATACAAAGAGACACCACCACGACTCCATCCAAAAGATTTTTTTTTTAACCATACGGTGTCACTTTGTCAAATCTCTCACACTTTTTCCTTCACCGTTGGTATTGACCCTCCAAGGGGACATCTTTCATGATATCGCAGTTGTACATGCATAATAAAGATGAATTAGGGTTTATGGTTCTAGAAGTGCTAAAAAGTAAGCTTGCAGTGTTACAATGAAAATTATACATAATATAAAGAAAGAGACACCACCACGACTCCTTACAAATGATATTTTTTTAACCATATGGTGTCACTTTGTCAAATCTCTCACCCTTTTCTCCTTCGTCGTTGGTATTGACCCTCCAAGGGGACATATCTCATGATATAGCAGTTCATGCACAATGACGATGAATTATGGTTTATGGTTCTGGAAGTGCTAACGTGAGCTTGCAATGTTATAATGCTTATCATGTGCACACTTCACACTCATTCATCTACAAATCGCTAGTCATCATCGATGACATCTTTATAGTAGGAGATTCCCTTCATGATTTGACTGCTGAAGCCTTTTTTGGAGAGACTCCATCTCGACTGAATCAGCATAGAGCTGACTCACAAGAGTGATCTGTTTCTTTAGAAGAACAAATGCACAATGAAATATGTACGATTAAGAAATTAATTTTAAGAATAAAGTATAAGTTACAATGAAGATGAAACCGAAAATAGATAAAGAATCGTTATCAATCATTTGAAGAGCGTTAATTTACAAAAGCAAATGAATTACAATAAAGCTAGGTGGTGGGGTCATTACACATTAATTTTAAGAATAAAGTATAAATTACAATTAAGGCACTTGCATATTTCTGCAAATAATTTACATGGTTTGAAATAGAATAAATAAATGTTAAGACAATATTTATGGAATAAAAAATAAGTATATAAATATTCTGGTCAATTAAACCAAGAATCAATCAACCATGATTTATGTGAGATTGAAAATTTTAATTATTTTCCTAAAACAAACTGTAAAGCTTTCTTTTTAAAAATCAAGAATATGACCTATTAAAATTCTCTATTAAATTGTAATTGAACCGTATAATAAATCCTTACAAAAATGGTTGGTTAAATTGAATTAAATATAGATGAAAAGCTGTGAAGGATAGTTTGGAAAGAAAATTTGTATTAATAAGGATTGTTTTGGAAGTAAAAATTGCAAAAACACATAATTTTCTTTATAATAATAGTATCGATATAAATAACTATATATAGATGAAGAGAGTTGTGTTTCAAAACATTAAGAGCAAAGTAAATATAAATATAAAAAAAAATTGAAATGATAAAATATATTTAATCGAAATATTATTTTATTCATCTTCACTAATATGGGTAATATACAAAGTGAATATATGTAAAAAATATGTATATTTATGTTCATCATTTTTTTTTTGTAATTAAAAATATTTAAAGCCAAAGAAAATGGTAGAGATAAAAATTTATCATAAAATAAGAAATAGGAAACCTCTTTTCAAATTTTTATAAGAAAACTTTGGCCAGTTTCAAAGCGGCTGAAGTCGTGAGATTTGAAAGAGAAAATTTGGAATATGAACAGTAGATGCCAACACATCAACAAAGCTCATCCTTATCTTGACTTTTTTTTTTTAAAAGTAGGAGACAAGGAATCTGCTTTTAAGTCGTCTTATCAACTGTGAAGGCCAGCTGTATGAAATCTTTTGGAGGTTTCTATTGAGTGGGATGTAAATCAAAAAGATGATTGAACAACCTAATCAATCAAATTATATGCGGAAGCAAAATGCCAGAATCTACATACCTTCAGCCATTGTTAAGAAACCGAGAAAACTGGAACACTGGAAAATTGGAAATATTTTGGTTCTTCTAAACCCTTCTCAAAAACAATTTGTTGGTGATTTTTAATTTATTTTTAGGTAAATTAGGGGCCTGAATTGTCTGAGTGTCTGTAACTGCTTTATGGAGACAGTACATCGCGAGGGTTTTACGAAGAGTTGAGGTTGGGGAAGGTGTTATGGGAGATTGATATTTAAATTCAAAATTCAAATTGATATGGACCATTAACATTCTCCCACTTGGTCCATTTACACAGCTTTTATCGCTAAGGAAAAACTAAATATATAGTCATGTGATATGTCTCTCTTATAGTGAGTAGTATCTTCCATGTATTACGATATATAAGATTATGACCATAATAAGCCCAAGCTTAATGAATAAACCATATGTTTATTCAAGGTCAACTTAATGATATTTCTCAAAATAATAATAATAATAAATGTACAAAACCATATAAGAAATAAATCGGGCGGAATAAGAGTTTTATTTAAATAATAAGATAAGTCTGATAAGAATACATCGTGGAACCAAGTCCCATTTGTACTACTTTGATCAGCCAAAATACTTAGGTGGCACATGCCTTTAGTTAAAGGATCGGCAATCATCAACTCGGTGTTAATGTGTTGATGACCACTTTCAATTCTTTAACACGTTATGTATGAGCGTAAGTACTTGAAATAATGAATATGCTTACTTCGACTTAAAATGTATTGTTCTTGTGACGCCCCCGAGCAGGGGTCAGTTATTCTTAGTCATTGCCGAATCTGAGTGGATGTCGGGTTGACACCACTTCCCAATCGGGCAAGGGTCTCGCTTTGTACGGGAGGCTCCTACCCAATCTGATTGCACTGCATATACGTCCCGAAAGCAGGTCGATATAATCCGACGTGAGTAAAAGCGGTGACGGTAGTAAAACGATACTCGTCGCAATATCTACATGTGAATCAGCATATGGTTCTAAGGTTAGTAAATTATATTATGCAGCATGTCATCAGGTAGAGCGTTAATACGTGGCCAGATGGTAGAGCTACGCAGAAACCTTCCTGTTCGACCTCTAAGGCGGCCAGATCCCTCGCCTTGCGCTCCACATTGCCTGTAAATATTATCACTTTCGACAGGGTGAGGCTCTAGTAATAAGTAGTAGAATCATACTAAGTGGGCTACTCTCCACCTAAGTGCGGTCTGATGTTCCAAAATAAACACGTTCAAGCGAATGCGTGATCCTGCTTGGATAATACACGTGACCCGACTCGGATCAGGGTCTTCGCCAGGCTCCCTCCATGACACCTAAGCCTCGCCTTGGAAAACTAATTTCAGACAAAGTTATTTGTTTTATATTTGTGTTCTACCCTCAGGTCTAAGTAATTGAATTTGTGCCGATATTTATATTTAGTGAGACCTCAGAGATACTTATCAATTGGGTGAGTCTCCAGGCAAATTGATATTTTATATGTGGACTACCCTCTCCAGATGTATATCAATTGGTCGTCTCGACTGATTGATATTTTTAGTATGGACTACCCTCAGATCATTATTATTGTTTAGACAACCCTCAGAGATATTTTGTTCACTAGTACACCACATGGCTTGATTCTCTTGAGAAACCTCATGCACTCACTCTCTATCTCTACGCAGGGTGCCCCAGGTGCATATGAAATGCATTGTGATGTCATTTCAATAACTCATATAACACATGCAAATATATCACCATGCATATATTCACATAATTTAAATCACACAATCATGTCATGTAATAATCAATTCATACATCAAAATTAGCTCCCTTGGGCTAATGATCATACACGAGCAATTCCACTTGAATCACTCGACCACACATTTTCACAGAAATATATTTTTGATAACACTGTTTCGGGAATAGTGAAACCCTCGGTTACTATTCCCGAAAATTCACAATTCATCGGTTCACTTTGTGAACCCGCATTTCACGACCATTTCCGGCCTCATCCAAACCAATACATGATTTAATACAACATTTCAATATTTAACCACCCAAATCAGCCGTGACAGTCACGGCTGCTCCATTTGGTGTTCCAAAAATTATATCAATTAGGTCTTTGAGTTTGGGACCGTTAGCAACCCCTCACGGCGTATTAGACTCAAACATTTATTGTTCTTAAACAAAGTAAGCATGATGAGAGAGAAACCCCTACCTCGGAGTTTGAGAAACTCCTAAATCGGTACTGCAGCGAAGCCCTCTCCGCCGTAAGAGCAACTCTCCTTCTTGATAAGAGGCGTAGACGGTTGGATCGCGTATTTCTGAAAACCGACTCTCTCTCAGCAGAAACTAGATGCAGACTCATGCATCTTTTCTCCCCTTTCCATTTCACCTTTTTGCCTTTTGAATTGAGAAGACAATCACTATGCAACTTTTTGTCCTTTAGTAACTTAAATCAAATCTCATAATGACCATTACGTCCCTTCATTTCCCAGTTTTTACATTCGGCACTATCTCGGCAATCCATTTTCATCATTTCTCTACTCATACCACTTATGGCACATGAGTACGTGTCATATGTGACTTTCGTGGCATCGAAAATCGTTTTACGGCACCCGAACCGCGATGCTTCGTAAAACGTGCCAACTCCGACTATCTCGGAATTTTACGAAATTTTACGTGCTAGCTAGATTTCGTGAGACGATTCCAACGGTGCAATCCGTTTTGTCATCCGATATCTAGAGAATAAATTTTGGATTTTTAACTGAAATAACAATTTTGTAGTCGAAATTATGATTTTGCCCTTTTTCCAGAAATTGGAATTTCTCGGATCTTCGATTCTTAGCCGTAAATCTTGCGGTAGGTTATCACGGTCTGACTTGATAGCTTTAGATAACTTAGAATCCACAATTCTAAGCCCGGATATGAAACTCTTTAACCATACACCATGCGAGCTAGCCTTAAAACAGGATACGAACTCAGCTTCCATAGTGGAAGTGGCCGGTCGGTCACGTTTATCACTTCTCGAAGACCACGGCTCCATCGGTAGCTTGAAAATATAACCGGGCGTTGATTTTCGAATCAACCGCAGTAGCAAAGTCCACATCGGAGTAGCCAATCACCTCGAACTATATGTTAAATTACATCGCGTAAGCATGTAATCCTTTGTTCCTTGAAGGTATCTCATCACCTTCTTTGCGGCTCGATTAACCGATACGGATTACTACGACCTCTTCCCCAATACTTCAGCGACAAATGCGTGTCAGTGCAGTACGGACTTGAGCATACGATGAAACCAACCCGGTGAGAAGTATATGGAATGTTCTTCATGTGTTCCCATTAAATCATTTTTAGGGCGATTCAAATCCCAGTCTGTCACCCTTCAAATGGGTGCTACACTCGGTGAAACGATTTTCATGTTAAATCTCACAAACTTTATTGATATAGGTCTCTTGAAGACGAGCCAACGCCTCGAGATCTTTCCCTATGGATCTTAATGCCAATGACACTTAAGATCTCACCTGTATCCTTCATATCAAAGTTCTTTATAAGAAATTGTTTTACCTCATATAACGAGCCCTTATCATTGGTTGCAAGACGAATATCGTCCACATATAACCTGAAAACAAATCTTACTCCAGCGACCTTTTGATATATACATTGATCCATGATATTTTCTTCAAAAGCTGAATGAAGTAATGACTTCATGGAATTTCAAATACCATTGGTGGGATGCTTGTTTTAATCCATATGGATTTCTTGAACACCCAAACTAAATGCTTTCATATGACTAGAGGAGAATAGCAAGGTTGTTTTCATGTAAACTTCTTCCTCACAGATTACCATTAAGAATCTTAGTTTTCACATCCATTGATGTAAATCAAAGTCAAAATGAAATGACTAATGCCATGATTATCAGAAGAGAATATTTCTTAGATACAGGAGAAAAGGTTTCCGTGTAGTCGATTCCTTCCCTTTGAGTGAATCCTTTGGCATCGAGTCTAGCCTTATGTCGATCTTGCCCCGATGAGTCTTTTCTTCGTTTTAAAGACCCATTTACATCCAGTAGCGCACCTATCGAGTGACTCAACGAGATCCCAAACTGGAGTTAGATGCCATGGGAATCCACATTCTTCTTTCATGGCATTGTACCATGAGTTAGATTCACTTAGAACTCATGGCTTGTGAAAACGTTTAAAGATCTTTGGCTCGATGTTATAGTCGATTCTTGTAATCTAGCATATAATCATTTTGGAGTGGCGATTTCCTAACTCTTGTAGATCTTCTTAATGTTGCTTCATCATTCTCTTGAGGAATTTGTTGATCAACTTGTTGCTCAGTGGTTGTTCAACAATTTGGAATTTCTTCATTTGCAACCCAGTCCACCGGGATCGATATTAACTTAACATGTGGGCTTGAGGAAATGGTTGTCCTTTTCAGTTGTACTTGAGGGGTGTGAATGACAATCAATCTATCACTTGAACCAAAGGGTTGACCTTCATAATGATCCTTCTCAGGAAACATGTCCACGAGAAGCGATCACTCCCAGCGATTAAGTAATTTAATTTCGCATTTCTTTGATTCCTGATCTAGTCTTTGTGAGATGGGCGATAAAATCTATACCCCTTGGACCTTCGGCATATCGATGAAATACCCAGCGATGGTCGCGGGTCACAGCTACTTTCTTATGGAGTTATAAATTCTTACTTGACGGGCATCCCAGCAGCGTATATATCATGGCTTCGGTTTCCAACCTTTGAATGACTCAGCGTCTTAGAGGCGACCTTGGTTGGAACTCGATTTAATATATAACGGCCAGTCTTTAGAGTTTCGGTCCACAAGTATTGAGGTAGTTTTGTATTACTCCTCATACTCCTTACCATGTCCATTAAAGTTCGTTTCTTCTTTTCTGTACACCATTCACGATACGGAGAACCCGAACCTTAGTGTCTTGAGCGGCAATCCAATTTCTTGAAGAAACTTCGCAAATGCACCGGGGAGCTTGTCATTCTCTGTGTATTTACCATAGTACTCTCCACCTCATCGATCTCCACGATCTTAATATGTTTTCCACATTGATTCTCGCCCATTGCCAAAAACTTTAAAGGCGTCTATAAAAATTCATCCTTTGAGCAGTAAGTAAGAGATACATATATCGTGAATAATCATCTATGAAGGTGATAAAGTATTTCGGACTATTTGCATCGATGTCGGAATGACAAATGTCGGTATGTATAATCTCTAATAGGTTTTGTGCTCCTCTTTGCACCCTTTTAGACTTGTTGGTTTTGCTTGCCCTTGTCTGATTCCTGAGTCTCGAGAAATCGACAAAATCAATCTTAAGTACCCGTCATTAACCAATTTCTTTATTATTTCAATGGAGATGTGTCCACGATCTACGGATCCGTAACATAGAGGATTCCTCATTCATAACACATCTTTTAATCATTAGTAACATGCATAGAATTATAAGTAATATCACATTTTGTAGCGAATATGGAAAGACTAAAATGTCGGGAACTGATGTGCCGTAACTTGATAACTTTAGATTTATTGAATGGCTGACAGGAATGCGAAGAGCTAAAGGAAAATCCTAAGGTCTGAGTCTTGAAATTGAAATTAAATTCTAGAGAAACTTGGGAACATAAAATGTCTTTTCAATTCTAAAATGAAACCGCTGTAATACGAGGCTCGCAGTGCCCAGTAAGCAGCCACGTGAACTCATCTTCTTTGCTTGAATAGATGCATTGTTCACTTCCTTGGCTTCCCTTAGGTTTGCGTACCACAGTAGGTATTTGAAACATGGATTGTAGAACTAGAATCAATCCACCATGTGTTATGATTAACATTAACCATATTAGATTCATAACACAAAGAAAATTGAGTACCTTTCTTATCGAGCGGATCTCTCCCCAAATTTCGAAGCGGAGTCCTTCTTCATGTGTCCCTTAACTGCTTCTGAAAAAACACTTTGACTCCTTCTTTATGATTGAATAGGAGATCTTTCCACGTCTTTTAGCTTGATCCCTCTTTTCTTTCCAAAGGTGGTCAAGTTAACACATTCGCCCTCTTCCATCATTAACCTTCCCTCTTCTTTTACGCACATGATTATGATTCATTAATTGACCATTTATCATATGTGTTGTAGAGATTTAAGAAGAGTTTGTATTGTTAGAGGCGAGTGTTGATATATAATGAGCAAGGAAAGTGTCGACATGGTAACTTCTAATGTACGAAGTTGGGTTGCCTATATCCCTCGTGCGCGTGATATGATCACGCACTCCTGCGTCCGGTGAGCTTGGTGGATGAAAGTGCGTAATTAAAAGGTCGCGCAAGAGCTTTGTCGAAGTTTCAAAGCGCTCATCGATGGGCCGGAGATGGTTTGACTTTAGTAATTTGCTTTCGATGGAACCACGAATACCAGTAGATATCTTAGTCTTTATGAACATCATGGAGGGCGATTGGAGCCTCTCCCGCCTCATAAAACGAGGCCGGCTTCTGCGATCTTGGTTTCGGTAATGGTATCGGGTTCCTCTTTCCTTATAGCGTAGTCAATATCCATCCATCCCAAATGCAGAAGAACTCTTTCCTTCCATACCTTATAGTTATCACCCCTTAATTCGGGTCACACTTAAAATCAGAAATATTCGCAGGTTGAATAACTACAAATATTAAATACACATGTTTAATAATCAAATATTGAGGCAAAGATACAATGCTATGTTTTACCAATGTAAATCATGCTTTGAAAAACATAAACCTAGTGACATAAAACTTGCATGTGGGCTAAAGTCTTACTCAATTAGGTTTAATTAATTTTATGACAAGACTACCAAACCATGTTCCTTTTCTAATCCACAGTAGGTAAATTGAAAAATATGAGTTTGATATTTCATCCTAATTAATCATACAAATGTAATAAAAATTCACAGTAGGATGAGATTTATCACATTCCATATGATTAATTACAATTAATGTAATCAAATGTGATCTTGAAACTTAATATATAATTTTAACTAATTAAAAGGATGTTTGTATTTATTCCTAATTAATTGCTGAATTACTTATATCGATCATGAACATTATTGCAAAAACTTTAGGCAATTTAAACCAATAAGATTATCATTTAATTAATTTGTATGTAAAACTATACACATACAAATAATCACAATGACAATAAATTTAATATATAGAAAAAATTTAATTCCCGTATTATCATTTTAATTAATTTTGTATGTAAACTATACACATACAAATAATCATAATGTGATAAATTTAATATATAGGAAATTGTTAAAATATTCTAAACAAAAAATCAGTTGACATATGTAAGTATTGTCTACATAAGAGAAACCTGATGTAAAAAAAGGAGTAGCATGTGCACTTGCACAGCTTGGTGGTAGAGCAACTTATCTTTGCGTGTGATGGTCAGGTTAGCCATGGAATCCGTTTGTGTTTTTTTTTTTTTTTTTTTTAAGGTCGAAATTTCTTTGTTTTTATTTTAGCTCAGCAATGAATGAAGCGGCCGATCCACATAAAAGTTGCCCGAGATTAGAAGCCAGATGTATATGGTTTTGCTTAATTATTAATAAAGGTATTTAAATGATGACCCATTGACCATTTCGATCAAATTAAGTTTCTTCTTGATTAAAGCTTTATAGGGCTAAGTTTATAAAGGCCAAGCCCATAAATCATAAGCTACGAACAAATTGTGTTGTCTTGGCGGCAGTATACGGTAAAACTTGGTTTTGCTACCCAGAAAAACCAGTTTTTTTTTTTTTTTAAGTCATCTTCTTCGTACTACCATGAGAACTGCCATTGAAGTCCTTCATCCGAAACAAAAGCATGAATTTCCCATGTAGTTTGATATCATTTAAAAACACAAAACACATTAAAATTATTATAAAATAGTTTAATGTATTAAAACCAGTAAAATCATCGAAAATAAAATATGCAGCGTTACGAAGAAATGGCCACTTTGCATTAACGAATTTTCTATGAATATAAAATTTGCACAAACACGTATAAAGCGAGAGATATAGTGTGGCTCGATGCAAATGTAAATCAAAAAGATGATTGAACAACCTAATCAATCAAATTATATGCAGAAGCAAAATGCCAGAATCTACATACCTCGACCATTGTTAAGCGAAAAGCGGAACAACTGGCCCCGGAAATATTTTGGTTCTTCTAAACCTTTCTCAAAAACAATTTGATGGTGATTTTTACGTATTTTTTGGTGACAGGGACCCAAAATTGCATACAGTGTCTCTTCTTTTATGTGGAGACCGGGCCATCACGGGACTCACTGAGAGTTGCGAGGTTGGGGAAAGGTGTTAAGTTGATATTTGGTCAAAATTCAAATTGATATGGACAATTCTAACATGAGGCCGAAATCTTACTTTTCTTGGGAATGAAATGTGAATGACATTCACTGCTATTCTTTAGTAGTTATGGAGTTGACAAAATTGTCAAATTCTTCAATAGTTTGATTATTTAAAGATTTTTCTTGATTTTCAATTTTTCGAATTCTTGAATCCATGTTTTGAGTAAAGAGTTTTAATTCTTTAATTTGTATTCTAATTTGTTTTATTTCAATTTGTAGATCTTGTATTGTTATAAGTTTTTGAATTTCAAATTGTTTCATTATATCTTTAAATTTATAAGAATTTTGTAATGGTAAAGTATTTTTATTACTTTTTCCATTATTTTTCTTATAAATTTTGCTTTTGCTCCTTTGTCTTCTATATGATCTATCATGTCAACTAGTATTTCTTAACCTGTAATTAACATATTTATT
>JAEQBH010004699.1:0-135003 GCA_016808115.1 Tetrastigma voinierianum | reverse complement strand
ATCAGCTTATACACAAAATCATCAACCACTTTAATACTTTCTTTAACATTGCTTCCGAACCGATATTCATACTTGATTGTCCAGAAGATATCGACATACCGATAAAGGCTCAAGGCACTGGCACTACTCCAATGCCCTACAAACTTGGTGCCTTCTTCATTTGATCCACACATGCTATCTAGCTCTACCTCGAATCCAACTTTGAATATAGAATCTAAGGTCCCTTTCATAAAAAGATCCTGCATTTGAATCTTTCTATCAATCAAGAAACAAGAGAGATTGATGTATATATGTGAACTTGGCATCAGGGGAAAATAAGCTTACTTGAATATCCATTGTTTGGTTGGA
The DNA here is from genome assembly GCA_016808115.1 of Tetrastigma voinierianum. Classification (NCBI taxonomy): domain Eukaryota; kingdom Viridiplantae; phylum Streptophyta; class Magnoliopsida; order Vitales; family Vitaceae; genus Tetrastigma; species Tetrastigma voinierianum. The sequence continues at coordinate 134,655 of JAEQBH010004699.1, read as the reverse complement.
GCTTGCCGATTCAGACACAACTTTAGCAACTTTTGCCCCAGTTTTTCGAAAAACTACACTGCTGAAGTCTCTCAATACCTTTGTAGAGAATTCATAGCTTGGAAACCTTTCTGTTGCCTCCATTTTCATGATCAACTGTGAAAATTCCATCACCAAGAAAATCAAATTTTGAGGTTTTGAACTCCGCATTCACGATTCATAAGGCTCTGTTTCGAACCAAAAGTACTAAGAGTGAAATTATAGAAAAAGCGAATAAATAAAATTTAGAGGAACATAAAAAATAGGTTTAAACTTGATAAATTAATTCTATACGGTTTATTTGTTTATCTCTATAGTATAAAAACTAAGAAATTTAAAAATATATAAAATTTAAAGAATTTTGATTTATATATATATATATATATATATATATATATATATATATATATATATATATTATATTTTCACTAGGAAAACAAACATGAGAACTTAGTATTTTTCTTTTCCTTCCTCTAGACCTTCCGGGTTCCAAACACAGCCAAAATGAACAAATTAACAAGAAACCAATAAATTCAGGGGTTCATAGGATAAACCTAGAAATCATCTGGCGTGGAAAGAACCCTAATAAAAATCATAAGCACTTTCAAATTTGAGAGAGAGACCTAAACTCGAGGATCAATCGACTTTATTTCAGGCCTCATCAACCATGGTTTAAAGTTGCGCACCGGGCCACGACTCGACGGTCCCGGTATCGACGATCGCGCGCATCAAGTCTGTGATCGATTAAATATTTAAATATTATTAAATTTTATATAATGGCAGGAAAATAGATATAATATAAGCTAAAAATTTAATAAAATTAAATTATTTATCATTTCATGCTAAGATTAAATAAAGTTGTGTCAAATTTATTTATTTTATATTTACTTATTTAATATTTAAATTTTCTGTAATAATATAAATCTTATTTTAAAATATAACATATTTTTACATTTAATAATATGTAATTTAAAATAGCATAACAGTAAATCCTCATTAAATTTGTTTATTAACAAGAGCACCTGTGGTTTTTAGGTCTCTATGTTGTGTAAAATACTGGTCAAATATATATTTATTTTCCACGTAATGTTACATAAAATTTCAAAAATAAAGATACTTTTTTCGTTTTTTTTTAAACTCTCATCTTCCTCCCTCAGTTCTCATCCCCTTCCTCTGAATGCACCAATACGTACTGGTCGCCCTGAACTCCTGCTTTCAGCCCCACCCCTAGTTTTTCAGCCACTGTATCGCTGTCACATGCTAAGCTTTCTTTCCTTTCCATCATCAACATGTAGTTCAGACTTTTCTTTCCTCATTCAACCATAACATGATCACGTTCTTTCACAAACGATCTCCTTACCTCACCTTCGTTTCCTCACAGCTCTCAGTTCACAAATACTATTTTCCATCTCTCTTTCTACCACAAAGACATCCAAACGTTTATCTAATTTTCTTTAGTTCTCATTCGATTAACTTCCTCCTTCATCTTTAGTAGTTGTTGAAATTCCTATTCAAATTGGGAGTTTTTCGCTGAATTTTGGTCGTTCATAATATTTTTTATTTTGATGGGAAATGGTTGGACGGCGAAATCACCCATAAATTTGCAATTTTACATAGCTGACCAGCTTAACTGAAAACTTGGTTTGACTCATCCGATGGCCGATAATTAAGGTATCGTATTCGCATCCGATCAAGACAAGACTCGAGGCTTACGTGCCAAGTCGCATCGACCACGGTTCGAAAACTCAGCTGAGTTCGGTACGACTTGACCGATTCGTCTCCGCCTCGAGTCTCACCGTGCCGATTCGGATACCAGATACGATACCCACTAGTGAATCGGTAAAAATCGATGAATCTGACCGAAGCTGAAGAAAACCACTTAACCTTAAAAATTACAAACTCGGGTGATTTCATAGATCCAACCATTTCCCATCACAATCAAAATGCAAAAATATTATTGGACAAACCAAAAATTCATTTTGAAAGCAAAAAAACTCTATGAATCTGAAATAGGAATTTCAACTAAACTCAAGATGAAGTGGAGAGTCAGTTTGAGAGGGGGAGACTCAGAAAGGTCGGGTAAGACGTTGCGTGCGCTATCGCGGTATGAGATCGGGACAAAGCGATCGCCGTGGGTGGGAAATACCCAAACAACAAGTCAGGGAACAGTCGGGAGTAAGGGAGATTCGTGGACAACTTAAGAACAATGATCAAGGTATGAGATTTGAGATGGGGGAAGAAGATACAAAGGTCGAGGATGATGATGAGAGGAGTAGATAGAAGGAAAGCTTTAATACCATGACAATAACTTGATACCTCATTTTCGCAGGTGGGGGTACGAAATTAGGTGGGGGCGTAGGCGGTTGCCTGCCGGGTTGTGCGGGTTTGATCTGTGAGGGAAAGGAGACGCAGAAAGGAGACAGGGGAGGAGAGAGAAGATGAGAATTTAAAAAAACAAAAAAATATCTTTATTTTTAAATTTTATGTATTATGATGGAAAATAAATATAAAATATTATATTTGACAAAATTACGCTCACTTTAACACGACTAGGATCTTTACACCTTAGGTTACTCACATTTCCAATAAACATAACCTAATTACCTTACCTGTTACGCAAATCATTTTAAATTATAATATTTATTAAATGTAAAAATGTATTTATATTTTAAAATAAGATTTATATTATTTTAGAAAATTTTAAATATTAACAGCAAATATATAAATAAAATAAATTTATTTTCTTTTTATCTAATTTTAAAGATGAAATGATAAATAGTTTTTTAAAAATTCTATCTCAATACACTTTTACAAATACATGAAAAATTTATAGTCACATATATATCTTAGCATGAAATGATAAATAATTTGTTTTATTAAATTTTTAGCTTACTTAATTATATATATATTTCTAATAATTTATATAAAATTTTAATAATTTTTAAATATTTTAATCATCTTATTTTGCGTATAGGCCGATACACGACTGATACACTGTGATCGATACATCTCGGGACCGTCCGAGTCGGTGACCGGTATCGTGACTTTGAACCATGTACCGAACTCGGCTAAGTTTTCGAACCATGAAACCCTTGAAATTTTTTGTGCAGATTTATCCTAGAAACAAACAATAATAAGAAACAGGGTTTGATTGGGAGCCTTTACCTTTCCATAATTCTCAAAGTTAGTCTTGAGTATGTACTCAACATTAGCTGGCTCAGCAGTGTAAATCTCATTCCTGAAGAGGGTGATTAACCTGTAAGTCCTATGCTTCCTGGGCAAGATCACTATGTAGTGATGCACCGATGCATGCTTTTTTCTAACCTAATCAAGGCATATCGGATTTGCCGGGCCACCGTCGACTTCGATATCAGCCCTCCGCAAAAAATAAGAAACAAAAAGGACGGCATGTAGGGCTCGCCTGCCTCCTCCGATGCTTGTCGCTTCTTTCCGTGGAAGAGAAGGTCGATTGCTTAGGGAATGGAGTTTTTGTGCGTAACTTTCACCGATGGGGTGGCCTGGAATTTATAGTGGGTGACTTTCCCACCTGATGGTGATACGTACTCTCTTACTGATGGGGTATTTTCTTCCTTATCGATGCTCATTGATAAGGATACTAGAAAGCGCTTATTGAGAATTATTTTACTTCCCTTTACTGCGGAGATTCGATTCGGGCTGATAGGATGGGCTCTGGGCTTTTCTATCACCTTGGGAGGGATGAACTAGGGCTCCCGCTGGGCCTCGCGCCGTGGCCGGGCCGTTTTACTGGCCTGCTTATAAGTCTCCTTTTAATCATGCTTCTCAAACTTGGGGGGGTGGGCCCGCACGTCTACTTTTTAAACCCTATAAGTTGCCCCCAGCCCTCAAGCTGCGCCTAGCGTGGCAAGGGCTGTATCAAGCTGATCGAAAAGTATTTCCACGCTGGGTCGCTCGGGCAGCCGTTCACTAGGCTTCTCACGCCGTTAAATGTCCCGTGTAATGATGACTTTTTGACTTTCTCGCGATTTGGTTCTCCCAGCTTTCTTTGAGAGAACATCCTCTCGACTGCTAGCACGGTGTTCCCCGATATTAAGTTTTTTCCTTCTCTCGCGTAGTTCTGGCTTTTTTTTTTCGAAACTCATTCGATCATTGTTCGAACTTCTTTTGGTGTCTTGTAATACCGCTTGGGGGTCGTCCCTTTGTTTTGTCTCCCTGGGGACTAGCACGCTTTTCCTTCTTTGTCTTTCGAGAGGTGGTTAGTGAGGCGTTAGTGGCTAGCCTGGCTAGGTTATTCACTTTCAGACTCCTACGGGTCCTGCCACTTTCATTGCGTATAGGGGGTGGCTCACAGTCCGGTTCAAAAAGTGACGTGGTGAGTCTAATCGCTTAGCCACTTGTTCTTCTCGAGATGCCCTAGGGGAACCCCTCCTTCCTCGGGTAAAGGCAAGGATAAAATTGATGGATTAAATACCCCATGGGTCCGAATATCCGTCGATCGTGCGCAACGGCCCGGCGGGTCCCAGCAGGTTGAGCCTTTATTTGGGGAAATCTTCGTAAGACGATATAGGCCCCCGTTTGGTGTTTAGGTTTGGTCTCCTGACATATTGACCTCCTATGTAGTTCAAGTGCCCAAGATGGCATGCTTTTCGAGATGGCCTGAGAACGGCCTCCCGCTTTTCCTTTACATCCCTTTATGTGCGGCTTCGCAAAGATTTCAACGCCTCAGCTCTTCTCATCTTTTGCCCAACTTCTATGGTGTTCTGGTTGGGCTGTTAGTTGTCTTTATGGATAAGGGCTTGGGTGTTCCCAGTATAGCTCTGCTCCTGAACCTCTCCAGCGTGAAGGAAGCCGCTGAGGGCTTTCTTTATTTATCTAAGCGTTCTAGCGCTCCGCTGATCATCTCGGATCTCCTGTCTTCCCACAGGCATTGGAAGGAACGCTACTTTTTTGTCTGTGGCCATCGTTGGTAGTATAATCCCACTGACTAGGAAGACACATCATGCTCGGCCAGTTCGACCACTCTCGAGAATCTTCGTGAGCTCATGGTTTTAGTTTCGCCTGTCTTCTGCATTATGGTATCCCTAACGCTGTATCAAGGTGCGCTCTTCAGGTATTCGTCCTGATCTTAACCCTGAAGACAGGGACGTGAAGCGGAAGTTGGCCAAGTGTCTTTCGCGTGCTTATTCCGAGCTCATCAGGTCGGACATTCCGAGGTGTTCAGGTTCAAAGTCTTCCCGACCTTCTACTCTAAGGCCTTCACCTCCATCTATTATGAAGTTCTCCCACGAGAGGCCTCCCGTTGTCATGCCCACTAAGGGAGAGCTTCAAGCTTGGGTGGAGACGCTGTCCAGGTGGCCTCGAAGTGTGAAGCGAAAGTCTTAGGACTCCCTTGAGAAGAGCCATCCGGCCTGAGGTGAAGTCCCGAGGTTGGGGACGTCTTCTTCATCACCCTCTGCCCATGTCCAAGTGTAGGGGTGAGCATTGCCATCTCCGGCCGAAGTGCCGAGAGCGCCAAGTTCGCAGCCTCCCTTAGCCTCTGCTGCAAAGGCCAAAGATTCCTCGGGGAGGGATGTTGAGCCTTCATTGGAGGTTATGCCTATCTCAGCCGAGTCCTCATGCCAGAGCCGAGCCCCTCCTTCGATAAATGGATGACTGGGTACCAAATCTGATGGTGATGAGGATTCCTTTGCCTCTAATACGAGTTTAAGCACGGCGCGATCTCATCCATCCCAGGATTCCGATCTCAAGAGGTCGGATGCCTTGCCTATTGAGGAGGCTTTGGCTCTATCACTCTAGGGGGTCGCCTCCGTAAGTTCCCGTGTCTTTATTTGTCTGCCTTTATCTTGGGTTTGAATTGTGCATTTAATCTATGTTTGGTATTGGCAGGCGGTTACCCATTTAAAAAGTTTGGCGAAAAGGGCCAGACTGAACGAGGGTCATGTCAAAGCCGCCAGAGCCTACAAAGCTAAAGTGGCTTCTCTTACCTCTGAGCGGGCTGAACTGTGAGCTCGGATGCAAAATATGACGGAGGAAGCCGTGAAGCTCAAGTCCGACCTGAGGCATACTTTGATGGCACGAGCGCGGGCCGAGGGCAGAGAAGAGAAGGCATGCAGTTTAAGAGTCGCCGAGGGCGAAGCCGGAGGTTAAGGATGGGTCAGACGCCTGTAATGAGCCGCGGGTAGTCGTGGACGGGCTGCGCACCGCCTAGAATGAGCCGTGGGTAGTCGTGAAGATGCAAGTTGCTAGGAGATGAGTCGCACAAAGCAAAGGCCGCAGACCGAGCGCCCGCAGCTTCCAATAGAGCTCTATTGAACGCTTAATCGATGAGTGCCATCAAGGCGAGGGGACCAGATGTGTAGCTCCGTCGCTTGTAGGGACCCGAGTGATAGCAAGTTTGAGTGGACGAGGCCTACACTCGGGCTTCGGATGGCTCAGCCTGCAGGAGGGTCACGACGCCTCACCCGAGCCTGACCTTAATTTTGATATTCCCAGCGACAAGAAGGCGGAAGAGTCCTTTTCTGTTGATTGCTCTAGAGAGCCAGCCGCCCTGACTGAGGTCCGCTCCCCCTCTTCACCTTCTGCTCCTAACCCCGCGCCTGACGTCTGAGCCTCCTTATACACCGCTTTATGTTTTTTCTCGAGCCGGGCTTCGACCGATATATGTACCGCTCGGGCTTGATACTTAATGCATACCTAATTTTCTATCTCTTCGCTTTACCCTAATCGTTCCTCAGGCCATTGAAACTGAAGCATTCGTTTCACATAAGGCCTTAATGAGCGGTCGAGGTCTTGAAACCGAGCCGAGGCCTCGTGGGCTAATGTGCCCGAGCCGACCGACTCGAGCCGCAAGGCCTTAGCTGAGCACCGAGCTCTTGGAAAGCCGAGCCGAGGCCCGTGGCCACCCACCCGAGCTCGAACCGATCTCGGGCTACAAGGCCTTAATCAGCAACAGCTCTTGAAAGTCGAGCCGCTGTGGCTCCGTGGCAATATGCTTGAGCTTAAACCGGGTTACGCGGCTATATGGCCTTTTCTGAGTAGTCGAGCTCTTGAAAACTGCCGAGGCCCGTGGGCTAATGCCCGAGTTAAACCGGGTTCCTTTAGGCTACAAGGCCTGAAGCTAAGCAAATGAGCTCTTGAAAACCGAGCCGAGGCCCGTGGGCTAATGTGCCCGAGCCGAATCGGGCTCGGGCTACAAGGCCTTAGCCAGCAACAGCTCTTAAATCGAAATAAGCAGTGGCCTGCGCACCGCCGAGCTTCGAACTGGCTTTTGGGTTGCAAGGCCTTTTGTCAGCAGCCGAGCTCTTTGAAAATCGAAATGGCCGAGGTTTCTGCGGGCTGTCGGCCTGCCGAACCAGCCCGCGGGCCATAGCGGCCTTGTCAGTAGCCGAGCTCTTGAACCGAGCCGAGGCTCCATGGCTAATGTGCCCGAGCCGAACCGGCCCTAGGCTACAAGGCCTTAGCTGAGTAGCCGAGCTTCAAACCGAGCCATGTCTGCGGGCCAATGCGGCCTCGAGCCGAACCGTCTCAGCTACAAGGCCTTAGCTGAGAAGCTGAGCTCTTGAAAACCGAGCCGCCGAGGCTCCCGGGCTATCAGGCTTGAGCGAAAGGGCTCTATGGGCTATATAGCCTTTGTTGAGTAGTCGCAGCTCTTGAAAGCTAAGTTGTCAGGCCCGCGGGCCAATGCCCGAGCTTAACCTGCCTCTCGGGTTGTTCCCGCTTCCGATATTCTCGCTCGAAATAATCGCAGGTGTGGCTATATGGCCTTAGTTGAGCAGTTGAGCTCTGCAAACCGAGCTACTGGGCTTTTGGGCGCTGAGGCCTTCCTGAACTGTTAAGCTCTTGAAAACTGAGTTGTTGGGTTGTTGGGCGCTGAGGCCTTCCTGAGCTGTTAAGCTCTGCTAACTGGTTACGTGGCTATATGGCCGATTTGACTTCCTTCTCTTGAAAAGGCGCGGGTAGCTTTAATGCGGCTTTATGGAGAATTGGAACGGATTGCGCGACTTCCCGAGCGCCTCGACTTCCTTACAAATAGCTTAATTCTCCGTGACGGTGCCTATGCTTCAACCTTCTTCCCTTTCAGCGTAATCAACTACAAGATGATGAAGTGTCAAGGTTTGGTCGTCATTACAGGAGGTCTGCCTAGAGATCGTGAGCTGATGTTTGGTTCCGATGGTCTTCTTCTTATAGGAGTTGTGTTTTTCCCTAATTCCTCCCTTGTGGGAGTTATGTTATTCCCTAGTTGCGTCCGATGACGAAGCTGTGCTAGGGAATGCATCTAGAGGGGGCAGTGTACTCAAAAAAAAACTTTTAATACCATTCTCTCCATTTTTTCCTCTTTTTTCTTCTCTTCTTTCCCTTTCTCCTCTTTCTTCTCCTTTTCCTTCTCCTTTTCCCTCCCGTTCGCACTTCCTATTCTCTTTCCCTTTCCCTTTTTTGAGATTTTATTTTTATTTTTTTTTGAGGGAGCTACTTATACTATTCACTCCCGAGATGTAAGGGATGGCGCTACTGATTGTAACTTATCTGAATCAATTGTATCTTCTTTTGAAACAAGAATAATCTCTTTTTTTTTTTTTCAGCACAATCTTATTCGAGGTGTGCACCTTTCTCAGCGCCTCGTCGTAGCCATTCTCGCTTCTTTTACCGATATGTCTTGATTTTTGATTCATAAGGATATCAAACAAAGTAATCAACGAATACACAGATTGTTATTTGAAAACTGATGGTACTTTATTAAAGATTACAATTCGAGGTCTATTGATAGAATCGCTTCGAGGTGCCTGGGCTCAAGAGTGAGGTAGAATTTTCCTTCTTCCATCCGAGTTCGTAGTTGCCGCCCACCACACGGATTACGATATAAGGGCCTCCTGGGCCTTGGGTCCTAGCTTTCCATGTGTGGATCTTTCCTCACGGCGTGCTTTTTTTAAAACTAGGTCTCCAGCTTATAGCTTCTCGGGTTTGACCTTTTCGGTCATAGTGTACCTTGCCGTTTCCTTGGTAGTCTTCTCAGGTTATGTGACTTGCTCACGCTTTTCATCTGGTGAGGTCTAGGTTTAGGAGAAGAGCCTCGTTATGCTCTACATCACAATTCAATCCTTTGGGATTTTAATCCCATTCGACTGTGGACTACGCCTAAGTACAAAGGCTGGGAGCGAACGTCTCCCAAGTTGTCGACTCAAGGTGTAGTTCTGTATGCCCATAACACCCTGGAGGTATCACCCCGATTTGCCTTTAAATCTCCAATTTGCCCTCAATGCTCAAGGGTTCCGATGGTGACTCGGTCACCCACTGGATCGTGGATGAGTCAGCTTAGTAGTAGTTCCATTCCGAGCCTCGACATAGAAATCCCCCAACTAAGATTGTCGAATTGTTTCACTGGTTCGACACTGCAGCCTTCCTGGATGCCAACCCCAAGATACTATGAACACCGAACGAAGTTTAAGGCACTGTTATGTGATAAGAACATACTGCTTCGCCCATTCGTGAAAATGGCCAACCACCGCATCGTGAAACCCCGGAAAACCGACCCCAAAGAAGGGTAAATGGTACTGGTCAAAATCCGAAATAATTTTTTTTTGATCTCGGATGACGAAATGGGCTTCACCGTTGGAATCGTCTCACGAAATCTAGCTATCACATCGAATTTCGTCGAATTCCGAGACAGTAGGAATTTCACTTTTTTCAAGGCACCGAGAGTAGTGTGGGACACTTGGCGCATTAGAGTGGCTTAAGATGAGACACGTGTAAAGCTGTGAGCAAGTCAAACAATGAGCTCAAGTATGGGTTATAGGTGACATGTGACATCATGTCATTGGAAGGAAATCCATGGTAGATGGATGAGAGGATAAGGGAAATCCTAAGAGCCAATGAGAAATTGAACATGTGGCAAGTGAAAGGACAAGCTCTTAGCCCATCTTGGACCAATCACTGGGATGCAAGAAAGAAAAGAGCGTAAGAAAGAGGAAGAAAAAGAGAGAGTTTTTAGAGAGAGAGACTCTACCTTTTCTCTAAATTTCCCGACGATCGACTGACGGTACGCTGATAAGAGTGGGAAGAGTTCAACCTCACTAAGTAAGGGTTGGCGATAGAGACTCTGAGTTGGGAGTTTTGACAAAACCCAAGAGGGGTTTTCTCCCTACTTGGTTTAACTTGCTCGAGGCCATTCAAATGGCTTGGGTCAGGTAGAGGTCAGGAGTGGCCGTGTGAACCTGCCTCCAAGACTTCGGGACAAAGGTGTTTGGATTTCGGATCGCTTACGCATGCTCGAGGACTGATTTTGGGACTAAGTAATTGTCCTTGTGTGCCATTTTTATGTGTTAGAGTTAAAATGAACAATGGTGTTGGTTGTCTTGCCCTAAGGGGAATGTTTGGTTGTGTTTTGAACCATAGGAAGCTGCCATATTGTGGTAGTGCACATTAGCCGGACTTTAGAACTGGTTTTTGGGTAGGAAATAAAGGGATTTTGGTAGTGAGTCATTCAGGTAAATTGTAGCCATGTTTGCTGAAACTTTTAAATTTTAGGCTTTGAATTTCTCAACCGGACCTCAGAGCTTCTGTTATGGTCCGTTTAATTTAAACAGTCTAGAGGAAGGGGTTGTTCGGTCGGTTCACCCCTATCGGGTTATGTAAACCCGAGAAAATTCAATTTTTCTGAAAAAGGTTAAAACGGTAATTTCGCTTGAAAAACTAAAAATTCTTCTGATCTTGATGACCAAACGGATTTCTGTTTCGCTAAATCTGGTCTCACGAAATCTAGTGATTCTAGAAAAGTTTCGTCAAATTCGAGATAGTCGAATATTTACGAATTTCTCAAGATAAATCGCCAAAGTGATTCTTCAAGGACGAGATTTTTACGAAAAATCTCTGGTCGAAGAAGCTTGAGTTAAAGTTCATTTAAAATAATTGAACTGAAAAGAAATAAAAATTTTCGGGAGAGAAACGGACCCGAATGAGGCAATATAAGTTATGTATCAAAATAATAATAATAATATAATAATATAATAATATAATAAAATGGGAAAAAAAATCAATAAAAAGGGGCAGAGAGGGCGTGCGTTGAGAGAGAGAGAGAGAGAGAGCGTCAGTGAGAGAAGATTTTATTTTTATTTTTCTTATCTTCGCTTCTTTCTCAGATCTACGAAAATCGATCGTGTGTTTTCGCTTCTGACCGAAAGCAAAGATCTACGCCGATGAGAGCCACGCGTGACACCGTGTTGGTTTAACAACTGAGGTAGTTCGAATGCTACTGGAAGCTAGCATTTATTTAAGTGTTTTGTAATGTTTCGCTTGGTTTGAGGCCTTGAACGGAAGAAAGTTTGATCGGCCCCAAAACTGGACCAATTGTCGAATTGAGAATTGAGCCTATTTACGCCTCCCGCGGATCAGGCTGCTCGGGGTGTCTGCTTCATAATTTATAAAATAAATTGTGTATGTTGCGTGTATGAGGCCGAAATGGCCATGGATTTCGGGTTTACAAAGTGGAACCATGTCAAGATCGGGTCAGAACAAGAATCTCGAGGGTTTTACTATTCCCACGTAATAGTACATGAATAAGGGACACGTGAATAGTACCATGAATAGTGTTCTCAAAATATTTTGTGAGAGAATGTTTTAAAGGAGTGGGATTCAAATTGAATTGTTTGTGTTCATTAATTAGCCCATACATGAGCTAATTTTTGTGTAATGGATCGAGAAATTGTAGAATGGTTTAGTCAGGATCAAAGGATTAGATAAAGGAATATACATCTGAATGTAAGTAATATATGATACAATTATATGGAATATAATCAGGTGTGTAGCCATCGAGATGATATTGCTAATTTTATCAAGTGAGCAAATTTGAAGATATTGATCACTATTGAATGACATGTGTTGTGAGTGCAAATTTGAGAATGTTGCATATTGATATATTTGATATATTGTATAAATGGTTTGAAATGATATAATGCATTTTCATATGCATTGGGTAACCTAGATTGTGTGTTAAGCATGACATGAATTTTCTAAAATTTAACATGGCGCAAGAATTTCACAGATGATTTTCCGTAGAATCAATAGACGAACAAACACTCACTTTACTTATGAATCATGACCTGCTTCTGAAGCTCACCAACCAATTCATTTCTGAGTAGAGTCCATATTTTTACCGACACTGCAGTATATTTTCAAGAACAATAAGTTTTGTTTTGAAATGATTATTTTCATACATGGCTTAGGCAAGAGGAGTTATGAGACCTGAGACATGGGAACTTGGTATGTAGACATTCAAGTAGGATCATTTATTTACTTGGAGTGTGTGTTTAAATCGATCATTGCATATGCACTTAGGTGGAGAGTAACCTATTTAAGGTGATTCTACTACCTAAGATAGTCACCTAATGAGGGAATTTCTTTTAGGTACAAGGAGCGTTTAAGAAGATGGTCATAGAGTTTACTTCAGAGCTTCGTCGCGGTTTGATGCTTTGGATATAACATGTATTAGAATGTTGTAATTTTAATATATGTTTGTATAAGAGTGTAATCAACTCTTGAACTATTGTGATATAGTTGGTTATGGTTTTTGGATGAGTATTGATGCAAGGGCCCAAGTGGCCATTTTTTATCGAAGTATGTGTCCCAAGGATACGAGACGAGGTAGATTTTCCTTAGGCTGACAGGCAGTCAATGACACCCGGCTTGGGGCCTTCACAAGTTACCCCAGCTGGGTTCTGCCTGATAACGCACCCCAAGGTCTGGCCCGCTGTCTACCCTGATGGCTTAATCTTAGAAGGGTTCACCCCGACGGGTTTCGTCCCATTAGATCCCACACCCTCAACTTTAAGGTCATATAACTTTCCGTCCAAATCCGACATTCGTGTTCTTGACCTCTATAAAGCCCATCGAAGTCGTTTCCAGCTGGATGCCTTGGTGGGCAGTGTGCTGGAGCCGGCCGGAAAGGGGCGTTCGAGGCAAGGTAGGCTGTCCGCAAGGCAAAACACGGTGACCCCAACTCAAGTCATAACTTTGTCCGATTCCGATTTGGATGTTCTTTGACTTCATGGAAAGCCTATTGAGCCAAGTTTCCCATCCGATTCCTTTGGAGGGCAGGAGGGTTTAGAGCCGGCTGGAAAAAGTCGTTCGGGCAGTGGCGGCTGGTCAACTGTGGCGCAATTAGTCATGTGTGACCTCAAACTTCGGAAGGTCATAACTTCTTCGTCCGGATTCCGATTTGGGTATTCTTGGACTTCATGGAAAGCCCATTGAGTCAATTTTCCATCTGGATGCCTTTGGAGGGCATAGGGTGTTGGAGCCATTGAAAGGCATTCGGGCAGCAAGGCTTGTCATCCTGTAAGGCACTTAGTCATGTGTAGACCTCCAACTCTGGGCTGCTCATAACTTTTCACTGATTCCATTCGGGTGTTCTGACTCATGGAAACCTACTGAGTCAAGTTTCCAGCCGGACTTTGGGTAGAGGGGTGCGGAGCCGCCGTAAAGGCGCTCGGGTATAAGGCTATCATCCTGCAAGGCAACTTAGTCATGTGTGACCTCCAACTCTCGGGCGTCATAACTTTTCCGTCCGAATTTGATTCTGGTGTTTTCGACTTCATGAGCACATTGAGTCAAGCTTTCAGCCGATGCCTTTAGAGGGCAGTAAAATGATTACTGAAAGGGGCGTCAGTAGGTAAGGTAGGGCTAGCCCGTATGGTCATTTAGTCATGTGTGACCTCCAACTTCGGGCTAGTCATGAACTCTCTTTTCTGTCTCGAATTTCGATTCAAAGGTTTTAGACTCTATGGAAAGCTCATTCTGAGTCAAGATTCCAGATAGGTGCTTGTGGAGGGCAGTGGGTGATCATAACCTTGCTGTAATCAATGTTTTGCACCGGGTGTGCAGGTTGCTTGGTTGTATCAAAGTGAATAGCTGGGTTTTAACATGACCATTGCATGGCATGTTGCGGGGATCATAGAAGCTTGTTGTATGTAGGGGACAGTTTGAACTGGGAACTCCAAAGTTTCTAGGTTTTATGGTTGTTTGAAGTTGTATGATGATTGGAACCAAACTGTCTATGATTGTGAAGGGGCCGGTACTGGCTGATGCTGGGTCCAAGATTGTGACTACAGGTGTTATCATTTAGAATAACATGCAAGTGTGAGTATGACATGTTAATGTATATCGTATGATGTATTAACATGATGTTGAATTATATAAAATATAATTAGGTAAGCCATTGAATTGGATCAGCATAAATTACAAGGGAAATAATTTTAGATGTCATCATATGAATTGGAATGACATGATGTACAGATACTTTTGTTATCATACATGATTGGATATGTTAGCATGTGTTGCATGAAAAAACGGCATAATGCATTTCATATGCACCTGGGGGCACCCTGTAATATTAGAGTGAGTGCATGACATGAAATAAAACAAAACGAAACGCTTAGGAAAGGAATTTCAAGGGAAGATTTTCGTAAGAATTGCCTTGAGTTGTCCATCAATTCATCTCAGAGGTCGACCCATGACCGTTTCAAAATGATCCAGCACTACCGGGCGGTAGTCCAATATATTTACCGAAACTCGGTACGATGCTTTCGAGAACAAAAAGTTTTTGTTTCGAAACTATGTTTTCTCACATTCGCCAGTACGCGTGAGGAGCCGCGAGGGCTCGAAGTGGGTGCGTGTTTGATTCTCATCCATATCATGTGTATATCTCAAAGTAGATCATATATGTTTTGCTCGAATGTGTTTATGTTGAATCGTTGCATGTGCACTTAGGTGAGGAGTAACCCATGTAGGAAAATTCCACTACTGGGCGTTGCTCACCCCGTCGTGGGATCCCCCTTTTCAGGTATGGGACAAGTACAGGTAGACGACGCTCCTTAGAGGCCGAGATTATGGGACGCATTTGGGACCGTAGAGGCGAAGAAATGGCAAAACTGGCCTTATTTATGTAATTTTGTAAATTCTGGAAAGACGATCCAGTTTTTTTTTTTTTGTAAATTGAAATTAAATACAATTATAAATTAACTCCTTTTTGTATAAAATATACATTTTGTGAGTATGGATGTATGGGCCAATGTACATTAATTAGTTTACGAGTCTCACGACATGAGACACAGTATCCCGTTGGTCGACGGGTTGTCAAACGGACACTTGTTTTGTCACATACATGACGCAATTTAGACATTCCTTCTAATGGGCATTCCACATGTCTAACCCCATTGCTGAAAAAGGCCGGGGGCTCAGAATTAACGCTAGTGGCCCTCACTGGAGACATGAGATTTTGGTGTGCTTCCTCGACAAACTTTACACTTCGACAGCTCACAGATCCGAAAGTATCAGGGCCAATAGTACCACTGCCTCAAGACTTTTCCCGCCAATGCCCGAGCTCCGATGTGATTTCCACATACGCCTTCATGTACTTCCTCAAGACGTAGTCAAGGCTTCTTCCTTGCAATGCACTTGAGGATGGGTGTGAAAAAACCTCGCTTATAAAGGGCTCCCCGATGAATAGTGAACTTGACAGACCTCGACCTAAGCTTAGATGCCTCCTTCGGGTCGTTTGACAGTAATCCTTCTATTAAGTAGTCCCAAATGGGGTCCATCCAGCTCGGCTCGGACATGACAGGAGAGATCTCTTCATCAGTTGAGGTCTAATGAGGGTTCGAGGAGGCGCTCAATGTGTACTATCGAGGTCTTCAAAGCCGCGTTTCGCTTTTTCTAGGGCATCCGTCGCGAATTTTCTCGCTCTCGGTATGTGCTTGATTTTGAACTTATACGAACTTTAAGTACTGACCTTCTTAATCACCTCTAGTCAGAGTCTTCATTGTTTTACTACTGTACTGAGTCGCCGCATACCTCTAGTTGATCAACCCACGGAATGGGCGAGGTTAACTCCCAAATTTATGACGGCCTCATACTCACTCGTTATTGGAGGCTCTAACCCAAATCTCAGCGCATACCAATATCTATTCGTCTGAGAGGTCAAATTGACGGCACCACTCCCTGGAGCATTGGCTAATTTTATCTTCTGATAACCTCCAAATGTGGAGGTTCGACGTCATCGGGAAGAAATTTCTGCTAAGCTCACTGAGGTGAATTCCATGACCTAAGTTTGCCAAGATATGCCCTTTATTGTTGTTTCGGGTTTGTATTTGATGCTCCAACTCGCCAAATTTAAGGGTCTACCATCAATCTTCCCAAGGTCTCTGGTTTGTGTAGCACTTGCCTCATTGGATATTCTGTTGAGATTTCGATGGTATGAGCTTGGAAGTAAGGTAAGAGTTTTCTGGCTGCAGTTACCAATGTCAGGATTAATTTCTCCATCTTTGGATATCTTTCCTTTACCCCTCTCGTAGCCGATCGCAATAGTAACTCGGTCAGCCGCACTCGCCTGCCTCGACCAGACGGCGTTGGCTGAGAAATCTGAAACGACCGTGTACAGAGTAAGCGAGCCTCCTGAGGACCCAGCCTACCGTGAACGGGAGAGCCTCGATAAGTTTTAACATTGTGAATGATTCTTCGCAGTGCATCCCATTGGAAAGCTTTTTTTAGAACCTGGAAGAAGGGCTGGCACTTATCGCTGGCCTTGGACACAAAACGGCTTAGCGTAGCTATTCTTCCCATTAAGCGTTGGACTTCTTTTATGTTTGATGGCGGCGGCATATCGAGCACAACTTTTATCTTGTCTGGGTTTGCCTCTATTCCTCGGTTGTTGACTATAAAACCCAAGAATTTTCCAACTGAGACTCCGAAAGTGCATTTGGCTGGATTCAAATTCATACTGTACTTTTTTAGGATCTGAAATGCCTCGGCCAAATGAGCTATATGGAGCTCGGTCGTAGTTGATTTTACTAGCATGTCGTCTATATATACCTCCATAGATGTCCCTATTTGTTTCCCAACATCCCGTTTCACCAACCTCCGTAGGTAGCTCCCGCTTTTAGTCCAAAAGGCATTACCCGACAGCAATAGTCCCCGCCTGCTGATGAATGTAGGCCCTCTGGTTGCTCAATCCATGCTGACGGTCA
Source organism: Tetrastigma voinierianum (assembly GCA_016808115.1). Taxonomy (NCBI): domain Eukaryota; kingdom Viridiplantae; phylum Streptophyta; class Magnoliopsida; order Vitales; family Vitaceae; genus Tetrastigma; species Tetrastigma voinierianum. The sequence goes on along the minus strand of JAEQBH010004699.1, from coordinate 117,646 downwards.
GCCTGGCGTTGTAATTCGCAGCCGGCGGTTCGCGGTCGGGCCGTGGTGTCTACTATGAGGTCGATCCGAGGTGGAGGAAGTTGTCTCTTAGGCATGCCCTGCCGACATCACTAAATCGACGCAGTAGTCGCCATTTGCCATTCGCTTTGATGAGCAATGACGCTGGCCAACCATTCAGTAGTATTCCACCTCCCTGATCGCTTCTCGCCCGAGCTGCCAACCTCCTCATTAATCGCTATCTTCCGGAGCGAAACTTCTTTTTGCTTAACCGGTTTGAGCCGGGATGGATCGACTCGGGCCCCGTGAGGATATCGAGGGGTCAATCCCTCCCATGTCCTCCTGCTTCCACGCAGAAACATCCTTGTTCTATTTTAAGAAGCGGATAAGGAGGCTTCTAAGGTCTTCCGCTAGCTTGGAACTAACGAAGTAGATGTTCGTAGCGATCGTCCACCGTATAAGCTCCAAATTTCTTTCGAGGGCTCAGTCGAGTGTTCACCTCGTCCCGCATGTCGAGTTCATTCCATTATATATGTTGTCGACCGCCTTTGCTCATTGATGCCGCAACATTCCTCGTCACGCGTCGGGTCTCCCGAATCCACCTCTACCGTTTAGGCGGGAACTTGATCACTGGCGTGATGTCGGAAGGGGATGACCTTTACGACACCGAGAGGGCCTGGCCCACAACACGTTATAAGCCGAGGCATCTGGGGCCATGAGAAATCTATCAAGTTGTTGCTCGGGTGCATGGGGTCTCCCAAAGTGAGCACTGGTCCGACAACCCTGTAAGGTAGCACTTTTTCTCCTGAGAATCCCAACAGGTACGACTGGTTCCAAATTCCCTTCCGGGCGTCTGATTCCTGTCGTGTCACGCAAAGATGAAGCTCAGATTTAGCTCTCCTCATTGCTCTGCCAGACCTCGTGGATTGTTTTGTTAGCCATAACCCGCCTTCATCACCAAAGGGTCGTCGTGCTGCTCGGTTATCCTTCCGGTCTCCAACCGAAAGAAGGTGTTATGGCTGTTCGCCTGAGAGGTGGAGTTTGGACACCGTCGCACTTCCAAGACCTCTCCCCGACTCGATACTACGCAAATGAGCCTTCCCGGGTCGGTACTGACTCCCACCTCCCGTAGAATCCTCTGCAGATCACATGGATTTCGTACGATGGTGTCGAGTCGGGGTCACGCCGAGGTGGTGGTGGTGGCTACGCCCGATCCTCGACCTGGGGCCATGTAGCGGCGAAGATACCCCGTCAATCAAGTATTCTATTTCCCCTTGAGCTATATGCAATCATCCGCTCATGCCCGTGTGGTCCCTATGGAACCTACGCATTCGGTAAGCGCAGCAGCGCCACATCTCTTTCGCTGGGTCCGACCACTCGATGGCCATCTCGTAAATTTTTCATGTTGTACTGCAAGACTGCGGTTACTGCGGATCAAGTAGTGAACCGCCGAGGTGAATACCGCTGTCGTAGCTCGGGCTGAGGTGGTCCCTGCGGTTCTCACACTCCCCTCGCCTTCTGGGATCGTTCTCCGTCCTTTCTGGGAATCTCTGGTCTCCTTGTCTCCTGTGGCTTGCCCTGTCGGCCTCGCTCTTCTCCTTGTGGGGTTGGAAGAGCTTCCTCTCTCGGGATACGAGGGCTTCTTCGCCATTAATGTACTTCATAATGAGCACCTCACCCATGTCATCGAGGATTCGCTGTTGAGATGGAAAACATTAAGTCTTCGATCGCATTCTAGCCCTGGGCGATGAATGCTAAGATGGCTAACTTCGTCTGAACATCTACTTTTAACGACTCTGGGCTGCTGAACCTCCTGACATAAGGCCTCAGCTTTCAAAGGGCTTCGCTTATGGATAACAAGTGATAACTCGGCTTCCTGTATGTCCTGACTCCAATGAAGTGGGAGACGAATGCGACAGAGAGCTCTCTAAATTAAGAGATTGACAATGGTGGGAGCCTGTTAAACCAAGCCAATGCTGGGCCTTTGAGCGTGATAGCGAAGGCTCTGCATCATACAAGATCTTGATATCTATGCAGCTCCATCTGGTTCTTATAAGTATTAAGATGGTCAACGGGATCCTTCGTTCCATCGAACGCTTCTATTTACTGTGATCCTAACTTTGTTGAAGTTGGGAATGTAGCACTCCTACCGTGAACGGGGACCCGCTTGCTGCACCAAGGTGTCCAAAGTCCGAGCTCGGGCCCTTTACAACTTCCTTTCACGTGGGCCGAGCCCGCCGGATGCCCTCAACCTCTCGCCTCCCATGATCGCTCTCCCATTCCTTGCCGATGAGGAGTCGCCCATCGCTTTCGGCGTTCCCCCCCGGTATCGCTCACGCGCCTCCTCCGGGGGGTGGCAAGGCTCGTGTCCCCGGCTCCGGGGCCTTGGATTATGCTTCTATTTCGCCGGCAGGGCCAAGGTGTGGCCGTTTCTTCCCGGCTGGGTGGTATTGTGGCCTTCGGGCATGTCGCAAGTCCCGCGGCGTTGCATCTCGTATGGTGAGTTGCTCACCCCCCTTTATCAAGCTGCTATTGGTGAGACGGAGTGCCTCCATCTCGCTTGTGTTATCGTATAGTTTCACCGGCGCCCTGGCTGTGAGGCTCCGCACATTCACGCTTCGGCCGGGTCTTGCATTCTGGGGGATCGCGTAGCTCCTGATTGTATTCCGAGTTGATACCATCAGTTAATAAGAGATCAACTTTATTTGTAAAGGAACTGTAGTTCCCATAGACGACGCCAAACTGATGATGCTTTTCACCTGAATCACTTGAAAGGTGTCGGATTTACTGGGCCGGTCCACACTCGATATCTAGTTCCTCTCAAGAAAACAAGAAACAAAAAGAACCTGGCTGGGCCAGCCCTGGCTCTTTCGATGAAGAGAAGGTCGACGCTAGGGAATGAAGTTTTTGTGCGTACCTTTCAATCAATGGGTGACCGGCATTTATGGGTAAAGACTTTCCCACTCATGGTGATACGTACTCTCTCTTATCGGGATGAGGGATTTTCTTTCCTTATCGCCGATTAATGTAGAGTAATTAAAGTTAGCTTATCGAGAATTATTATACTTCCTTATTGCGGTGATTCGATTCGGTTTATAGGATATGAGCTCATTTTCAAGTATCTACCTCGAGGCTGAATTGCCCTGCTTTGGGCCTACGCTGTGGACTCAATGCTTACCTGGTCTCGGCTTATAAAGTCTCCTTTAATCCCGCTCGGGTTTTGGGGTGAGCCCGCACGCCATTTTAAACCCTATCGTTGATGATCAGGTTACCACCCGTGGTACTCTCCTCTTCTTTCCTGTTGATTTCCTCACTAAGATTTTTATTATAAAAACAAGGGCTATATAGCAGAAATTGTGAAAATAAAGGACATCATGGGGTTCCAGAAAAAAACCATAGACACCATTTTTGGATGTTAGAAGAATGAAGGAGATTCAAGATGATGTTTGGGTAGACGAATGAATTTTTTTTGGAATGCCATGTTTGAGTTTTCTTGTTTTTAATATCAGTATCCATGGCACTGATATCCATAATCAGACAAATCGTTCGCTTGACTACCAGTTTGTGTTTTTTTTATTATTTATTTACCTACTGTTTATTAAAGTGAACTAACAATAATTCAACAATTATTGAAAAAATTCAAATGATCACAATAAATAAAAACCCATGTGAGGACCCCCTTCATACTGAGCACGTGATCGACTGACATCAATTCATCATCTTTGTACTCTCAATAATGATTTCTGTACGAGGTATATTGTAGTAAAAAGTTTTAAAACTGTCTCAATTTCAATTTATTTGAAAATTTTTGAACAAAAAATTAGGATCTCAAAAGCTTCAGGGTCCGAGGCCCACCTTGGGTCCCGCCGATTGACGGCCAGCCCAGCCCAAGCCTCGGCTTAAGAAGGGTCGACTGTGTTTGATTTAGGTCCGACTTCATTCACTGGTCACTGATTCATGGGCTTATTGGCTCGCCTAAAAAGCCCGTTAAGAGATCTGCCCAAAAAGCCCATCAAGAGACCCGCCTAAAAACCTGACCCCTCCACTTAAGTAGTTAGGTTTTTTTATTTAAATTGTATTTAAAAGTTAAATAAAAAATAAAAAGTAAGATTAAAAACAATTGGTATTAAAATGATTTATTTAAAATTTGTATCATCGAATATAATTACATTTGAAAACATATGAAAGTTTGTTGACACCACTATAAAATAAGTACATCCCAACCAGTCGACACCTACTCTATTTGTCAATCATTTGTACCTTTTCAACCATAAGAAAAATAAAAATACAATATACATTTAACGAAATATTTTATAATTTTAATCACTATTTTCTAGTGACGGGGAATTATCATGGATCCATTCATGTTGATAAATTCTGGGAGCTTCTCAGATTAGTCACTACAAATAACATGATCGTGCAATTTCTTGTCCACTAAATTTCAATATTTTAAACATACTATTGCTTCGATTGCTTCAAGTGACAAATTACATCGCTTTTTGCTAACCACTCTTCCATCTGCACTAAAAGCAGCTTCCGATGCGACTGTACTCATAGGCACGGTTAATACATCACGTGCAATAATAGATAACACAGGTTTTGTTTGTTATTTTTTTCACCATTCTAAAATTTCAAAATCTTCATCGCCTTCAAATGAAATTGTTTCACACTAAGATATCTATCTATATCGCTTGTACATTGGAGAACTAGTTGTTGTATTTTTCTACTTTTAAACATTTCTAAAGGGCTTTATAAAAAGATAAGGGAGCTTGTTGTGGGATGATGATTTTATCAAACTAATATCATTTCCATATTTTTATTTATAAATATTATATAAAATATATAATAACGAATTTACTTCATTTTTAATTTCTTCAATTTTTATTTGATCTTCATTGTAAATAACTTGTAACCATTCATCTAGAGCATCGAAATTTAATCTAAGGTCCACAACAAACCAATATAATAAATCAAATGATTCCCCAATATTTTAATCTTTTCTATCATTGCAAAATCAGACATTAAAAATTTCATAACTTAAATAATTTTGTAGTACCACAAAATACTTAGTTATTTGCATAATGACCTACGAAGTTGGATAATGCTACGTACAAAAATATTTTTGAAGGCATCAAAATTTCAAAAGACTCAGGAAGGTCCGCAATGTACAATCACAATCATTTAATACACCAACATTCACATCACAAATTATTATTGTATACTTATCGTATAATCGTACTACCTTTATATTTTGCACATTTTATAAAAGATTATAAGTAGAATTCCATCTAATTGACATATCTAAACTTATATTTTTTCTTTTCATATTTGCAATTTTGCAACAATAAAAAAATAATTCATGTTTTGCTTGGGAACAATTAATATTATATGCAATGTGTGACGCCCCCAATTCCCGAGTGGTCCCGCTGACCGTGAACCCTCATGTGAATACATGCTGTCTCATATCACGACCCATATATGAGTAAAATGGCCACATTGGCCCATACATCTGTACTCACAAAAATGTATATTTTATACAAAAAGGAATTAATTTACAATTATCCAAAATTGGGTCTTTTACCCAGATTTTTACAAAATACATAACAAGGTCATATATGACCATTTCTTCGTCTCTAAGACCTCAGATGTAAAACCTGAGAAAATTCGAATTTTCTGAAAAAGGGTAAAATGGTAATTTCGGTCAAAACCCGAAATTTTTCTAAATATTGGATGATGAAACGGACTTCACCATTGGAATCTTCTCGCGAAATCTAGCTACCACGCTGAATTTCATCAATTCGATAAAACCCAGAAAATTTGAATTTTCTGAAAATGAAATAGTATTTCGGTCAAACCAAATTTTTATATCTCTGATGATGAAATGGATTTCACTGTTTGGACCGTTTTGCGAATCGTCAAGGAATCTAGCGCTACTACGCCGACTTCGAGACATTGAATTTCGTGTTTTGAGGCACGGTGTCAAGCCGTAAAACTGGGCCAGAAGGAGATACTGACGACAAAAGTCACCTACTACACGTACTCCATGCACACATGTTGCATGATTAGTGAGGGGGTGGAGATCAATGGCTTAGATTAAGCCATGTGTCAAAAGTCACTTAAAAAGGGACAAGATGAGAATTAATGAAAAGTTCAATTGGATAAAAACAAAAATGGGAATAGTTATCTTCTCCATTGGAAAGCCAAAACGCATAGAGAGCAAAATTGGTAAATGAAGTTAGATTTTCAGGTTTGTGAGAGAGATAGAGCTACTTCTCTCTAGATTTCCCTTCGCTCGGGACCGCCGGTTCGACTGAGTAAGAAGTAAACTGTTCTACGCGGCGAGGCCACGCTGACACCGATTTGATGGAGTTTCACAACCCAAAAGGTAGGATCTTTTCGCATTTGATTTATTCCCTTGGCTAAGGGCCATTTTATTGATGAAGATTTGTCGAGGCCGAAGGCCATGCTATCGGCCCCAAAAGCTTTGAACCAGTGAAGAAATCCTTATCAGGGTCGTGAACATACAACCGAGGGTTTCACTGTTCACGTGATTTTGGTGTGATCTTTGTTATTGATTGATTCAAAATGAATTGCTTGTATTTGCTAATTAGCCCATGTGAGCTAATTTTGGTGTTATTGATGTGAATTTAATAACATGAATTGTGTGAATTAATTATGTTAATATATACATGTTTTATATATTAGGCATGAGTTGTCGATTGACATAATGCATTCCATATGCAATGGGGCATCCTAGAATATTAGGAGTGAGTGCATGACATGAAAGAAAATAAAAAAGGAAAAAATGTTTGAGAAAGGAATTTCATGGAAGATTTTCCGAGAATTGTGTTGAGATTGTCCAACAATTCACGCCGGAGGGCCCTATGAATTGCTCTCAAGGGTTATCAAACGTATCTATTCTGAGGGTTGTCCATTATTTACTAAACTCGGTAGTAAGTTTTCGAGAACAAAAAACTTTTATTTTGAAAATTGTATTTTTACTCACATTTGGCTTAGGCAAGTGTGAGGGAGTCGGTGAGGTCTCGAGACATGGGTTTTGGGCATGTAGACATTCAAGTAGGATCATGTATTTGCTTGAGTGTGATTGTTTGCCATGACATGTGCACTTAAGGTGGGGAGGTAACTATGGTGGAAATTATTATCACTACTTCAGCATTGCTCACCCCCGTCGAGGATCACTATTTCAGGTACAGGGAGTGTACAGGAGGACGACGCTCACTAGAGGCCGCGTTTTAGAAGAAAGCCGACTTGTGGCTTTGGCATTTTCATTTTTGTATAACATGTATTAAAACTGTAAATCTTAATATATGTTTGAATTAAGAGTGATGTATTAACTCTTGAACTATTGGTATAGTCGATGTATTTTTGATGAGTATTGGGATGTTTGGGGCCAAAGTGACCATTTTTACTCATTTTAATTGTATATGGACCCAAAGTAAGTGTCTTTTGTAAAATATCGGACAGTTGTATCTGGTAGAGCTCCCGCACAAAGAGACTTTGCCCGATTTTCAAGGAGTGGAAACTCGTTACCCGACATCCACGAATATTCCGCGGGTTGACGGGTTGTCAATGAGACACCCCGGTTTTGGGGCCACAAATTGGTATCGAGCTAGCATAATGGTCAGCTAGAACTTGATGGGCATGGGTTAGATCATGCATTCATCAGGCATTTGATGATTGACGGTGATTGTGGTGGTGTGATTTGTATGCTTGGTAAGTAGTATAGGAGAAATTAAACCTTAGAAGGCTGAGAGAAATTTGGGCAAATAGTCCAGAATTAAATGATTTTTTTTTTTTTTTGTGCGTGTCGGAATGGCTAATGCCAATTTCTAGGTATCGGGTCCCGACCTAAAGCCTGGGGTCGTGACGGCAGAGGCTGGGCGCAACCCGATTTTGGGTCCTAGGTCGCGACTTTAATTTGAAGTCGCAACTTGGTTTAGTCTTGAGAGAGTTGCGACCTGGATTTTTAGGTTGCGACCGGGTTGGAAGCCTTGAGGAGCAACCTCGGTCGCGACCGGGCCGGGTCACACCGCTGGGCGTCGCAGAGGAGACATCGCTATCGTCGCGACGTTTCGCTTTGAGGTCACGACCGCCCGGTTGAAGTCGAGGTCGCGACCCGGTTTGTCTGCTGGGATGGGTGAGGTCGCGACATAGGATCATTGACATCGCGACCGGGCCGGTCGCCCAAGAGGTCGGACTCCGAATGAAGTCGACCGGCCCGACTCGGGCAGTGGAAAGGAGGCTGCGACCTAGCCTCGTGTCACGACTGTAATCAGTGCTTTGCGCCCACGACCTGGCGCCTCTGCCGACCACGCGCATGCCCACAAGACCAACCTCAAGCCAGCGCAAAGAACATACACGAATTCCAGCACCAAAGCGCAAATCCCCACGACCGGGTTCTGTGTGCGCGCACCGCACCCAACCTATTTTTTGACTCAAGTGCACCGCTTATAGTCATCAGCTTGGAAACACTATTCATGGACACTGTAAACAAAAAAGAGTACAAAAATTTTAAAATTTTCTTTTTCTTGTGTGTGATTTAACATATGGGATATTTATATTGCATTTACTATAAAATGCATCATGTGGTGTGTGAAATTTGTGTGTGGAATGTCTCGAGGCTTGCTTACACCTTAGTGATGCCGCATCGCCGTGATAGAGTCAGCTTCTAAAGGTTGAGGCCTGAGGAGCCCTCGCATGTGAGTTCTCCCCTAGGATTAGGCGAGGATAGGGATGATATGTCGGTTGGCAGTTAGAGATCCTGGGATTCTACTCAAAGCGGACCTGATGGTCAAGGACATGTCGTAGCTCATGTCATCCCTGGGGATGGATTGCCCGACAGCCTTTGGCTGCAGTTGTCATTGATTATGAGCTGCAGAGGGTTACCACCTACACCAGGATCTGCACTGCAGGTTGTATTTCGTGGGACAGTATGATATTTTGCCTAGATGCTGTATGAGTCCGTGTGTCGTGGATTACGTGGTTAGCTAGCAAGCTCTCCACTGGAGGACGAGGTGAGACCTGGACTAGATCTCCCTCAAGTAGTCCGCGAAAGGTGAGGATGTTTTTCCGGATGAGCTACCGGGATTGCCTCCCCAAACGGTTGTAGACTTCGGCATCGAGTTACACCCTGGTACTTCGCCCCAATCTCATGACTCTCGCATAGGATAGCACAAGCTGAGTCATAGAACCTTTTCGCAGTCCAAATTTCCACAGGAGCTAATGGACAAGGGGGAGTTCATTAGACCGGAGCACTTCACTACGGGCGCCTGCCTGCTCAATGAAGAAGAAGGACAAGACCCTTCGATTGTGCATTGACTATAGGCAATTAAACAGGGTTACGGTCAAGAATAAGTACCCATTGCCGAGGATTGACGATTTGTTTGATTAGTTGAGAAGAGCGTGAGTTTACTCCAAAATAGACCTTCGCACTGGTTACCATCAGCTGAGGGTTAGGGAGACAGATATCCTTAAGACAACGTTTAGGACGCGTTATGGGCACTTTGAGTTTACAGTGATGCCCTTTGGATTGACGACGCGCCAAGAAAGATTCATGGATCTCATGGCTAGGGTATTCCAACCCTATCTAGACTGGGCGATCGTGTAGTCTTTGTGGATGACATTGATCTACTCCTGCCGAGCGGGAGCATGAGGATCACTTAAGGATCGCTTGCGCTTGCCGAAAACCATGTTATACGCCAAGTTCAGTAAGTGCGAGTTTTGGCTTACTGAGGTGAGATTTTTGGGACACGTGGTGTCAGCATCAGGCGTGTTAGTGGACCCAGAGGAGGTAGAGGCCGTGACGAGTTGGGAGAGGCCGAAGTCAGTCTTTGAGATACGTAGTTTCTTGGGATTGGCTGGGTACTACAGGAGATTCATTGAGGATTTCTCCCGATTAGTGGCACCTATGACGAGATTGACCCGGAAGGAGGTTAAGTTTGATTTAGATGACAGATGCGAGGAGGCATTCCAGGAGTTGAAGAGGAGGCTTACTTCAGCTCCTATCTTGATAGTCCCGGACAGGGGACAGGGGTACATAGTGTATTGTGATGCCTCGAGGGCCGGATTGGGATGTGTTTTGATGTAATCCGAGAGGGTAGTAGCTTATGGTTCCCTTCAGTTGAAGAATCATGAGCGAATTACCCCACACACCGACATGGAGTTGGCGCACTAGTCTCGCCTTGAAGATTTGGCGCCACTACTTATATGGCGAGGAGTTCAAGGTGTACTCAGACCATAAAAGTCTAAAGTATATTTTTACGCAGCGGGACCTTAATATGAGGCAACGCAGATGGATGGAGTTCCTAGAGGATTATGACTTCATGTTGCATTACCATCCTGGTAAGGAAAATGTGGTGGCTAATGCACTCAGTCGGAAGTCACGGGGAGCATCGCCAGTAGCGCCTTCCTGAGTGGCGCATGCTCGAGACTCCGACAATTAGCTACGCACTGGAGCGCACTCGGGTAATGCCGTGAGTTTATTAGCTACACCGCCTCTCGTTGAGTAGAGGATCGTGAGTCCCGTGACGACGCAAAGATAGTGTCCATCAGTGGACCGTACACCAGTACAGTGATCGAGGGCTGGACATTCCACGCAGATGGTAGTCTTCTAGATAAGGGACGTAGTATTCTGGCCAATGATTTGAGAGGAGATTCTCGTGGAGTTTCATCAAGCTCGATTTGTCGGTCCAGGTGGCACGAAGATGTACTGTGATCTTCGTCGCCGCATTCACCGGAGCGAAATGAAGAGACACGAGGGGACTTTGTTTCGACGATGCCTCACGTGTCATCAAAGTTAAGGTCGAAAGCACTAGAAACCGTACAGGCAACTCAGCCATCGGAGTGGTCGGTTTTGTGCTGGGAGCACGCCACGATGGATTTTGTGACCCACTGACACGGACAATTCTGTGGACATGATGCGGCGGGTGATAGTGGACCGGCTCACTAAGTCGACACATTTTCTAGCCGCGGCGGATGACCTTCACATCGAGACTCGCCGGCTGTACATTCGAGAGATCGCTCGCTACATGGAGTACCGGGGTATCCATAGCGCCGATAGAGACTGAGGTTTACGTGCACTTTGGAAGAGTTTCAAAAGGCTATGGGCACACGACTGACCATGAGCATGTACCTTCCACCCACGTATTATTAGTCGGCTTAGAGTAGGACCATATAGGTGGTTAGGAGGACATGTCATGAGCATCCCGATCATAAGGGTAGCCGAGTTACATTTCGCTCTTAGTGGAATTCGCCTCTATAACAATAGTTATCAAAGTAGTATACGATGGGTAACTGTATGAGGTATCAGATGGAGGCCATGCAGATCATCGATATGTTGGACCGGGGTGGAGAGAACTCCATCACGGTCTTGATCTCCCATTAGAGACACCTCAGAAGGTAGCTTGATACGATAACGCCTTCCTCATGGCTCGCAGCCTAAGCAGTAAGAGTTGCGCCGATGTGCGACGCCGACCCTAGAGTTCGAGGTCGGAGATCACGCCTTCTCAAGGTGATGCCTAAGAGGAGGGTCGCCCGGGCAAGCGAGGAAGCCATCGCCAGGTTCATCAGTCTCCAAGCATACCGAGGGTAGGCACCGAGCTGCATCGGTTGGATTTACCGCCCAAAGATGTTAGGTGTCCATGAGGTTTCACGCCTCCATGCTCGGTTGTTGTACACCCAAATCCAGCCTGCGTAGCTGGATCGGGGGAGAGACGAGGTTGACACGGATGGACCTCTTCGAGAGTGGACCAGCAGGCATTATGGATAGCCTGGATCGTTTTGTGGGACGTAAGACCGTGAGGCTAGTGAGGGTGCTATGGCGACATCATGGAGTGGAGGGAGTCAACGTGAGTGCGAGACACGTACACGCCACCTATCCCTTCTCTTGCTTAGGGATGAAGGTACGTGGTTTAGTCGCTTAATACTTAAATGGACTAGTTTACATGCATGGTATAGTGCACGTCGTATATGAGTTGTTGTGATCAGCCCACTTCTCGGACGAGATTCCTTTTAAGGAGGGGAGAATGTAAAACCTGGGAAAATTCGAATATTTTGAAAAAGGGTAAAACGGTAATTTCGGTCAAAACTCGAAATTTTTTTAGATATCAAATGACAAAACGGACTTCACCGTTGGAATTGTCTCACGAAATCTAGCTACCACGTCGAATTTCGTTGAATTATGAGATAAGAATTTCACGCTGAGGCACCGGTGTCGTGCCGAACGGTTTGTAGAGACATGTGATGTGAAAAAGTCACTTACTACATGTACCCATGTGATACATGCTGCATGATTGAAGGAGAGGTGGGAGATGAAATGACTTGCATTAAACTCGTGTCAAAAGTCACTTAAAAAGGGACAAGATGAGAATTAAATTAAAGTTTAATCGATAAAGAAAAACATAGAATAGTCATCTCCATCGAAAGCCAAAAACATGCAGAGAGTAAAATCTTATATGAGTTAGATTTCGAGGTTTTAGAGAGAGAGAGCTACTTCTCTCTAGATTTCGTCGTCTTGGACCGTCTGCCTCTCTACGAGCAAAGAAGTAAAGTTGTTCCCACGCGAGGGCTACGTGTGGACACCGATTCGTGGAGTTCCAAAACTACAAGAGGTAGGATCTTTTCGTACTTGGTTTATTCTTTAAATTTAAGGACCATTTTATGGACGAGACGGTTGAGGCCTGTATACGTGTTAATCTGGCCCCAAAAGCTTTTAACCAAAGTGAAGAAATTCCTAATTGTAGGGTCGTGAACAAAGGCCAACCCGAGGCTCCCACCCTCACGTGATTTTGGTGTGATTTTCAGGTTGTCGAAAGTGATTCAAAATGAATTACTAGATTTGCTAATTAGCCCATGTGAGCTAATTTTGGGTGTTATTGATGTCAATTTAATAACATACCAGGTGAATTATTTATGTTAATGTATACATGTTTTATATTTTAGCATGAGTTGTTGGATTGGTATATCGCATTCCATATGCAATTTGAGCATCCTGTAATATTAGGATGAGCGCATGATACGAAAGTTAAAATAAAAAGGAAAATGTTTTAGAAAGGAATTTCGACGGAAAGATTTTCTGAGAATTTGTCGGGAGATTGTCCAACACCACGCTGAGGGCCCTATGAATTGTTTCTGAGGGTTATCCAACAAATTCGCCGAGTAATGGGTCTAATATATTTACCGAACCGGTAGTAAAAGCTTTCGAGAACAAAAAGCTTTTGTTTTGAAAACCGTATTTACTCGCATTCGCTTAGGCATGTGAGGGAGCTCTGAGGACTCGAGACACGGGCCTTGGGCATGTAGACATTCAAGTAGGATCATGTATGTGCTTGAGTGTGATTGTTCTTCCGCGCATTACGCGATTCTGCGAGAGTAACCCATGCAGGAAATTATCGACACAGTATTTGTTTCACTTTTGCTGAGATCACTATTTCGTATAGTAGCGTATTGCGAGACGACGCTACTAGAGGCCGTGTTTAGAAGAAAGCCGGACAGGGTTTTTGGTATTTTCTACATTTTGTATAACATGGCTAAAATTGTAAATCTTAATATATGTTTGAATTAAGAGGATTTATTAACTCAACTATTGGTGTATATAGTCATGTATTTCTTTACGAGTATTGATGTTTGGGCCTGGGCACATTTTTACTCATTTTAATTGTATATGGACCCGGTGTGGTCTTTGTAAAATATTGGGACAGGTTGCCATGTGATTGGGACAAGTTGTATCTTGGGTAGAGCTCCTCGTACAAAGGAGACTTTGCCCGATTTTCATGAGTGGTGTCGGGTTACCCGACATCCATGAATATTCCGCGGGTTGACGGGTTATCAACGAGACACCCCGGTTTTGGGGCTTCACATCCGAGATAGTCGGAATTTAACATTTTTTGAGACACCGGGTTTCGTGCCTTAAAACGGCTCGTGAGAGACATGTGATGTGACAAAAGTCACCTACTACATGTACTCATGTGACACATGTTGAATGATTAGTGAGAGGATGGAAATGAATGGCTTAGATTAAGCCATGTGTCAAAAAATCCACAACTTAAGGACAAGATGGGAATTTTGCAAAAGTTTAAGTGTATAAGACAAAGAGCAATAGTTATCTTCTTCTATTTTAGCGACCAAATCATAATGAGTGGCTGGTTCAGTTTTTAGAGAGAGAGAGCTCCTTATCTCTAGATTTCCTGCTGGTCGGACCGTCGGTTTGCTTCGGGCCAAGAAGTAAAGCTGTTCTACGCGGAGAGGGCTACGCGTAGACATCGATTTAGTGGAGTTCCGATAACTCCAAGAGGTAGGGATCTTTTCCTACTTGTGTTATTCTTTGGCTAAGAGCCATGTAAATGGTTAGGGATATTCTAAGGCTTGATTTAGCCGTAATTTCGGTCTCAAAACATTTGAACTGAGTGGAGAAAATCTCTAATTGTGTGGCCGTGAATAGTGCCAACCCGAGGGTTTCACTGTTCACCTGATTTTTGGTGTGAATTTTTATGGTGATGAGTGATTCAAAATGAATTGCTTGATTAGTTAATTAGCTCATGTGAACTAATTTTAAAAGTTATTGATTGGAGAATCGAATAATATGAATTATGAGAATTAATTGCGGTTAATACATGCATGAAAATATATTAGCATGAATGGCTTGGAATTGTGTGAGAATTAAGATGTTAATGCATGTAATTAAATGTGTTAACATGAGGTGGAATTATATAAAATATAATTGTGTGTAAGCCATTGGAAATGAATTGTAATTAGCTCAAGTGAGCTAATTTTGATGTTATTGATGTGAATTAAATAAAATGTGACATGTATGTAAATTTTGTTAATATATGTGTAAATGATATATTGGCATGTGTGGTTTGAGAATGGCATAATGCATTTCATATGCACCGGGGCAATCAAGAAAATTAGGTGTGAGTGCACGACATGAAAGAAAATAAAAAGGATTTTTTTCTCGTGGTTGGCGTACGCGCGAGAGCCTGAGGACTGGTGACACGGATCGGGTATGTGTATTATTCAAATAGGATCATGTATTTCCTTGAGTGTGTGTTTATGTTGAATCTTTGCATGTGCACTTAGGTGGAGAGTAACCCATGTAGAAGATTTTCACTACTGGGCATTGCTCACCCTATCGAGGGATCACTATTTCAGGTACAAGGAGTGTACAGGAGGACGACGCTCACTAGGGATTGCATTTTAGAAGAAAGCCGAGTTGTGGCTTTGGTATTCATTTTGTATAACATATACTAGAATTTTAAATTTTGATATATGTTTTGGTTAAGAGTATTGTAATAACTCTTGAACTATTGGTAAGGTAGTTGATGTAATTTTGATGAGTATTGGTGTAAGGTTCAAGTAATTACTTTACTTTATTTTTATTCATAAGGTGGACTCAGTGTCGCTAGAAAAATTGGGACAAAGTTGCCATGTTATATTTTGCAGAGCTCCCGCATGTTAGACTCTGCCCGATTTTCGTGAGTGGTGTCGGGTTACCCAACATCCACGAGTATTCCGAGGGTTGACGGGTTGTCAACGAGACACCCAGGTTTTGTGGTGTCACATCGGATGCGCCCATCCTGTGTGGAATTGGTACCTGAAATACTCTTTTCCTCGATGTGGTGAGCAATGCCCAAAAGAAGGAATTATCCTACATGGGTTACTCTTCACCTAAGTGCACATGTAATAACAACCAAACACATTCAAGTAAAACATGCAAGTCCCTACTCAAATGTTCACGATACAATTTAATGCGACTCAATCTTTCCCACTTCTCGAGCCCTCACTAACTCCCTTATGCATGCCTAAGCCAAGTGTGAGAAAACACTGTTTTCAAAATAAAAGATTTTTGTTCTCGAAAACATACTACCAAGTTTCGATAAAATCTATTGGACAACCCTCCGAGGTGAATTGTCGTACTTTCTCCGAAACGCTCATGGGCCCTCTCGACATGAACCGGCCGGACAACTTCCAAGGTACTCGGAAAATCTTCCTTGGAATTCCTTTCACAACCATTTTTATTTTCGTCATGCACTCACACCTATTGTTTTAGGTTGCCCAGGTGCATATGAAATGCATTATGCCATTTTCATACAATACATGCCAATGTATCAATCATGCATATATTGACAAAATTCACTTACTAACCACATGTTATTTATTCATAGCAATAACATCAAACAATTTCTACCGGCTAATAAACAATTTAATTCCAATGGCTCACACACAATTATATTTCATATAATTCAAACATCATGTTAACACATTAAATTCCATGCATTAACATATTATTTTCCACACAATTCAAGTCATTCATTTTAAGCAAATTCACATTGATGTTTTCGATCCAACACGAATCGGGGACAAAGGCGCCGGGTTGTCCATGGACAACCCTCCATCAACCTCTGCTCCACTTTGGAACCGAACCATGGCCGCGAGCCTCTCAACACCTAAGACCACAATTTAACACACATGTAAAGCACCCGAGCTATTGCTGAGATCGGGCTCGGGATCGGTCTAAATGGGTCCCAAAGATTTCTAGCATGTAGTCCCAATTTTCAGGACCGGCCAAACACCATTCACACCACCATCCAACCACACAAGGCTCTTAAACAAGAATTAAATCAAGTAGGAGAAAACCCCTACCTCCCGGAGTTTTCGAAACTCCACAAAAACCCGCGGCCCACGCAGCTCTTACCGTGGGGAGCAATCTTTGCTTCACCACCGAATTGGATGGTCCGACGCCAGAAATTAGATAGTTACACTTCAAAAATCCCCTCTTTCTCTCCTTCCTTTCTCTCTCTAATTCTCCCTCCCAAACCGCTTGGGAGAAGAGAGGTGTCAAGATTTGGGTCCTTACTCACATGTCAATCTTCTATCGATCGGATTATAATCTCATTCTTTATCCACCCACCTTTGATTTTCATCTAATGGCATCATGCCATGTGTCCACCCATGGCCCACCTTTAGCTCATGTTTGACTAATTCTGCACCTGACACGTGGCACCTCTTGAGCCACTCAAAATGTGCCAAGTGTCCCACACTACCCCCTTTGCTTTGAAAAATGTGAAATTCCGACTTTTCGGATTCGACGAAATTCGACGTGGTAGCTAGATTTTGCGAGACGATTCCAACGATGAAGTCCGTTTCATCATCCAAGATCTAGAAAAATTCCGGATTTTGACCGAAATTACCATTTTACCATTTTCCAGAAAATTAGGATTTTCTCGGGGTTTCACACAATGTCTATAATTTTTTCTAATGTACTATCAACTTGTTTTAATCCATCTCTTACAATTAAATTTAAAATATGTGCACAACAACGTACGTGAAATAATTTCTTGCTGATCCTCTTTATTTGCCAAAATCTTTTAATTCTTTGTATTGTCGCATCATTATTAAGCATTATCTAAATGTTATTGTATTTATTTTATCATGAATACCTAAATCTATAATTCATCATTATATTAAAGTTATATATTTTTACCACTATGTGGAGTATTTATTGTTTTAAATGAAATTATTCTTTTTATTAACATCCATTCACTATCTATATAATGAACAGAATACATAAAATGCCTCTATATATGCATTAAAGATGTCCAAATATCGTGTTAAACAAATTTTCCAAAATTTGCAAATTATTTTAAATTTTCTTTTTCTCTGCTTGAAATTTTTTCATAATACCTCTTCCTGACCAACCTGAAATGAGGACACCAACGCCAATCTGTTTCTGGAATATTCATGAGTTTCCATCATATTAAAAGGTTGTTCAGCTCTTATTATGTAATCAATCATTCCTTCATGACACGAAGACTCATCATAAGAATTTTTTTTTAAATTTCCACATTCATCTTTACCTAATTGCATATAATTTCTAATATCTACATTATGCTTAGCTTTACACTGTTCATTATGTCTTTTTAGATGACTTGTGCCCGAATTTGATCCACCACTAAGAAGTTTGCTACAAATTTTACATTTTGCTTTTTTTATTTTATTATTTTCTAAAATTATTTCTATTCTATAAAAAAATTTCATATATTTGAATTAAATTTTTTTCTTGATGATGCACATGGACTAGAAGAAGATGCACACACTACAAGGAAAAAATTGATCAATGATGCTTTTAATGCAGGAAGAGTTACAATGACGCTTCCCTAAAGCATCATGGCATAGACTGTCATTGTATATATTTGAATACATTGACGCTTGTTATAAGCGTCATCTTTTTGTGAATCAATACATTGAGACTCATTTGAAGCGTCATTGTCTACTTATCCTAATAATATCTTTACTATGACACTTTTATGAGCGTCATTGATTTTTTTTTTGTTCTTGTGTTGAACCTTGACACTCTTTACAAGTGTCATCATCCTGTTTACATTAGAAATCCTATTTGCATTAATTTCATTAGTTATAAATCATAATATAACATCTCATAGTTATTCAAAATCTATACATGTAAAATATAAGTCATATAGAAAAGAAAAAAAAACAATATCAAAGTCATGGATAAGGAAACAAAAGCTATCTATATATCGCTTGATCCAAAATTGCATTTGTACATATTTCCAACATGTTTCATAGATTTTGTGTATATAAATACAAAAATGTTCTTTAATTATTGCAGCGGAGGATCTTTCTATTGAGAGTGCGCTAAGCCCATCAAAATCATCACATGAAGCCTGTTCCCGTTGAAATGTGGGAAATAAAGTCAATTAAATGAATAATTACATTTATTACTTAGATGGAGTTTGATGTTTTTATGATTGATATTAGAAAGAAAACAATTGCAATATTTACACATTATACACGTGCAAACAGATATAAAAAAAAAAACAAATCTTCATGTTTTTTATATGATTAGATATAGAAAATCAAACAAAAAACTTTCTAAACCAACTGAACCAAGACATTGTTTTGCTATTTTGATGAGTGCTAGTGTTGTGACATTCAAGGTTTTAAATGAAAATTGAACTCAATTAGAATAATACCTTCACGTAAAATAATATAAAAATGATAACTAGTAATATAGAAACTAACTCAGAGATAAAAGAGAATATAAACAAAAAGGTTGACACAACATTATGAATATATATTCATATCTGAAAAATAACCAAGTCATTCAAAATAATACAAATTTTAAGAAAAAGAAGCATATATTTGGGTATAACTTTCTAAATTGATAATTGGTAGAGTATCAAATCATAAACAAAGTGAAATATAATTCAAGTCAAGTATCATCACCGGGTTTTTGGAAAATAAAGATTAATGATTCCATATGCAAATGAATATAGCATAAAGGAAACACTAGGCTATAAACTTAGAAGATAATATAATAAAAAACATGAATGTAAACAGATATTTGGAATCAAAAGCAAATCAAAAGTCATAAAGTGTCCGATGTTTAATGAAAAATATATATCTCACTTATACTTACTATTAATTAAAAAACACCAATCACTGATTCTATCGTAATGTGATTCTTCAACTTGCCAAAAAATTTATGCATCTAGAAAGCAATTATAATAACATAAACTCAACAAAAGCAAGAAATTGATCTGTAAGAGACTTCATACATCGTCGCCAAAATATACTAATGAACAACCAATTTTCTTTACAAGGTATTGGCATAACTACAATATTTTGTACTACCATTAATATCAGATAAAATATATTATGTCAACTTTTACTTTTCCTTCACCAATCCACAAAAGCTTTTCCATAGCTAGTGGATAGTTATTCCTTTCTTTTGCATACAACATCAACATAAATATGAAACCCGAAAATTCGAATTTTCTCGGTGGGTAAATGGCAATTTCGGTCAAACCCGAAATTTTCAGATCTTGATGATGAAACAGACTTCACCATTGGAATCACTCCATTTAAATAGCTATCGTCAATTTCCTCATTGAATTCCGCATACCGAATTTCACGCTCTTCAAGACCGAGAGCCGACGCTGACACGTATGTGTGTCGGGTGGCTTCACATTGAGGCACATGTCAAGCCATGAGCAAGTCAAAACAATGAGCCTGGCATCGGGCTATAGGTGACCATGTGACATCATGTAATTGGAGGTAACTGCGGTGACGGATAAAGAGGATAAGTGGAAATCCAAGACCAATGAGAAATTGACACGCGGGCAAGTGAAAGGAGAAATAGCCCATCTTGGACTAAGCAAAGGATGGGAGAAAGAAAAGAGCAGAAAGAAAGAGGGAAGAAAAAGAGAGAGTTTTAGAGAGAGAGACTCACTTTCTCTAAATTTCCGACGATCGGATCGACTCGCTTTTCAAGCTGAGCAAGAGGAAGAGTTCAATCTCTACCAAGGCTTCGTGATAGAGACTGGAGTCGGGAGTTTTGAAAAAACCCAAGAGGTAGGGGTTTTCTCCTACTTGGTTTAATCACCTAAGGGCCATCTGGGGCCAGCATATTGTGTGAGGCCTGAGTGGTCAGGTGGAACTGGTCCCAAGACTTTATGACAATGTGTTGGAGATTTCGAGACTATTTTCGGACAGTCCGGGGACTGCTTTTTGGGAGTAATTAATTGTCCTTGTGTGCCATTTTTATGTGTTAGAGTTAAAATGAATGAAGGTGTGGTTGTCTTCTGTCTCTAAGGGGAATGTTTGATGTGTTTCAACCATAGGAAGCTGCCATATTGTGGTAAGACACATTAATCGACTTGTAACAGTTTTTGAGGGAAATAAAGGGAATTTGGTAGTGAGTACTTCAGGTAAATTGTAGCCACATCAGTGAACTTCATGTTAGGCTTTTAAATTTTTCAAATCGGACCTCTATAGCCCAAGTTATGGTCTATTTACCAGAAGAGTCTAGTTGAAGGGCTGTCCGGCTGGGTTAGTCACTGGATGGGTTCACAAATTCCCGGGATGGGTTCAAACAATTTCGATGGGTTCCGCTCGCTTAGATCATGACCTCCAACTCGGAAGGTCATAACTTCCTCAACCGAACTTCGATTCAAGGTTCTTGGACTCCTATGGAAAGCCCATTGAGTCAAGTTTCCAGCTGAGTCTCTCGAGGGCAGGGTGCTGAGCTACCGGTGCGAAGATTCGGGAAGGTAAAGTAGCTAGCCGAGTAGTCGCTTAGTCATGTGTGACCCTAAATTCGGAAGGTCATAACTTTGTCCGACTCTTATTCGGGTGTTCTTAGATTCTATGGAAACTGCATTGAGTCAAGATTTCATCCATGTTCCGTGGAAGACATTTGGGTAATCAGGCCGCGAAGGCCACGGCTAGTGCCGGGTTGGGCTAGCCGCAAATGTTTCATTCATGTGTGACCTCCAACTTCTAGCGTCATAACTTCTTCGCTCTAATTCGATGGAATCGTGTTCTTGGACTCTATGGAAAGCCCATTGAGTCAAGATTCTAGCTGTAGGCTTATGGAGGGCATCAATCGGATCCCGTCTGAGAGGCTCCCAGTAGCAACGAATGTCCGCAGGACCGCCTAGTCATGTGTGACCTCCAACTTCTGAAGGTCATAACTTTCTCGTCCGAAATTCCTGGTGTTCTTGGACTCTATGGAAAGCCCATTGAGTCAAGTTTCTAGAAGGATGCCTTTGAGGGTGCGGGTGCGATCTGGCCGAAAATGGGCTCTCAAGAAAGTAAGGTAGACCGTCCGGTAGGGACTCAATAATCATGCGAATTTCCAACTTTGGAAGGTCATAATTCTTCGTCCGAATCCGTCGTGGGTGTTCTTGGACTCTATGAAAGCCCATTGACTCAGTTTCAGCCAGATGCCTTTGAGGGTAAATGGTACTGAACTTGTCACTGGTAGGATCAGCTTAGTCATGTACGACCTCCAACTTCGAAAAGGTCATAACTTATCTGGTCCGAACCCTGGTTGGGTGTTCTCGGGACTCTGGAAACCCCATTGAGTCAAGATTCCATCAATAATCTTGTGGAGGGCAGTTGATACTGGAGCTAGCCGAAAAGGGGCTCCTAAGTGAAGTAAGGTAGGTCAGTTCGTGGACCGGCCTAGTCATGTGTGACCTCCAACTTCGTAAGGCCGCAACTTCTTCATCCGATCCTATTTTTCTATGTTCTCGACTCTATGGAAAGCCCATTGAGTCAATATTGCAGCCATATGCCTGTGGAGGACATTGGCCAATCGCAGGTTTAGTTTTGGCCAGTTAGTTGTGTGTTACTTACCAGGTGGAATAACATGCAAGGTGAATATGACATGTTAATGTATTTATGATGTGTATTAACATGGGTCATGCATGGAGGAGAATTATAATTATCCATGGTATAACATGTTGCTCATTAATATATTTATGCATGCTTGATATATTAACATGTATGATGATCGTGGATACCAGGTTAGTATATGGATGATTAATATATTAACATGAATTGTTGTGAAATGGCATATTGCATTTCATATGCACTGGGGAACCTAGAGTAATAGGTGTGAGTGCAAGACATGAAAGAAAAAGGAAAATGGTTGTGAAAGGAATTTCAAGGGAAGATTTTCCGAAGAGTTACCTGAGTTGTCCACGCTCATCTCTGAGGTCGACCCACATGACTGCTTCGGAAAAAAAATGATCCAAAAATTCCCCTCGGAGGGTAGTCCAATATATTTATCGAAACTCGGTATGATGCTTTCGAGAACAAAAATATTTTGTTTCGAAAACGATGTTTTTCTGACATTTGGCTTAGGCGCATGTAAATGAGGGAGTCACTGTGGCTCGAGACACGGCGGTGGGTCACATTCTCATCCATATCATGTAGACATTTGAGTAGGAACATATATGTTTCTGAACGTTGCGTGCTATTGCATGTGCACTTAGGTGGGAAGTAACCTATGTAGGATAATTCCACTATTGGGCATTGCTCACCCTGTCAAGAGAAAATTATTTTAGGTACCGAAGGTTCACTTAGGGATGGAACACATCCGAGTTCTTAGAGACGAAGAAATGACCATATGGCCTTGTTATGTATTTTATAAAAATCTTGGTAAAAGACCCAATTTTGGGATAATTGTAAATTAACTCCTTTTTGTATAAAATATACATTTTAAGTAGTATGGGATGTATGGCCAACGTGGCTATTTTACTACGTATATGTCTCATGATAAAAGACACAAGTATTTCGCAGTCGACATATGGTCACAGGACTTCGAATTCAAGGTCATAACTTGGTGCATAGAGCTAAGGTAAACGATTACCTTGGGAGCTAGCGGGTGTAGAGCATAGTATACGATTACGTAGGACTTGATGAGAAACAGGTTAGATCATGCATCCTTGTGCATTTTTGTGAATGAAATGTGATGTGTGATTTGATTTTGTGTTGTGTGTTGTGTGAAATTGTGTGCTAAGGTAAATGGCACATAGGTAAATTTTTTTTTTTGTTAAATATGATTTAATATATGAATTTATTGTCTTGCATTACCTATGAATGCATGGACATTGTGTATGAAATTTTTTTAGTATGTAAATAGTGTCTCGAGGCTGTGTTTACACCTTAGAGATACTGCATTGAATCTTAACTTGCCATTTGACATGTATAGATGGTTATCGAGGGCGAGGACCTAGGGTCGCCCACTGGCACCCCGATCAAACACCACCCCGGTATTTCACCAAAGAGCCTTGGCCGAGGTCAGAGGGATCAAGGCTATCATATTGCAATGTGCTAGTACAGTAGCCGTGGAGGTCCGAGTAACCTCCAGAGGTTTAGGGCACGTCATCCTCCGACATTCATAGGGGGAGGAGATCCGATGTTGGTAGACCATTAGTTCATGTAGGTCAAGAAGGTGTTGGAGGCTATGGAGATTACCTCTGACACAACCAGGATCAGACTAGCTGCATTTCAGCTAGAGGGTGAGGCCCAAGTATGGTGGAACTGGGCAAAGACCTCTGGAGATCTAGAGGCAATGACTTGGGTAGAGTTCAATGATCTTTTCATGGGCAAGTATTTTCAGCTTTCGGATACCGCCGCGCCAAGGCTCAGATGTTCCTAGAGTCGGCTGTGGGACGATGACTGATGGAGTATGTGGCTAGATCTACGTAGCCAGTCTGCTTTGGCCGACGACTACGTGGCACTCGACACGCCGTAGGTCGAGATTCGAGGAATGGGTTGAAGTTGTCCATCAAGGATTGTGACTCGCTTACGTGACATGGACTCCATTGGGACCGCCTTTGACCATGAGAGAGATCGGTACGCCCCGAGCACCCCTGGATGCAGCAAGGGGTAGCAAGAGGAAGGAGAGTCATTTTCAGCTGAAAGAAACAGAGGGCTTCTAGCTCACGTGGATCTCCAGATCGCGGCTATCCTGGGCCGTGGGATGATCGTGGTTGCCGATCAGGCTGGGCAGATGGTGTGCTATCATTGCCAAAGAGCTCTTGACATATGAGGAGGGATTGCCCCTGGGAGACGTGGATGCCAAGGTTTCGGACAAACAGAGTCCCGCCACGTGATTGCATAGATACATTATATCGCTTCCATATCCCAAGATGTGACAAAGGGAGCTAACATTAGCCTGTGGAGCTGCACGGGCACCTCCTGTTACACAAGCAGGCCAGGTTATGGGCTAAGGCAGAGGACGAGGCCCACAGGCAGGGACATCAGGGGTTCAAGGGCGTGCTCCATTTATCACACCACCAAATGAGTCACAGAACAGCCAGCTATACAGGTAATGCTTTTTTCTATCTCGCCTATGGCCAAGAGTGTTATTTGACTTGGTGTCGATTCATTTATCGCTACATCGCTTGTGATAGAGTTTGGGGCTTAGAGGCCGAGGCCTTGGAGGAGCCTCGTATGTGAGTTCTCCCTGTGGATTGTGGTGAGGATGTGGATGATACGTCGTGGCCGCGAGCCAGAGATCTCGGGATTCTACTCACAAATTGACCTCGTGGTCATGGACATGTCGAGTTCAACGTCATCCCGATGGATCACTCGACATCCATAGGGTCATCATTGATTGTCACAAGAGGGAGGGCTACCGCCTCTACACGCAGGACGATACTCGTGTTGTATTTCAAGGGGACAAGCATGACATTTTGCCCCAAACGGTGTACGAGTCCAGGTGTCATGGACAGTTGGCAGGCTGGCTAGTGAGCCTTACCTTGGAGGACGAGGTGAGACCGGACTTAGATCTCTCTCGAGTAGTCTGTGAGTATGAGGATGTTTTTCTGATGAGATAGATCGGATTGCCTCTTACAGAGGGTCAGACTTCAAGATCGAAGTTACACCCATATTTCGCCCATCTTTATGACTTAAGATAGATGACACCAAAGGGAGTTACCGGAACTCAGAGTCTAGCTACATGAGCTACTGAACAAGGGGTTCATTAGACCGAGCACTTCTCCATGGGGCGCCTCGGTCTCATTTGCGAAGAAGAAAGACAAGACCCTCCGACTGTGTATTGATTACAAAACAACAACAGGTTACGATCAAGAATTCCACTCCATTACCGAGGATTGACTGATTTGTTTGATAAGTCAGAGGAGCGAGTCTACTCCAAGATAGACCTTCGCACCGGGTTACCATCACCTGAGGGTTGCAGACAGAGTCCCTAAGACAAATGTCAGACACATTATGGGCACTCATTACTTCAAGGATGCTCCTTGATCGACGACGCACAATAAGATTCATGGACCTCATGCATAGGGTATTCCAACCCTATTTTGATCAGTTTGTCGTAGTCTTTTTGGATGACATCTTGATCTATTCCCAGTCGGAGAGGGAGCATGAGTATCACTTGAGGATTGTTATACAGTTGCTGAGAGACCATCAGCTGTACGCCAAGTTCGTGAAGTTCGAAGCTTCGCTTATCGTAGTGAGATTTTTAGATACGCTGGTGTTAACATCAGCGTGTCGACTCCAGAGAAGGTCGAGGCCAGAATGAAATAGAGAGGCGTAAGTCACTCTTGAGATACATAGTTTCTTGGGATTGGTCAAGTACTATAGAGATTCATTAAGGATTTCTCTCGATTAGTTAAAGACTTAGTGATGACATTGACCTAAGGAGGTCAAGTTTGATTGAATGACCGATGCGAGGAGGCATTCGTGAGTCAAGAAGAGGCTTATCAGCCTCTATCTTGATAGTCACGGACAGGATAGGGGTACACAGCAGTATCATGGACTGGAGGGCCTGGACTGGTGTAAGTTTGCTTCAACTGGGGTAGTAGCTTACGGTTCCCGTTAGTTGGAAGAATCATGCTTAATTACCCCAATACACGACATGGAAGTTGGCGACCGTAGCCCGCCTCAAGATTCGGGCGCCACTAGTTATATGGCGAGGAGTTCGAGAAAAATGGACCACAAAAGTCTGAATTATATTTCACGTAGCTGACCTTAACATGAGGCAACACAGATGGACGGAGTTCCTGTGAGGATTATGACTTCACTTCTCAGATACCATCCTGGTAAGGCAAATGTGGTGGTTAATGCACTCAATTGGAAGTCACAGGGAGTATTAGCTAGTATAGCTTCCCGGGAATGGCAAATGCTCGAGATTGTGGGACAGTTCAGCTACGCATCATGAGCGTAATTCGGGTACGCCGGGAGTTTATAGCTACACCGTTGGAGCGTAGAAAGTGATCGAGTCCCAGGGATAGGACGCGGAGATAGTGTCCATCAGGGACCGGGTACATTCAGGTATAGGTAAAGAGGGCTGGACCATCCACGCAGATGGTAGTCTTCGGTATAGAGGACGGGTTCCCCCAATGGACCGATTTGGCAGGAGATTCCTCGTGGAGTTTCCACCGCTCTCACTCGCTTCAGATCCAAAAAAAAAAAAGTGGCAACGAAGATCACCAGATCTTCAGCTTTCGCCATACTATCGAGCGTGGGATGAAGAGACACGAGGGGACTCGTTCATGCATGTCTCACGTGTCAAGAAGTTAAGGTCGAGCACCAGGTGGCCAACAGGGCTACTTCATCAATTGGGGTGGTCGAGTGGAAGGAGCACCACGATGGATTTTGTGACCCACTTGCCACTGACTTACCGCAGGGACATGATGCGGTATGGGTGATAGTTGACCGACTCAATGGTTGACACATTTTCTAGCCATGAGGGATGGGACCTTCACATTGAGAGATTATGCCTACAGAGCATTCGAGAGATAATCCGGCTACATGGAGTACCAGTAACCATAGTGTCGGATAGAGACCCGAGGTTTACAGCCCACTTTTGGAAGAGTTTCCAAAAGGCTATGGGCACACGGCTGACCATGATTACAACTTTCCACCCATAGACATATGGTCCGGTTTCAGAGGACCATATTGTGTAAGCTGAGGACATATGAGCATGTCCTAGATCATATAGTCGGGAGGAGCACTTGCCCTAGCTGAATTTTGGCCTACAAATAATAGTTAATGTGCGAGTATACGATGGCACCATATGAGGCATTGTATGGGGAGGCCATGCAAATCATCGATATGTTAGACCATGAGAGAGCCTCACCATCCATTCGATTAGAGACACCTCGAGAAGCGTGAGTTGATACGACAGCCGCCTCTCACCGCCGTAGCCGGTAGAAGAGCTAGTGCAGATATAGCGACATCGACCCTTAGAGTTCGAGGTCAAGATCAAGTCTCTCGAAGGTGATGCCTAAGAGAGGAGTGACGCTCAAGCACGCGGAAGATCACCAGGCTTTATTAGGGCACTTCGAGATACTCTCGAGAAGGTAGGCACCGTGAATGACTGTTATCAGATCAACAGCATGTCGAAAGTGTCCACGAGGTATTTCACGCCTTCATGCTCAAGGTACACTCTTAGATCCAAATGCGTAGTGGATCGGGAGAGATTGAGGTTGACACGAATGGGACCTTCTGGGCGAGGGACCAGCAGTACTGGCGGATAGCCGCTTGATCAGCCTTTGCGACGCAAGATCGTGTACAGCAGGTGCTTCGGGCAGCACCGTGGGAGTGGAGGAGCCAACGTGGGAGCGCGAGATGATGCAGCCGGTCCTCTCTGCTAATGAAGGTACATGGTTTAGTCGCTAATACTTAAATGACTAGCTTTACATGCATGGTATAGCACGCTGCATATGCATGTGATTTGTCAGGATTGTCCGTAATCAGATCAAATCTTTTATGATGTGAGAATGTAAATCCGAAAATTCGAATTTTCGAAAAAGGTAAAATGGTAATTTTGGTCAAAACCTAAAATTTTTCTAGATCTCGGATGATGAAACAAACTTCAGCGTAGGAATCGTCTCTGCCAAATCTACTACCTGACTTCGTTGAATTCCTAGATAGTCTAAATTCACGTTCTTCGAGGCACCGAGAGTGACGTGTGACATGTGGCAGGTGTCGGGTGGCCCAAGAATAGAGGCATGTCAAGCCGTATGTTTCAAACAATGAGCTCAAGACGGGCTTATAGGTGACATGTGACACGTCTGAGGTAATCCAGGTAGATGGATAAGAGGGATATGGGAAATCGTAAGAGCCAATGAGAAATTGTGTGGAAAGTGAAATATAAGCCTACCATCTCGACTGATTCGTACTACGCAGGGCTGAGCTAAAATCAACACATTTATATACCTATGTTCCTACAACTCGGCCGTAGTCAAGCTTACCAAAGATAGTGGTCTGTGGTCTAACACGGACGGGTTTTCTTCATAAAAATGGCTCCGCATTAGGCATGAATGCAAGGCTTTCTATTTGGACTTTTTGGAATTGTGTCAAAAACTGGGGAATGGTTTGAAAACAGGAAATTGTAAATACCGAAAAAGCAAACCGGAAATTAACAATGAAGAAATTCTACTTTGAAGATTTAGGTCACTAACTCGTGTTGGGCAAACACATGTCCTCGTGTTTTATCCTCCTATGAGTCAACACAGATGTAGTTATGGCCCTTTTTGTTTAAACCCTAACATTCTTTTATCATTTTTAGAGGTCAGAGTTATCTAAAGAGCCACGCATTCTCTGGCCACTAAGCACCGGATCTAAAGCATGGAGAGTATTGGCCAAGACAATAACATCCTATGTTATGCAACCAGTTTCAAGATAAGGGCCATAAATACACTACCCATAACTTTTAGTACATGAGGACACATGCTTAACCCTATCGCTAAGCTAGCTCTTCTTTCAGCAAGGAGGTTTAGCTGCCATCTCGAATTGTCATCTTCAAGAGGTGTGCTTGGCAGCCGGGAAAGTGAAAGAAAGAAGAGAGAAAGAAGAGAGAGAAGAGAGAAAATAAAAGCAAAACTTAAAATAAAACAAACTTTATTTACAAAAGCAGTAAATGAAAACTTACAAATCACCAAAAACTTGTCTTTCTTCCTCTCCTCCTCTCCTCCTCCCCTCTCTTATTACAAAACATGAGGGGTATTTATAGGACTCCTCAAGGTATAAAAATACCAAAAACCCTAATAACTAAGCTAAGTTATAGGATAGGAGAGTAATTCACCAAGTTTGAAGGCGGTTGCATTAATTACAAAGATGATTTGAGGCCTCGCAAATTTCGCTTGCTGTGAGAATTCTCGCCACTAGCCGACCAAGGGCGCTAGCGAAATTGGGCAAGGGCTGCGACTCGCGTCGAATTTCAAGCATAGCGAAATTTCACAAGCTAGCTTAAATTTTCAGCGTAGCGAATTTCGCAATTGCACGCAGTGTGTGGGCTAGCGACTTCGTGAATGCGTGTTGAGATTAAGTAATCGTCATGCATCAACTTATGAATTTCGCAAGGGTTGCTAATCGTCACAACAAAGCTGCGAAATTGCCTGTTTTGTCGCTCTGCATTCCTCTCGCCATGTTTCAACCGCATCTCATTTTCTTCACTTTGCCTTTGTTTTCCATTGATTAGGGGTCATTGGATGGCTGAGACCAAAATTCCAACCTTCACTCGATCATTTGCATTGAGGCTGAAGTTCAAATGTGTATAAAAGTCTACAAACAACCAAAAACACCCTCAAATTGGCATAAGTGCTACTAAGATGACATGAACACTAATCGGGGGATAAATGACATGGGATTAATGATCAAAAAAGCACTCAAACCTATCTAATATGTGGTTCAAAATCGCACTGAGCACTAATCACACTCCCCTAACTAAACGCTGTTAGTCCCTTAGCAATGCAAAATAAGAATTGAGATGCATGTGGTGATTTTCAAAAAAGGTTGTGTTTCAAAAGGTTATTGTACATTCTATATACAAACTACATTACTTTAAATTGAACAACTGAAATCAACATTTGAAAACCTATATACAAGAATAAACTTATAAAAGGACAATTTTTAGAACAACACTGCTTTTCATAATTTCAACTCGATTTCCACCTGTTCAATGGTTCATTTTGTATCTAGATTGAGTCAATAAAATGCAAAATTTGTTTCCAACCTAGCATCGACATGGCCTTAAATCGTTGAACAATTAAGATAGGGCCGGTTACACTTCTCTTGTTTTCTCAATGATATCAGTAGGATGCAATGCTTAAAAATCCGACTTCACCAAAGTCCATAACGGGGTCCACCGACGACTCCCAACCACTTAAGGTTTAGGGCATCAAGCCAAAAGGATCAAAGACTACTAACCCAAAGGCTTCACCCCGACTTCAACCGACTTCAAAATCACACCTACAATTCGCTAAATTCTACCTACTCACCCATGTAATTAACACAAATCGATGACCCCTAACCAATTAAGGCTTAGTATCAGTTTCAAAGTGCTTTCGCCATACACCCCAAGGACTGCGTTCTGCCTAAAGCAAAACTCCAATGATTTTATTTTTCTTTTTCTTCTTTTCTTTCTTTTCTTTTCCTTTTTGGAAGACAACATTGGTCTTCAATTGTTGGTAACTCAAATCTATCCTAGGTTGTCAACATGCCTAAGGCCGGCTTTGCAAAGTGGAAGGAGGCATACAAATTTACAACCCATTGAAGCAATCTAGAGTGCAGTGTGTGACATAGCATAAAGGGGGAAATTTCCAAGTTGAACATGCCGGAATAAAGGATCGAACACAAATTGTTTCAAGTGCATGGAATTTGTTCACATAGAAGTGACAAATGATGATTCAATCATCCAGCCTTAAAAGCAATTCAATTGTCCATTTGAAGCAATTCAATTGTGCAATTGAAAAGAAAACATTTACACATGGCAAAGGTGGCAAAACATGATATGAAAAGTCTATGTATATAAACTAATAGCTTTTGATATAATAAAGTGGCTTAATACATGCATAACAAAGCTACACAAAACATATCACCGCCTACTGCGCATTACAAAATTCCTAATCAAAATCGTGAGGCGCTGATAAAGTCAACCGTACATAAACCAAAAAGAACCTAACCACCTCACCGGCCGGGTGGTGGTGGTGGTGAAGCTACCGCAAATGGGCCGCCAGGATATCCAATGAGGTCGCATCGCTGGTGCTCCTCTCTCAAGTAGATCATGAGGAAGACCTGTGATGGGTCATGATTCGACATGAAGCATGGAATGGCACTGTCTCCAAAGTGGCCTCTACCGAATCCAATCTCCGGTCATGTGCCGTATGTCGGGCCATCGAGAGGTCAAGTAGTGCGTATCGTGATCCATCACTCCCCATCTCTCGAAATGATACGTGTATAATACCCGGCGGATCGGTGTGCCGAATATGAGGCCCTGGAGATCCGTAGGCTGCAACCGGGCGAGTGGGTGAAGGTTTTTAGAAATGCCTAGGGTCTCAACCCGAACTCCGCACCGCACTAACCAACCACTATGCTATGTAAATGCATTTGCCATCTTCTTTGATGTAGTGGCAGGTTGCATGTACGTAAGCCACTAGTCTTCTAATGCTCGCGAACACAAGCGCTGATGAGGTGGGCCTTGGTGGTGGATGTTTTCTGAGGTTTCATGAAGGTTATGCATGGGCAAAGATGGGAAGATCGAGCCGTGGAGTGTCACGCGGGTCAGACTTAGCTTCGGAGCCGGTGGTCGCTGGTTTTGATTTGTCGCAGGTCAAAAGGTGGAGGTAGATATAACATCAACTCCAAGGGGCTACTAGCAAGGTATTTGCATTCTCGCGCACTAGGATTTAACTTCACTGACTGCCAAAGGATAGGCTCGGGGCTCTTCCCCGCTTCATGTCCACTACTCTCCCCGGGCTAACAAGGCAAGAGCTGTTTCTTCGTCTGGTCTAAGGCAAAATTAATCGGGGCATCCCCAGCCCTTAGAGCTTTTAATGATTCCACTTTCACTCCCTCGAGGTCAGCACAGCTCGCTTCAACTAAAACCTGCTTTCGGCCAAGCACTCTTCCTCTCACTCTCTTCCTCGATAACCGACTGCTCTTCAAGTGGTTCAAATTTCACCGGGAGCCGACTTAACTAGCCTGCACCGCCGTCTCAACTCCCTACCACTTCAAGGTCACAACCTGCCTTTACTTCATCGCTCTAGTAGTCGTGTCCTCCACTCAGCCTATTCTATTCAATTATATTATGATATTGTCAGTCTCCCGAAAAGGCCCTTTTCCTTTCTCTCGAACTTTGCAAATTACGATTGACAATTTTGAAATTTCGCACGCATATTGATAGTTTCACATTAAGTGAACTTTGTAATCGTTTCAATATTTTGATTAGTTTGACATTCGCACCTTATGTTCTTCTCGCCATTATGCTTACCATCTTACTTAGATTCGCACTGCCTGCCTGATGTGGGATAAGGCAAGGGTTGTCACGCCGAAGTGGGGACTAACCGGCCGCCGATCTATCGAGGTATATAGGGAGATAGTTTTGGCTTTCCTGGTAGATTAGAGTAGGTTTTCAGATTTTGAATATATAGGAATCGCTAAAATGGAACATTCATCGGGTGGTCTACCTTGATTCAAAATTGACATTCTCGACGGGGCTTTCCCATAAGGACTATGTGACTCCGATGGTTGTAGCCGTAAGGTCGATGGTGATCCTCACTCATCGAGTAAATATTATGTTGATTTTCATTTCCATCTCATCCACCGAGTCAAAATGATTAATTTTCTCTCATCAGTGTCCTGTAAATTGTATGAATGGTCTCCCCGGTAACTCGGAGTACATCGCCCTTCATCCCTCCTCGACTCCAGGTTCATCCCATGCCTTTGAGGTTTCAGCTATATAAGTCAAAAAGTCTATAGCCCGCTGGTGTTTACTTAAAAGTTGCCCCCACACATTGTTTCTACAAATTGTTTCATAGGTGGGGACATCCCATCATAGAAATGGTTTACTAGCATCCAGGTGTCAAACCCATGGTGTGGACATGCATTGATGGTCTCTAAAAACCTCTCCCAACACTGGTAAAACTTCTCACTTTCATGAGCTGCAAAGGTATAAATTTGTCTTTTCAAATTGTTTGTCTTATGCACTAAAAACTTCTTTAGGAACCCCCGCTATGTACCACCCCAATTTCTTATGGTTCTAGCCTCAATGAGTCGAGCCATATCTTGCCTTGTCCTCGGAGGGTCAATGGAAATGCCTTTAGCTTCAAAGAACTGATGTCCATCATACCTTCCTCAAGGTAGTGCATACCTCCTCAAAACTCCTAAGATGTGTGTATGGATTTTCATTCTCCATACCATGGTATGGGAAGTGGGGTACTAAATACGGCCTCACCGCTACATCATCGCCAGGAGGAATGATACAGATGGGGCACTAACTCTAGAGGGTGGATGTGATCCCTCATGGTTCGTTATGCATTTGACTCATAGGGGTTCCCGGGTTGGCCCTCGTTTGTTCCTCGTGCATGGGATCCATGGTACCGTTGTGCACTAACTCACTAAGGTCGTTGTGTACTAACTTATTCAAATTCTCACCAAGTGTCTCTATCCCATCAAGTTAGTACGCACAAGCCATGTTGGCACAATTGTAGAGACAACAATTAGAAATCCAACAAAGAGTGCTAAAAGAAAATTAAAACTAATCTAACAAAAAGGAGTAAAATGACCGGAATGAAAAAAAACTGCCGAATCGCTATCGTCATGTTAGAAACTGCACATAACCGATATGCAAAAGAGGTAAAAAGTGTTACCTTCACTTGTGATGTGGATCACAAGTACTCTTCATAACTTACCATTAGTAGTCGTGCACCATCCCCTAAGAACGGCGCCGATTTGATTCGCACAAGAGGCTGAGCTAAAATCAACAAATATTTATATACCTAAGTTCCTGGCTAACTCAAGCATATAGTCAAGTTAACAAGTAGTATAGTGGTCTAGGGTCGAACACGGGGATGGGTTTTCTTCATAAAAATGGTTTGTATTAGGGCATGAAGGTAAGGCTTTCTATTTGGACTCTTTGGAATTCATTCAAAAACAGGGGAATGGTTTGAAAAACAGGAAATTGTAAATACTGAAAGTTAAAAACTGGAAATTAACAATGAAGAAATTTACTTTGAAGATTTAGGTTACTAACTTGGCAAGCTAGGGGCAACATGTCTGTGTTTTATCCTCCTATGTGAGTCAACACAGATGTAGTTATGGCCTCCCTTTTGTTTAAAACCCTAACATTCTTTTATCATTTTTAGAGGCCTGCAGTCTAAAGAATCACAAAGGCATCTCTCACCCGAGCACCGAACCCTAAAGCATGGAGAGTATTGGCCGAGGCTAGTAAAGACCACTAAAGAATCACAGTGCATCTCTCACCCGAGCACTGAACCCTAAAGCATGGAGAGTATTGGCCAAAACAATAAAAGCAAATGTTATTTAACCCTAATTTGAAGAACCCTAACATGTGAATATTACCTCATAGGCAAGTAAGGACCATCTAAAGAGCCACAGTACCTGTCACTAAGCACTGGATCTAAAGTATGGAGAGCTGGCCAAGACAATAACATCCTATGTTATGCAACTGGAGTTTTGAAGATAAGGGCCATAAATACACTACCCATAACTTTTAGTACATGAGTGACAACATGCTTAACTCCATCATTAAGCTAGCTTCCTTCCTCTTTCAAGGAATGAGGTTAGCCAAGCATCTCTTGAATCATCTTCAAGAGGTGTGCCTTCGCAGCCTGGAAAGTGAAAGAAAGAAGAGAGAAAGAAAGAGATGAGAAGAGAGGAAAATAAAAGCAAAACTTAAAAATAAAAACAAACTTTATTTACAAAAGCAAGAATGAAACTATAAATCACCAAACTTGTCTTTCTTCCTCTTCTCCTTCTCCTCCTCCCCTCTTATTACAAACATGAGGGGTATTTATAGACTCCTCAAGGTATAAAATACCAAAACCCTAATAATTGCTGTTATAGGATAGAGAATTCACCAAGTTTGGAAGGCTGGGCCGCATTAATTACAAAGTATGATTTAGGCCCAAGAAATTCTCACATAGGAGAATTTCGCTAATTAGCGACCTGCAAGGGTTAGCGAATCGCGGTGGCTGCGACTCGCAAGGTTGCGACTCCTTCGCTAGCTAGCTGCAAATTTCGCTAAGCCAGCTTAAATTTTCGGAAGGAGAAGCGACCAAGAATCGCACAAAGGCGTGGCTAGCGAATTTCGCAATGCGTAGCCGATTGCGAATCAAGCCATGGTCAGCTGCGAATTTCGCAAGGGTTGCGAATTGGTTGCCAACAGTTGCGAAATTGCCTGCTTTGTTGTTCTGCATTCTCGCATGCCTTCAACTGTATCTCATTTTCTTCACTTTGCCTTTGTTTTTCCATCGATTTTGGGCTTGTTGATGGTCGAGACTAAAATTCCAACCTTCATGATTGATCATTTACATCGGGAGGTTGAAGTTCAAAATGTGGCAAAAGTCTACAACAAACTAAACACCTCAAATTGGCATAAGTGCTACTAAGATGACATGAACACTTCAATTGGGATAAATGACATGATTAATGATCAAAAAGCACTCAAAACCTATCTAATATAGGGTTCAAAATTGCACTTTTTGAGCACTAATCATGGACCAAGCAGTGGGATGGGAGAAAAGAACATAAAAGAAAGAGGAAGAAAAAGAGAGAGTTTTAGAGAGAGAGACTCCACCTTCTCTCTAAATTTCCCGACGATCGGATCGACGGTTTCAGGCGGAGCAAGAGGAAGAGTTCAACCTCACTAAACGGCCCGCATAGAGACCGTAGCTCGGGGAGTTTGACAAAAACTAAGAGGGGTTTTCTCCTACTTGGTTTAATTCTTGTCTAAGGGTCATTCAAATGGCATGGGTTGTGTGAGGCCGTGAGTGGCCGTATGAACCGTCCCAAGACTTTGGGACAATGTGCTGGAGATTTCGAGACTATTTTCGGACAGTCCGAGAACTGATTTTTGGGACCAAGTAATTGTCCTTGTGTGCCATTTTTATGTGTTAGAGTTAAAATGAATGAAGGTGTGGTTGTCTTGCCCTAAGGGGAATGTTTGGTTGTGTTTTGAACCATGGGAAGTGCCATATTGTGGTAGTACACATTAACCGGACTTGAACTGCTTTTAGGTAGGAATACAAAGGATTTTGGTAGTGAGTCCTTCAGGTAATGTAGCCACATCAGTGAACTTGATGTTAAAGCCAATTTCTCAAACCTGGACCTCTCAGAAATTCGCTATGGTTTGTTTACCAGAAGAGTCTAGTTGAAGGGCTGTCCGGCTGGGTTAGCTGGCCCTGGATGGGTTCAGTCAGCCCCGGATAGGTTCAGCCAGCTCAGGATGGGTTCACCCCGAATGGGGTCACCTCGGATGGGTTCACCCCGGATGGGTTCCGTCTGGCTAGGATCATGCATGACCTCTAACTTCAGAAGGTCATAACTTCCTCGTCTGAACTCCGATTCGGGTGTTCTTGAACTCTATGGAAAGCCCATTGAGTCAAGTTTCTAGCCAGATGCCCTTGAAGGGCAGTGGGTTCTGGATCATGCCAGAAAGGATCATTAAGAAAGGTAAGGTAGGCTAGTTGGGTAAGGTTGCCTAGTCATGTGTGACCTCCAACTTCGGAAGGTCATAACTTCTTCGTCCGAATTCCGATTTGGGTATTCTTAGACTCTATGGAAATCCCATTCAGTCAATATTTCAGCCATGTTCCTATGGAGGACATTGGGAAATTGAGCCATTTAGTCCCGGCCGAAGATGTTGGCTGGGTAGGCTAGGCCTAGTAGGCTGCCTATTCAAGACCTCAAACTTCTAAGGTCATAACTTCTTCGGGTCCGATCTGACACTGGGTGTTCTTTGACTCTATGGAAATCCCATTGTGTCAAGATTTCAGCTGTATGCTTATGGAGGGCATTGGTACCGAGCTGGCCGGAGGGCTCCCCGCCGCAAGGTAGGCTGTCCCGTAGGATCGGGTTAGTCATGTGTGACCTCCAACTTCTGAAGGTCATAAATTTCTCGTCTGAACTCAATTTCGGGTGTTCTTAGACTCTATGGAAACCCATCGATTCAAGTTTCCAGCTAAATTCCTTT
The DNA here is from genome assembly GCA_016808115.1 of Tetrastigma voinierianum. Lineage (NCBI taxonomy): Eukaryota > Viridiplantae > Streptophyta > Magnoliopsida > Vitales > Vitaceae > Tetrastigma > Tetrastigma voinierianum. The sequence continues at coordinate 80,355 of JAEQBH010004699.1, read as the reverse complement.
GGGGTGCAATGGGTACTGGATCTGGCCGGAAAGGGGCTCCCGGGAAAGTAAGGTAGGCTGTTCGGGTAGGACTGCCTAGTCATGTGCGACCTCTAACTTCAGAATGCCATAACTTCTTCGTTCGAACTCCGTTTTTGGTGTTCTTAGACTCTATGGAAATCCCATTGAGTCAATTTTCCATCCGGATGCCTTTGGAGGGCAATGGGTACTGGAGCTGGCCGGAAAGGGGCTCTCGGGCAAGTAAGGTAGACTGTCCGGGTAGGACCACCTAGTCATGTGCGACCTCCAACTTCGAAAGGTTATAACTTCTTCATCCGAACTCCGTTTTGGTTGTTCTTAGACTCTATGGAAACCCCATTGAGTCACGATTCCAGCCAGATTCCTTTGGAGGATAGTGGGTATTGGAGCTGGCCGGAAAGGGGCTCCCGGTCAAGTAAGGTAGGTCCTAGACCGCCTAGTCTGTGTGACCTCCAACTAAGGTCATAACTTTCGTCCGAACTCCATTTTGCGTTCTCGACTCTATGGAAATCCCATTGAGTCAAGATTTGTAGCCAGTGTTTGTGGGAGGACATTGGCTAATCGAGAAGGTTAGTTATGCATGTTAGTTTGTGTGTTATCGCCAGTGAATAACATGCAAGTGAATATATTATGTTGTTCGTATGTCAGATGATGTATTAACATGGGTCATGGAGGATAATTATAATTATCCATGGTATGTTGATGTTTCTGTTAATATATTTATGTATGCTTGATATATTAACATGTATGATGATCGTGGATAAATCTTATTAGGTATATGATTAATATATTAACATGAATTGTCAGGAAATGGCATATTGCATTTCATATGACTGGGAACCAGGTAATAGTGAGTGCATGACATGAAAGAAAGGAAAATGGTCAGAAAAGGAATTTCAAGGGATGATTTTCCTAAGAAATGCCTTGGAGAGTTGTTCAATAATCATCTGGGGAGGTCGACCTTACACTGTTTCAAAATGATCCAAAATTCACCCCGGAGGGTAGTCCAATATATTTACCGAAACTCGGTATGATGCTTTCAAGAACAAAAATATTTTGTTTTGAAAACGATGTTTTTATCACATTTGAATTAGGCATGCGTGAGGGAGTCAGTGAGGGCTCGAGACATATGGGTGTGGGTCACATTCTCATCCATTTCATGCAGACATTTGAGTAGGAACATATATGTTTTTCTCAATGCTCGTGTGCCACGCATGTGCACTTAGTGGCGGGCGAACCCACGTAGGATAATTCCACTATCAAGCACGTCACCTCGCCGAGGGAAAATTATTTCAGCAATCAAGGTTCACTCTGTATTGGACACATCCGAGTTCTTAGAGAAGAGAAGAAATGGCCATATATGGCCTTGTTATGTATTTTGTAAAAATCTGGGTAAAAGACTCAGTTTTGGGATAATTGTAAATTAATTCCTTTTTGTATAAAATATACATTTTTGTGAGTATGGATGTATGGGCCAATGTGGCCATTTTACTCTTGTATAGGTCTCATGATATGAGACACAGAGCTCGCAGCTGATTCGTGTGGTCAATCTGACTTCGGGAATTTCAAAGGCCACAAAAATAGATCATCAAATAAATTACATTAACTTTGATGAGAGTAATTTTACCAACAATGCAACATAATTTATGCAAACAAAGGCAATTCATTACACAAATTCTTCAAGCAAAGTTATAATCAATTGAGTCACTAGTAGCACCTAATCTGACCTGCATTTCATTTATTCCATTTCGCTATAAGTTTTTCCCCATTAAACTAATAATAACAAAGTAACATACACCATTTGATTTGTTAAATTGATATAGTAAATAATAGGAATATTAGTGAAAATTTATTATTACATAAATTAACCTGTTGTGAGATGCCCGGAATCACACAATGTCCTTCATGTATCTCATTACACATCTACATTCCACACTACCTTTCCTCGCCTGACACTATAATGAAAATGAAAACCATTACATCGTGGTCCTTCAATTAAAATGTATGTTCTCAATGCTTTAGTACTATGAACTCAAATTTATAAACCACGATCAAAAGTAGATGTAATTTATACTAACCATAACCTTTACCCATGTAGGTTCTCTTTGATGTTTTTGTTTACCGGGTGGATGAATTCTAATGCCCTATACAATGGCAATAATATTAGGTAATGTACCATAAATCATTCAAGTATTGTAATCTAAAAACTTACATGTTAACAATATCCTTCAAATCATCACAGCGGTTGATGTAGCATTGGGTCAAGGTATATGTTTCATTGTCCTGTCTCCTAGTGCTACCAACACCAATGGAAACTGAATTTTTTTATTAAAGCGGTGACATTTAGTAAAACTATATGGTAAACTTATAATTGTCATAAACTCCAATTCCGGGTCAGGTATGTGAACAAAATATACTCCTAAGAATCAATTTGAATTCATTATTCGATGCATAACAACTCAATCATTTCTCCTATCAAGAAGCCCCATCTGTACCTTTAGAAACCAATGCAGGGTTAACAAAAGCAAATTGTTCTCTCACCTTTGCATCAACCATCTTCTACAAGTGCCTAATTGAAACGTACCACTTACAAATTATTAATATTTTACATGCACCTAATATATTACTAAATGAAAATTGGTAATGTAATTAGTAGATAATTGCTCGTCTCGTGATTATATAGACTAAAACCTTCAAATTACATTGCTACAAGAGCCTTGCTACCCTCTTGCATCTTTGTCTACTTGGAATTACTTGAATATAATTGATAAAATTACTTTATATTACTCACTTGAAATGGTTTTGACTCCAAGACACCGCAAGTGGCAGCAGATCATGCAAGTAAGAATGGATGTCTGCATATCATTCCCACAGATTAATAAGAATTTGGAATCAACTACCCCAACCGTACTTAAGGTCCACATTATTTGAACTTCCAGTGGAGACATGGCTGAATCTAGAAGATACAGTCCATAAGATAATTTAGGAATGTAAAAGGAAATCAAATGTTACCAACTAGAAAAATCAAAATCAATTACTGGACCGAATCAGTTCTCTATGAGAAATGAACACTATCAATGAGGTACTGTGAAACAGCCAATTCCTGCATTCATATTCATTACTCTATTTTGTTGCTGGATGTGGATTTGTCCAAGATGCCTTACAATGCAATGGGATTTCTCCATATTCACTGGTTAGAGGCCCCTACTTTTCTCAAAGACAAGGATCTAACCAGCTACTTGTATTTTTGACCTTCTTGCAAGATCTGGGTATTTTTCTTTCTCAATACTTCACACCCATATCTTCGAGAGACTGCATTTCTTTGGCTTCTCTTTGTAGGGTTACTGCAAAACTTCTACAACTCAATTGATGACTCATCCTTTAAATCTAATGGTTCTTCCCTTCCCTTGATTAGCTTCCGGCTAACACAGGGTCAGGAACTTCCCCTCAGATTAAGGTGAAGTCTCTGATTATTTACATTGATAAATTTTCCCCTCCAACATCAATTATGAGTGAATAGGGAATTTATTGAGGTGAACTTTCAGAGCTTAGTAGTTCATCAATGGTAGTATATCATACCCATAAATGGAATGTTCCCAACTCTCAGGAATCTCCATCTCTCAGGTCATACGTAGGCCTCCCTGAAATCGTATGAAACAATCCTTGAAATGGTATCATATGCTACCATTAGGAACTGATCTATTCAAGAACAACATCAATCAAATACCAACTAAGTATTTCTCTCTAAATGATGCGTAAAAGATCAGAATTCAATTCCAAATCCAATCTATGAAACTATCGTTTCCACCATCGTATTACAATCGATAATGGATCATTGATCAAATACACCCACTATAATTGTAATAAATAGAAAAGAACGAATTCCATAAATTTGTCTAGACTCCATTAATTTCAGGCAGTAATTGTAAGAGAAAATCATAAATTTAAACTACCATCAAGCTTCTACACAAAGTCACCGGTTCGTATCCAAAAAAAAAAGAAAAAAAATCTATTCAAAATATACAAAGGGAGTCCTTCCTTTCCTAGTTCTGGGTATCGAAGACGGGAGCTGCTTTTACTAAAACTTATAAGGGCTATTTATAACTGTCCAAAATTGGGCCTGATTCCAAGCTTCAGGTGTATTTCCTAAAAGAAAGGCCTAGCTTTTATCGCTTTTCAAGTCACGACTTCAAAATGGGGTCACACCACTCTCTCATTCGACTTGTTCAGCTTGTGACCCGACATCTTCGCCAGGACTAGATTCAGGTACCGCTTGATTAGTGGCCTAACTCAAAAATGGAGCTGACATGGCTTTTTGCCTTCACAGATTCGAGTCGCGAATTCTATTTCAAGTCGTGGACTACATTTATGTGGCCATGTCTTCGCCTATGTCATGATTCTTTTCTGGTCGTGACTTTGTCTGAGCTTCGTCTCCATACATTTTGCTCATGACGTTGATAACAAAGCTACTTACTAATTAATTTCTCTTATCACAGCTTTTCCGGTCGCGACCTCAAAAGTACGTCGCGACCTTGAATTCTTTACATTTAGTCTCAACCTCAACGTTTTGTCATAACAGGTCCTTCTTAGTTCCATCGATGTTCCTGGTCGCAACTTTATAAGCACGTCGTGACCTCTTTGTTGCCTTGCTGACCCTTTGTCTTTGTCTCAGTTACATGTACTTAGTTGCGGCACCGATCATCTCTATGGCGACCTTCTATCCTTATCAGTACCGAATTTTTAGTCGCGACTGGAAAACTGGGTCGCGACTTCAATTGATATTCCTTGCCTTCCTTCTGGTCGCAACCCCTATTTTTTTGGTTGTAATCAGTTTCCTTGCCTCAGCCTCTATTTCAGGTCGCGACCACCAAATGATGTCGCGACCTTATGGTTGCTCTTTTTCTGGTAGGTTTTTGTCCCAGTTGCTTAAATGTAGTTGCGACCTGAATGATTAGTCGCAACTCGAAACCGGTCCATGGAGACTTTGTCTTTGTTTCATGTCGCGACCTCAAAAGCACGTCGCGACTTCAAGTTGAGTCTTTCAATTAAGAACTAGTTGCAACTTCAATTTTCCCGCAGAGACTTCATCTATGGCTTCATCAACCGATCAACGTCGCGACCTCAAGTTTATGTTGCGACTTGCGTTGTCTTCGCCAAGGTCGACCTCGTGACGTGTCGCAACCTCGCATTCTTCTTGAATATTCCTTCCGCTCCCATCCTTCCTTGGTCGCAACATCTATTGCTGAGTGCTTTGGTATTTCTAGTCGCAACCTCACTTTCCGCGACTTGGCTTGATGCAGCCTTCCATTTCTCCCTCAAGACTAGTCTCGTGGTGTCGCGGATTCGGAATTAACTGAACTGAGAATCTTTGTCAAGCGACTTCACTCTCGCTGCGACTTTACCTCTCGCCATGACTTCCACCCCGCTATTAGACCGATTTCTTCTAGTTCTTGCCGGGCTTTTGATTCCATTGTAATTTCGCAAAATTATATTTGAGTAAAATATCCATATTTCGCATATTAATCAAAGATTTATATTGTCATTTAAATTAGAAAATGGATTAAAATCCAATGAGCTTTTTACTCATCAAATTCTAACTTAAAATTTTGCTTATCTCAAAGAAACGAAAAGAATTGTGTTTGTCCCTAAACAATTGAGCTTTATTTTTAAGGACATTTTCATGATTTAAACCACAGTCTTTCTTATTTTACCATTTGACTTGAACAAGAATGTTGCAGCATTATCTCAAATTCAGTCATCAATTGAGAACAAGGAAATGTTTTCAACCTCCATCAAAAATAAGCTGATGAAATTTTCATGTAAACATACCAGTCAATAAATCTTGTTCTGTGAGTGTGTGTAGGTCTTCTTTCCCATTCATCTTGTTGTGAGATTAGTTAATCTTCTGGAATTTTCCTTAGAAGCTAATTTAAGTCCCATAAGCTTGTTTTTCATATTAATCTCCACTAATGTAGGCAAACTCAACCCTCAAGATCCAATAGGTCTTTCGGGCTTGTAATGTTAGGCTTGGGTAATTGGGTAGATAAATGGAAAATTTTAGGATGTGAATTACCCAGATTCCATTCTTTCTTTCTGTATAATGGCCTTCATCTTTCATCCTTTTCTTTCTTCTTCTTGTAAACTCTCCCACCTTCAACTTATCGTCAATTCCTTTCACCGAAACTTGGTTCAAAGAATTGAATATGTATGTTTTGTCTTATTAGGTTCTATCACTCTAGAGAATCCTCAGCTAACAACTCCCATACCACGACATTAGGTACTGTGTGTTGAAACACCCTATTTAACTTTGGTAATCGCTCAAGAGAGATAGGTCACAAGACAAAACTGATTCCTTTTTCAATTTCTTTTCCTTTATTTACATTTCTTCAATTTATTTTTCCTTCTTCATCCTTGTAGTCTAAAAGAAATATTTTCCAAACTTGTTCCTTTTCTCGCATAAGAAATCCTCTCCTTTTCGAAAACTGCAATTATTGGGGTTCTTTATGTGGTATTAATTCTAAGAAGGGAATTTAGGTCTTCAATTGTTGCTATTTGAAGAAATTAGGCTTTAGGCTCAATCATTGAACTAGAGTGTATGCTTTTGCATATAATAATGGTAGGCTTGAAGAGGTTCAAACTTCAAAGGATGGCCTCTATCATTTCTTGTTAGTTGTTTCTTCCTAGGATTTCGCCTCAACCAATAATCTAATGCTATAGGACCCTATGCTTTGAATTTGATTATTCCGTAAGATGTCTCTAATCCCTCTTAAAGTATTAAGGATTTTCCAGACCTTGTGCATAGTTTTTCCAAGATTTGTGTGGACTTAGTTGTTTACACTCAAAATTCAATCATTTTATTTGCTCTTTCAATCGTGTATTTTTTTCCTGATTCTGCAATTTAAACTTGGTTCAAACTAAAACTGCAACCTCTTAATCAAGTTCCATGGTTCCTGTTCTAACCTTCTTACAAAGGTTGTTCGACTCTCATCGGTAATTGTGTCATCAGACAAAGAAAGCTCAAGATATAGATCATTTCTGTAGACAACAATGAATGACACAAACAACACACCACTTAATCACCATGAATCCAAAACATTCCCACCTTTAGGTCCCAATCAACAATTCATTTAACAATAGTATTCACACCGCAAAGATTATTCAAAACAAAAATCAATTATCAAAGAATTAACTACTATCATTCATGCAACACACAAAACACTTTCAATGAATCAAAAGAGTATTTATTAATGTTAAGGTAAGATGACAATTAAGGAGATTACAAGAGACTGCCTATTTTCTTTCTTTTATAGGCTTTGGGAGGTATGACGTTTGAAGGATCTACACTGCGCCGCTGGCCACTAGATCACCTCGGGAAGGTCATCTCCGATCTTTTTTCTCCCCGCCAGGGTATTTCCTCCCGCAAATATATATCGCTTGTCAATTCTACTATAGTTATCAGAGTGTCTTGTTTTAACCCCATCTGATTAACTATCTTTTCCAACTCTATGATACATATCCCTAAATAGTTTTTACAAGTCTCTAATGATCAAGCTCCAGCTCTACGTTCGCATCTTCTTTCCGTAGGGCATCATTGTCTTCTCAAGCCGTTTATCTCTCCTTCATCAACCTCCCAAACTTTGAACGATCTTGTACGTATATTTCAAGGCCTCTATTTTCTTCAACATATCCCTTCCATCTCTCGTTTCTCTCTTCTTAATATGGTAAGGCTTCGCATCTCTTTGAATCAAGCATATAAAAGGCTTCCAAACTTATTTCATTTTCTCATTTGCTTTTTTTCTTTCTCTTCTTTAACCCTTCCCTTCCATTCTTCCTCTCTTTCTTCACATTTTGTTCCCACATCTATTCTTTCCTTCTAAATTTCGCTTCGAATTCCTCCCCTAATTTGTCATCATTTTTCCCATTTTGCCCATCTCTTCCATGTCTTTCATGGATTTGAGCATTTCAATATCTCTCGCACTCTCTTCATTCCTTCTTGAGCTTTCATTTGCTTGGATAGGGAGTGGCTTAATGATCATTCCGCATGGCATCTCTTCCTCGCTACCGCCTGAGGAACGTCTTCTGAATTGCTTCCATTTCCTCTTACTCATCTCCCAGCAGGCTCTATTTCTGCCTCTACCAACCCTTTCTGCTTTTTGTTCCTTAGGCCTCTGATAACTCTTGTAAGGGTAAGAGGTGAAACCCGAGGACATTGCTCCTTTTCCTCCCAAGCTCCTTTCACCCCTGCCATGATACATGGGCCAGCTGATGGTGGTCAGAGGGACGCCCTCTCTTATTGCCTTAGGTGGTATCCTCTTATTGAGCCTTCAATTAGGCCCCCAACATTCATCTTATAACTCAAGAGGGTACAATCATAGCCTCATGATCCCCATCAGCACAAATGTTTTGTTGGGATGATGACTGAGCAGATGAAGTAAAACCATACCTTGGCTTCTTCTTCCAGGACTTGCTGATGGTATAGTATGGGTTTTTCTTGTCGCTCCCATTCATCTTGCCCAGCTAGCCAATGTGTTCGTGATTTTATCGTAGTTTGGGTTGTCAACCATTTTTTTTGAATTTGGACCCATGCTTGAGGTCCTTCAACTTGAAGATCTCGTTGATCCTTTTATGCCCGAATGATACCCAGATCCCTCTCACAAAGACTTTATCATCATCTTTCATCTCTACCATATTCGCATAGAATTCTATTGCCAAAGCAGCAAAACTTGGTGCTTTGTGCTCGTAGAAGAACTTCCATCCCCTCTTCTCTATTAATTCTACAAACGGGGAAATTGGTTTCCAAAAACCCCTTTCTCCTATAAAGCCCTTTCTACTAACTCATTCGCCTTCACAAACTTCAAGCTTCAGAGACAAAATCTTTCTTTCTTCTTCTCCTTTTCTCCTTTCTTCCCGCTCTCAGAGTTTTTTTCTTGGTAGCTCTCTCTATACTGCTTCTTCCTCTTCAAAGCAAGTTTCGGTCTGACATCGGGTTATTTTCTCAGTCGAGGTTCCAAATGAACCTTCCTCCCGACATACCACGCATAATCTCGTTGATAACTCCATAAGATCCGCAGTACCTTGTCAGATTTGCATCCATGAATGAAATTTTGAGGTTAACTTGCTCGCACTGGGCTTAGTGGTTCGAGATTCAAGAATTGTGAAGTGGAAATAGGAAGAGTCGAAAGAAGTGAAGATGAATGGAAGCTTTTGTATGAAATGGCTTTGGCTTCACACTTGTTTTGGATGGGCCCAAGGTTATGATTTATCGAATGGAAGGTTGCAATGATTAAATTTTGAGTCACCACACTAACGCTGCTTCATTAACTCCTCGTAATCCGCTACTACACCCTATTCGAAAAGTTAAGACTTAAATTTATTGGGAGTTAACCATTTCTGGTCGCGACCTACTTAGCTTTGTCGTGACCTGAGATGTGGTATCAACAGAAGAATTGATGTTGCGACCTGAAATCTTATAATCCTAATTCTAGCATTCATTTCAAACAAATTTCAATTCAATAAATCCAATCAAAACAAGTAAATTCATCCTCATTTGCATTCACCAAATCAACTCATAATGCAACAGACAAACAAATCGTAAATAAAAAAAATTTCCTAAAATTCAATCATGCTTTATCTGAAACAATTAGCATTAATCAGAGAAGAGTATACTGTCCCCTTTTGTTTCGTGTGTAGACTGGAAATTCGATGCGTGGATTCCTCTCATACACTTTTATTGTCCTACAAAAAACATACATACATTAAAGTAGTAATAATAAAATCACACCAAGCTTACTAAAAAAAATCAAAAATTTCTAACACAAGACTCAAAACTTAAAACAAACTGTAATGTGGGTTGCTTCCTAAAGCCGCCCGCTTTCAGTCCTACCGGACTCGCCGCTACAAACTCTTGTTTCCCTCAAATTTTTCACTCAAAACTAGGAATAATTTGTTATCCTAATTTCTAAGGTAGTGCTTCAATCTCTAACCATTGACCTTGAATTCCTTCCATTGTCGGTTCTGTCACCGCTCCAAAGGTTGTATTTTGATACTATTGTATATGGTCCACTCCATTTGATTTCATTTTCCCCGAAAGAGTCACTGAGTTGAATAACATGACTCGATCTCCTGCTTTAAACTCTCTCCTCAAAATCCTCTGATGTTTTATCTTTGTAAATTTTAGCATTATCATTGTGCTTCATTCTCACTTTCCAATGCATTCAAATTTGAGTAGCCTTTCTTCAGTACCTTTGAAGTCAAAATTCAGCTTCTTGATAGCCCACATAGCTTTATTTCCAATTCTAGAGGAAGGTGACAAGGTTTACCATAGACAATCCTGTATGGGGACATTCCAATGGGAGTTTTATAACTACTATGTATGCTCCACACAAAGGCATCATCAAGTTTCAAAGACCAATCTCTTCTACTGGAGCTTATAGTTTTTTCTAAAATTTTCTTTATCTCCCTATTAGAAATCTCAGCTTGCCCATTTGTTTGAGGATGATAAGCCAAGCTCATAATGTGTTTGATTCCATATCTGCTCATGAGTCTATCAAACACCTTATTTGCAAAGTGGCTTCCTCCATCACTGATAATAGTTCTGGGCGTCCCAAATCTGCTCAAAATATTCTTTTGTAAAAACCCCACGACTGTATTAGCATCATTTTGGAACAAGCTGCTGCCTCAATCCATTTGGATACATAATCCACAGCTAGGAGTATGTATAAATTTCCAACTGAAGGTGGAAAGGGACCCATAAAGTCTATTCCCCAAACATCAAATAGATGCACCACCAGGATACCTTGCAAGGGCATTTCATGCCTTTTACTAACATTTCCCATTCTTTGGCATTGATCACAAAATTTCACCCATTCAAAACAATCTTAAAAATAGTAGGCCAATAAAAACTTGATTGGAGAATTTTGTGGGCTGTTTTGTCTCCTGCAAAGTGTCCTCCATATGGTGATGCATGACATTCATGTAAGATCTTGCCTTGTCTACTTTCTAGTACACAATCTCCTGGATTATCATATCGCCTTCTCTTTAAACAATAAGGGTCATCCCAGATGTAAACTGTCACCCTAATTTTTTCCTCATATAGCTGAGTTCCGTGGCATAACCCCACATGCTAAGAAATCACAATATCAACATACCAAGGTGATCGAGGACAATCAAATAACTCCGCTCATCCGAAAATGTCTCCGTCATTTCTTTTCTTCTTCAGACGCAGGCTTTTCAACTCTTGACAAGTGATCAGCCATCACATTGTCACAACCTTTCTTGTCTTTGACCCGCATCAAATTCCCGTAATAATAAAATACTCCACTGACCGCCTTATTTCTTCACATGATACTTAATCAGCAAAGATGATTAGTGTGGATAATGACATGGACTTAATATGTATGGGCCTAAAATTTCACATGCAAATACTATGGCCACATCTCCTTTCTTCGTAGTTGAGTAATTCTCTTGAGCTTCATTAAAGGTTTTATCGGGTATAATATAATGGCCTTAAACATTCACGCTTCATCCTAGCACAGCCTCCTATCGTATAGTCACTGGCATCACACATTATTTCAAACTCCTTGTCCCAGTCTGGTTTTGCCATGATGGGGGCTTCAACTAATTTTGATCTAATCTCTTCAAAAGATCTATGGCAGGACTCATCAAACTTAAACTTGGCATCTTTTTCCAGCAATCTGCATAATGGCCTAGCAATTTTAGAGAAGTCTTTGATAAATCTTCTGTAAAAACCAACATGTCCAAAGAAACTTCTTATTCCCTTTACTGTTGTTGGTGGCATAAGATTTTTTATAATTGAAACCTTTGCTTGGCCTACTTCCAGCCCTGCTGCAGAAATCATGTGCCCAAGGAAAATACCTTATGTTACCATAAAATGACATTTTTCCCAATTCAGGGCTAGATTCTTGTCCTGGCACCTGTGAAGTACTGTCCCCAAATTATGCAAGCAATTTTCAAAACAGGATCCATACACTGTGAAATCATCCATGAAGATCTCCATAACTTCCTCTGCCAACTGAGAATATAAAACATCATGCATCTTTGGAATGTAGCAAGAGCATTACACAAACCAAATGGCATTCTTCTAAAAGCAAAAGTACCAAATGGGCATGTAAAAGTGGTTTTCTCCTGGTCCTCAGGTGCAATGGCAATTTGATTATATCCAGAGTATCCATCAAGAAAACAGAAGTGAGGGTGTCCTGCTAACCTATCCAACATCTGATCAATGAAAGGCAGGGGAAAATGATCCTTCGTCATAGACTAGCTTCCTATGTTTATGCACACCTCCATCCGTCAGCTCTTGTAGGAATTAATTCATTTTCCTCATTTCTGATCACAATGAATCCACCCTTTTTGGGAACTACATGGACTGGGCTCACCCAAGAGCTGTATGATATTGCATATATAAAACCTGCATTCAACCATTTCAGCACCTCCTTTCTGACAACCTCTTTCATCACAGGATTCACCTTTGGTGTTCAATAGTCTTTGCATCATCATTCAACAATATCTTGTAGCATGCAAATGGAGGGACTGATACCTTAGGATCTCAATTGACCAAGCAATAGCTTCCTTTGTACTTTCTCGCACTTCAGAGCTTTTTGTTCTTCAATTTCGCAAATAATGCAACTGATATGATTACTGGTTTTCCTTTTTCTGGCTCTAAGAAAGAATATTTCAAGTGATTGGGCAATTCTTTCAATATTAACCCTTTTGCACTAGTCTCTTGTTCAACAGCTTTCTGTTCCTTGTTGCATACATGTTCTTGACTGTTTTCATTCAATCTCAAGAGTGCTTTTATAATTTTCCAACTGGAAGGTAATAATTCATATTCAATACTCTCAAGATACTGGAAATTCATCTCAATTTCATTGATAGAATGCGAAGACATAATCGTAATTCAATTAACACCGATAGGCTACCGCTTTCATGTACCATATAAATCTCTCGCATCAACATCGTCGTTCTAAGCTCTTGTTAAGGTTAAAGTGCACTGCTTCATCTCCTACCCTTAAGGTCAATTCACCCTTTTGCACATCTATCAAGGTGGTATCTGGGGCCATAAGAAGGGTCTCCTAGCAATATAGGAACTCGGGGTATCCTCTTCCATTTTCATGATCACAAACTACTGTGAAAGATAAATTTCCCCACCTCGACAAGCAATATCTTCAAGAACACCTTCCGTCGTGCCATGGATCTATCAACCATCTGTAATGTAATTGCTGTTGGGATGAGTTCCCCCAAACTTAATCTATGCACTACCGACAGAGGCACTGCTGATACTCGGCACCGTAGTCGCATAAGGCCTTCTTGAATTCATATTTCCCTACAGGAACAGTGGAATGGTAAAGTCATCTCGGTCCATTCGCTTAAGACTTCTAGATAATCGCACCGCAAGTGGCAGCTAAGTTTACTATTCTCCTCAAAGAATCTTCTTTTCTTACTCAATATCTCCTTCAGAAATTTTGCATAGTTTGGGCATTTGATTTGATTTGCTCTACAAAGGGAATATTGATTTCTATTTTCTTGAATATTTCCAAGAATTTAGAAATCCGCTCTTCCCTCCTTGCCTTCTGAAGCCTCTGAGGAAATGGCACTGCAGGGGTGTAAGCTTGTATTTTCTCCTTCTGTTTTAGCTTACAACTTTCCTTGTGCTTCGCTTAGCTTTTGCTTTTCAGATCTGTTGTCTTTCTAACATATTCTTCTTCTTCTCTTCCACTTTCTTTTTCTTCTTCACGCCTTTTCCTTCTTTCTTTCTCACACGTCACTTCCTTCCCACTTCAACCGAATTGCCATAAGAACTTTCGTGTTTTTCAGTGTCACTAGGAATGCACCCTTTGTTCTCGTTCGCATATTCAGGCCGCTTGCCCTACTTTGTGTTTCCAAGTTTTAGTGATGCAATCTGCTTTTTGCTTCGGAACATATGAATGTTGGATTTGAAATTTTCCAACTCATTAAACTGCTCATGGAGGTTTATCACTCTTCTTGTTATCCCCATGAACTGTAGTATCTACTCCTTCAAAAGATCAGCCCTTTTGACCCTCGATATTCATTTCTACTATCTCCTTGCTAATGTCTGAGCCTTGTCACCGATAATTTTGGCTGCACTCCCGCCCATGTCTCAAATCAGATTGCTCTCCGCCATATGAGAAGTTCTCATGGTTCCCGAAAGGCCTGATTATAGTGTGTGCGTTGAGATTAAGCCAGAAATGATAGCTCCTTTGTTCATTTAAGTATTTGGCCTCTCAACCCGTGCAGGATCCTCTTCGGCCTACCCCTAAAGACTTCTCTCATTCCTTCTCGCCATCAAGCATTATCTCATGAGCGTAATGCAACTCCTTCTCTGTCTACCCATCCGGTGCATGATTGCATCTAGCTTTGCTTCCATGGATATCATTTTGTTAAGTTCCAATGATCCCACTCTTTGCTCATTAAGCATTTCGAAGATTCGCATTGATTCTTCATATTGCACCTGGCCAGGTCCTCTATCAAGTCCCTTACCTCCTCTGCACTTTTTTTTTTAATGCCCCACAGCAAGAAGCATCAATAATACCCTTGGAGGTATCATTCATGGAGTGGTAGAAGATGTCCATTTGTGTCTTGAGATCTATGCCATGCATAGGACATCTCTTCAACAGTCTTTTGAACCTTTCCCAAGTTGTATATAGGCTTTCATCTTCCCCCTAATTGAACACACTGATCTCCTTCCTTCTCTTAGAGGTGAGAGAAGGGGGGAAGAATCTGCCAAAATAAACTTCCACCAGCTCCTCCCAAGTATTCACTGAGCCATATGGTAGATAATCAAACCAGGTGGCTGCAATGTCTCTCAAGGAAAAAGGGAAGAGTTGCAACTTGATCACTTCTGGTCTTACACCATTAAACTTTACAATATTGGCCATCCTGAGGAATATACCCAAGTGCTCATTAGGGTCCTCAGTAGGGTGGCCTGTAAATTGATGTTGCTGAACCATTGTGATCAAAGCTGGTTTCAGCTCAAAATTGTTGGCTCTACAGCGTTGTCTAACTTTAGTATTCTCGTCGATGATGTGTCTCCAAAAACTCTCCATAGTATCTTGAAGTCTTTCGCTGCCTTTGTCTAGTAACTATCTCGATTAATTCTTTCATTTATTAAGAAGGTTTCGGGCCGTTCTTTTACCTTCCTCAAATTCCTCAGTGTTCTTTCCAACTCAGTATCAAGAGTAGACAGATCTGACTCTGGCTTCCTGTGCATGAGATACCTTCCTAAAATGGAGATACACTAAGATTGGCACAGTCGCTGGTATTAGTAAAATAATTTCGATTAATCTTTCTAAAAGATAAGTGGTTTGTGCAACCACTTCCCAGCAAAAATATTTTGTGTTTCTTTTATAAAATCTAAAGAAAAACATCCAAACAAGATTTCCCTTTAGTAAGAATATTGATTTGTCAAATTTTCAAATCCCTGGCAACAAAGACCATAAAACTTGTTTACCCGTGATTATATAGACTATTAAAACCTTCAATTATATTTACATAAGAGCCTTACAATTCTCTTGCATCTTTGTCTACTTGGAATTACTTGAATATAACTGATAAAATTACTTTATATTACTTAATTTGAAAATGGTTTTAATCTAAGACACTGCAAGTGCACAGATCATGCAGAAAATGATAAACCGATATCATTCCCACAGATTGACAAGAATTTGGAATCAACTACCCCAACTACTTAAGGTCCACATTATTTGAACTTCCAGTGGATAGTGATGGTTTAATCTAGAAGATAATAGTCTTAGAAGATACTTAGGAATGTAAAAGGAAATCAAATGTTACCAACTAGAAAAATCAAAATCAATTACTGGACCGAATCAGTTCTATATGAGAAATGAACACTATCAATGAGGTAATTGTGAATGTACCCACCCCGCATTCATATTCATTACTCTATTTTGCTGTTTTCTCGTGGGATGGATTCTTAACCAAGATGCCTTACAATGAAATTGGATTTCTCCATATTCACTGGTTAGAGGCCCCTGCTTTTCTCAAAGACAAGGATCTAACTAGCTACTTGTATTTTTGACCTTCTTGCAAGATCCGTATTTTTCTTTCTCAATACTTCACACTCATTTCTTGAGACTCCGCAGGATTTGCTTCCCTTTAAGTGTGGTTAATGCAGAAAACTTCATAACTCAATGATCATCCTTTAAATCTAATATTCTTCCTTCCCTCGATTAGCTTCCGACTAACACATGTGGTGGTCGAACTTCTCGCATTAAGGTGAAGTCTCCGATTATTTACATTAATAAATTTCCAACATCAATTATATGAATAGGATTTATCGAGATGAACCTTCAGGTTTCTAGTAGTTCATCAATGGTAAGATATCATTCCACAAACAGAAACGTTCCAACTCTCAGAACCTCCATCTCCGTCACGCAGGGCCTCGAAATCGCAGCAGAAACAATCCTGAAATGGTATCATATGCTACCATTAGAACTGATCTATTCAAGAACAACATCAATCAAATAAATTCAACTACATGTCTCTAAATGATGCAAAAAGACTGTGAATTCAATTAGAACTAATTGAGTAAATCATGTTTCACTACATCAGATATAATCTGATGAATGGATCATTGATCAAATACACTCCACTATAATTGTAATAAATTGAAAAGAAACGAATTCCATAAATTTGTCTAGACTCCATTAATTTGTGCGCACTGTAAGGAGAAAATCATGAATTAACCGCTTCATCGCTTCTACACAGTCACCACCGGTTCGCATCCAAAAAAAAAAAGAAAAAAAAATATATTCTAAAAAATATACAGTGAGTCCTTCTCCTCTTCCTAGTTCTGGGTATCGAAGACGGGAGCTGCTTTACTAAAACTTATAAGGGCTATTTATAACTGTCCAAAATTGGGCTTGATTCCAAGCTCCAGGTGGATTTCCTAAAAGAAAGGCCCAAGCATCGCTTTCAAGTCACGACCTCAAAATGGGGTCGACTGTAATCTCTTATCGGTAAATTGTTCGCCTGTGACCTAACATCTTCTGGGCCAGGACTAGGATTTCCCCGTGCACCAGTTTTGATTGCTGGTCGCAACTCTCAAAATGGAGTTGCGACATGGCTTTTTGCCTTTCTCGTCGTATTCCCGCGACTCAATTTATTTTAGGTCACACCACATTTCGTGGCCATGTCTTCGCTCTCTATGTCATGACTTCTTTTTTGGCCGTGACTTTGTTTGAGCTTCATCCTCATACATGCTGTACGCTATGACGCCGATAACAAAGGTAACCACTAATTTCTCTCTCTATCACGCCTTTCTAAGTATGACTACAAAAAGCACGTCGCGACCTTGAATTCTTTACATTTAGTCTCAACCTCAACGTTTTGTCACAACAGGTCCTTCTTAGTTCCGTCGATGTTCCTGGTCGCAACCTTATAAGCACGTCGCGACCTCTTTGCTTGTTGACCCTTTGTCTTTGTCTCAGTTACATGTACTTAGTTGCAGCACCGATCATCTCTATGGCGACCTTCTATCTTTATCAGTACCGAATTTTTAGTCGCGACCGAAAAACTGGGTCGCGACTTCAATTGATATTCCTTGCCTTCCTTCTGGTCGCAACCCCTATTTTTTTAGTTGCAATCAGTTTCCTTGCCTCAAACTCTATTTTAGGTCGTGACCACCAAATGATGTCGCGACCTTATGGTTGCTCTTTTTTTGGTAGGTTTTTGTCCCAGTTGCTTAAATGTAGTTGCGACCTGAAATGTGGGATTAGTCACAACTCGAAACTTCCATTTAGAGACCCCTTGTCTCTGTTTCATGTCGCGACCTTAAAAGCACGTCACGACTTCGAGTTGAGTATTTCAATTAAGAACTAGTTGCAACTTCAATTTTTCGCTAGACTTTATCTTATGGCTTCATCAACCGATCAACGCCGCGACCAAGTTTATGTTGTACTGCGTTGTCTTCACCGGGCGTAATGACCTTAGATTGCGTCGACTTTATCTTCCTTGAATATTCCTTCCGTCTCAAAGAATCCTTCCTCGGGTCGCAAACGCTCATTGCCGAGCGCGAGCATTTTCGGGTCGCAACCTCACTTTGTCGCGATTTAGCTTGATGCAGCTCTCCCATTTCTCTCAAGATCAGCCCTGTGGTGTCGCGTGACCGGAATTTAATCAACTCGAGAATTCCTTTGTTGCGACTTCACCTCGCTTGCAACTTTACCTCTCACTGCGAATTTCAATTCGCTATTAGACTGAGCTCTTCCGGTTCTTACTGGGCTTGATTCGCCAGAATTTTCCGCAAAATTATATTTGAGTAAAATATCCATATTTCTACATATTAATCAGCATATATATTGTCATTTAAATTAGAAAAATGGATTAAAAATCCAATGAGTTTTTTACTCATCAATAATTAATATAGACAAAAGTTCTCTCACCATATGTAGAATATAATACAATTGACTAACACTTCCTTTGCTGAGATTATCATATCCATATCTTCTTTCATGAGAAATGTTCTAAAACCCTCTCCAAAAACATTAATTGGAATGTCTATTGATTTTACTTTTTGGTCATTCAACATTAGTCCAACCAAGGTATCAAAGTTCTTGATATCTTGAGGATTTTGACATTTGCCTTTTAGTTCTATACCTGCATTTCTTTCTTTTTTCAACTTTTTGACTTCCTATAAAAAAATATAAGGTTAAGTATCTCATTATGCTTTGTTGTAACATCTATTATGCTCATAAAACTATATGTAAATATAGAAAAAATACTACACCTGGGTAGGATGAGCATTAAGGATGACTAAACGAGTGGGCCAAAAAACTTCATATCCAACAGCATTTCCAATAGTAGTAATTTCATCAAGAATGGAATCGAAGTGTCAGATTTGACTTTATACGTGAGCATCCAATTCATCACTAGGTAGTTGGGACCACATTCATGTACAATTGTCCCGCCCGCCACTACATTTTCCTTCCTATCTACTGCCAATTGACATTTTCCCACCTATAAAATTAAACAACCCAAGGAAATTAAAAGTCATGTCGATGAAAGTTTGCATGTATAATTTAACAAATTGCATTTTTAAAACTTTGACCACCTCTAAGAGTTTTAGGTTTACAAGTGTTTTTGTAAAATAAAATTAAGCTAGTTAACAAATAAAATACCTTTTATTTGAGGTTCTTTAGTAACGTCAGGGTTGATCTTCAACATGATGTCAGGCACTCTCAACAAATTCCGTGTATCGCTTATATGGTTTTGTTTTCAAGTTACAACTACTCATATCAGATTGAGGCGTAGTTGGTACAATTTATGAAAGCTTTGCTAAAATGCCAGCCTCAAACTGAGCTTGTCGTTATTGAGATGCTTTCACAAAATCCCACATTGCACGATCAACCACACTATAAAAACTTGTTGATGAGTGTAATGTTTCCCTTTACCACGTACCCGACCGCTGTATTCTGGAGTTCCCAATGCTTGTGTGAGTATATCATTACTCCCATAATAACTTTGACCTCTCTCTTTAGACTCCTTCAAGAGCTCATCCTTAAACAAAATAAAAGTTACAGCTATGTTCCAAATAGATAAACGAATAGTATTTATCTAAACATACTAAATTTAGGTTATAATAAGAACCCATAATCTTCCACAATGTATGACAACTCTACTCATAGTTTCCATTTTTCCTTTCCCTTGCTTTTCCCATAAAATGTTTCTATCAATACTTTCAAATGTTACCATCTATGAGAATTATAACAAACATCATAGTTAGTTCTATATAAAATGTGTTTAGTATAATGAAACATATATAACATAAAAACTCGTGACACCCCCAACCGTACCGTTGACAACCCACAACCCGCGGAATACTTTCATGAATGTCGGTAACCCGACACCACCACAAAAATCGGGCGCAGTCTCCTTTGCACTGAGCCTACTCTGGGTACAACCTGTCCCAATAATCAACAATGACCACACAGGGTCTAAATGCGAGTAAAATAATGGCCACTTGGGCCCCTGCATCAATACTCACAAGTACATCAACTATTTTCCAATAGTTCAAGAGTTAATAAATTACTCTTATACAACATATATTAAAATTATAAAACTCTAATACATGTATACAACAACATCAAAGCCATAAGTCGACTTTCTTTTAACACGTGGCCTCTAGTGAGTGTCGCCTTCCCGATTGCTCCCTATACCTGAAATGGTGATCCCTCGATAGGGTTAGCAAAGCCCAAGTATATAATTTCCTACACGAAGCATTCCACACCTAAGTCAGCACACGATGCGAGCAACCACATTCAAGCAATTTCATGAACCTACTCTTTAAATGTCTATATGTCTAATCCCATGTCTCAGTCCTCACCACTCCCTCACATATGCCTAAGCCGAATGCGAATATCCAGCTTTTCAAAACAAAAGCTTTTTGTTCTCGAAACCCATTATCAATTTCGTAAAAATATTTGGACTACCCTCCCAAATAATTGGTTTGAGAACTTCCCGAAATAGTCATGGTCCTCATCCGGCGATCTCGTTGACCATCTTCGAACACAATTCTCCGAAAAATCTTCCGTCGAAATCCTTTACAAACATTTTCATTTAACTTCAATTCTACGTCATGCACTCACTCCTAATATTCTAGGGTGCCCTAAAGGCATATAATGCATGATGCCAATTCCAACACATTCATGCTTAATATATTCATACGATATATATATTAACATAATTAAATCATAAAGTACGTTATGTAAATTCTCAACCAATTACACCAAAAATTAGCCTACATGGGGCTAATTAACAAACACAAGCAATTCATTTTGAATCACTCAACACCATGTACCACACAAAATATTCACAAAGACTATCTCATGTGAACAAAACTCCCCGTTAACGTTTCACGACCACACAAAATAGGAATTTTCTCCACTCGGTTCAAAGCTTTTGAGACCAAGTTTACGGCTAAAACAAGCCTCAGAAAGTTCCTAACCATTTACATGGTTCTTAAACAAGGATTAACACAAGTAGAAAAACATTCCTACCTTTTGGAGTTGTCGGAACTCCACCAAATTAGTGCCCACAGAGCCTTGCTCGCGTAGAACAATCTCTCTTCCTTTTTCGCTCCGCCGAAATCGACAGCCGATCGTCGAACTTTGTAGAGAGAAGATGCCTCTCTATAAAAAATCACAAACCATATCGTGATCTCCCTCTCCCCGCAGACGCTTTTTGGTCTTTGAAGAAGGAAGAAGACATCACTATTCATCTTTTCATTCTACATTAAACTTCATTTAATACCATCCATGTCCTCAAGTCTTGGATTTTTTTGACACTATGACTATCTCTCACATCCATTTCCATCTCTCTCTCTTACTCCATGTAACATGTCACATGAGTACATGTTATAAAGCATTTTTGTCACATCACATGTCGCTTTACTTCGCGACCCCCGACACTCAATGCTCAAAGCGTTGAAATCTGACAGTTCAATTCACCGAAATTCGACGTGTGTTAGCCAGGATTTCACGAGACGATTCAACTATGAAATCCGTCATCCCGGAGATCTAGAAAATTTTCTGATTTTTAATTAAATGACAATTTTAATTCTTCCAAAATTCTGAATTTTCTCGGGTCTTACAAACTCCTATTCACATGTGTATGAAATCTCGTAAAGCTTAAAATTATTAGGTATTAACTTACTAAATCTTCCTCGTAGTCCTCGCAGATATCCTTTTCTACTTAAATGATGATCAGACATGTTTCTTCCCTTCTTCCTCGAACTTTCCTAAATTTCTGCATTTATAAATAAAAATTAATGCTTACATTTTACCAAGACGATTAATGAATATGATTATAAACATGTTAATAGAAGTAACATGCTCTCAATAGTTTAACCCGAATGCATTAGAGAGACTATCTTTAACAAAGATATTCCAATCTTTCATCCTCAATGAAGCTATTCGTATGGAGGTTTCTTCAACATTTCCGATATCCTTGAGTGGATGATGTATTTTGATTATCAGTGGTCTTAAATGACCAAAAACTTCTTCCTATTGTTCCCATGCAATTTCTTCTGCTTCTTTTATCCAATGTAAAAGCAGTCTACAATTATAACAATATTATTAATATCTTCATATTGTAATGAATGATAATATTTTATTACTAGTCTTTTGGAGTATAAATTGGTTACTCCTAATTGAACTCATAATTTATCCTTTAGTGGAACTCAACATCTCACACACATATCTAATGCACCATTGTCTCGCTAATACACCTAAGTAGAACTTGTGATGCACGTAGAATCTCAACATAAATACCATCTTGGTTATACTTGAGAAGAATCTTTGTTCCTTTGCTCCTATTCTTAATAATCATGGCTTTTCGAGTCATTCCCCGAGGCTTCTTCTTTATGGGTTTTTGCCCATCATTTGCATCCATACCTATAAGTAGGGAAAAGTAGGTTACATTAAAATTAAGGTGAAAAAGAATTGAACAACCAAAATGAAAAAAAAGAAGAGTTGAAATACCTTTTTCTCTGTCCTTGAACATTATGGTATCTTTATAAAAGAACGTTAAGCTCTAAGAAAATTAGAGGAACAATTGTAGCCAACAATAAACTTATTATGAATCAATCCAAAGTAAATAATATATTGTGGACTCTTCATTCAACCATTGCATGTTAGATTTGAGCGTATATTTACAAATAAGCTAAGAAATATTAAGAAGAAAATACACAAAAATGTTAGTAATAACATTTACTTAAAAAAAATGCAATATCAACACAAAGTCTTGTAGATGGTTAAGATAATGTAAGTACAAAATAAGTCCCCGATTTCGAGATGTTTTCAATTCAAAAAGAAGCTTGCACGTAATCTCATTCATAAATATATTTTGTTACATCATTAGGAAAGCTTGAAATTGAGTCACATGGAAGACGAGCCAATCCAAATCCCTTCACTCATCATCCCGCATGGCATAGTTGAGAGTCATCCATATCATCAAATGAATATACTTTTGGTAATGCACTAATGGAAGGGGATGATGTTCAATTGAAACTTCTACGAGGTCATCAACATCCTCCTTGGTGTGTAAGAACTCTTTTTGAGGAATTGATAAGACGACCGACCATCTGCCTAAGTCAGTCTTGTACATAGAAAACTTGTTTACTGAGATGCTAATATAAAATGAATTTGATTTATACGCCACCTTCGTCAAGTCAATCAATGTAAACCCAAGTACATCAACTTTAATGTCAGTTAGAGTTATTGTCAACCTGGGGCTAGACTCAAAATCGAATCGAACAAAGTGTAATCAAGATCCCAAATCTCAGAAATGACCCCATAAAAACATAGTTCACCAAATATTGGATTCTTATCCTTTGCATTTGAAATTTGCATCGTTGATGCTACAACACTAACTCCACTATTTTGTGTTGTGCGTGATTCATCTCTATCCTTTCAGATGGCACAAAGACCCATTGATGATATATCCATTATACTGACACATAGTGGTTGTGTACAAATATTATCCATTTAAGAGTTTCAATAGGTTCTCGATTAACATTGGCAACATCAACCTACACAAGTTTGTAATTGTTATTAATTTTAATTCCTAATGTCTAAAAATAGTAGAATATGACAAATATTATAGTACCTTTTCCTCAACCAATAAGTAAAAGTGTGTTCATGCTCATCTCAGAGCCACTTTCATTCTTAGCTTGACCAGATTTTGGTATTTTCAACCATGTCATATGCTCTCTACAAACCACATATTACTCTTAATTAATATTGTAAATTTATGATAAGAAAATTATAAACTCATCACAAGAAAATGGTCCTTACTCAATATAAGGTTGCACAATAGTTGTATTCTCCAACACATAATGATGTGCTTGCAACAAAGTAATGGGATCAACTTTCATGACAAAACTCAGTGCAGAGGTGTCCCAATCCTTATGGTTATCAATTCGGACTAATAGAATCCCTATTGCATCCACATTTGACAAGTATTTAGTGCAAAACTCAATAGCTTCCTCTGCAATGTAGCATTCAACGATGCATCCTTCAGGGCAATTACAATTACACACATTACTCTTTAGTACTTTCATGAACCTTTCAAATGGGTACATCCATCTTAGATAAACTGGTCCACAAAGTCTTACCTCTCTTACAAGATGCACTGTCAAATGGATCATGATGTCGAAAAAAGAAGGTGGGAAGTACTTTTCAAGCAAACACAATGTCACAATCAACTGATTTTGTAATTCATCAAGGGTAGACACATCAACCATTTTGCTACAGAGAGAATTGAAAAAGAAACTCAACCTACAAATAGCAAGTCGAACATGCTTAGGTATAATTGATCGCAATGCAACTAGTAACATTTGTTGCATTAGTGTATGGTAATCATGTGATTTTAGACTAACAGTTTGTAATCCATGGATGTGTTTCTAAGTTTGAAATGCTAATTCATCTTCAGAACTTTCGTCGCTAATGTTCGACAAAATATATTTTTCCATTTTAGAGAGTAGGGCAAGTCAGAAGATAAGTTCGTTTTCGTTCAAACCTTGGTGCTAATTCAGGCCTCAAGTGTAAAACCCGAGAAAATTCAAATTTTCTAAAAAATGGTAAAACGGTAATTTCGGTAAAAATCCAAAATTATTCTAGATCTCGGATGATGAAACGGACTTCACCGTTGGAATCGTCTTGCGAAATCTAGCTACCACGTCGACTCGGGTCACTCGAGACAATAACACGTTTCGATAAGACCGCCATCGCCATAAAACTACTTGTGATAGACATGTGATGTGACAAAAGTCACATACTACATATACCCATGTGACACATGTTGCATGATTAGTGAGAGGATGAGATGAATGGCCTAGATTGTGCCAAGTGTCAAAAATAGTGAAAAAGGGGATATGATGGGAATTATTAAAATTGTTAATGAGAATAAGGACAAAAGGCAATAGTGTCATCTTCTCCAAAATCAAAAGACCAAAACGTGAAGGAGATGCAAGTGGTGCTGGATTTTAGAATCTGCAGAGTATAAAGCGTGACTTCTCTGGGATTCTACCATTCGATCGCCGGTTCTCGACGGAGCAAGAAGCAAAGTTGTTCTACGCTGGCAAGTGGCCGTGACACCGATTCGTGAGTCTCCAAAACCCAAGAGGTAGGGATCTTTTCCTACTTCAGATATTCTCTTGGCTAAGAGCCATGTTTATGGTTATGGACATTCTGAGGCTTGATTTAGGCCGTAAAT
The DNA here is from genome assembly GCA_016808115.1 of Tetrastigma voinierianum. Taxonomy (NCBI): domain Eukaryota; kingdom Viridiplantae; phylum Streptophyta; class Magnoliopsida; order Vitales; family Vitaceae; genus Tetrastigma; species Tetrastigma voinierianum. The sequence continues at coordinate 55,068 of JAEQBH010004699.1, read as the reverse complement.
TTTGGCCTTCAAAACCTTTGAATCCGAACGGAGAAAATCCCACTTCAGGGCTATGAACAAAGGCTAACCCGAGAGGTTTCACTGCTCACGTGAATAGTCAGGTGATTTTTGGTGTGAATTTTATGTGTGTTTAAGTGATTCAAAATGAATTGATCAGGTTTCTGTTAATTAGCCCATGTGAGCTAATTTTGTGTTATTGATGGTGAATTCTGCATAACATGATTTATGTGATTTAATTATGTTAATATATATACATGTTTTATATATTAGTTAATAAAATTTTGAATCAAGTATAATGCATTCCATATGCATCAACCTAGAATATTAGTAGTGTACACATGAAATGAAAGAAAACGAAAATGTTTGTGAAATGAATTTTACAAGACTTAAGAATTGCCTGAGAGTTGTCCAACAGATCACTTGGATGAGGACCATGTGATTGTTTCAAGAAATATCCAAAGAATTCGCCTGAGGGTAGTCCAATGTATTTATTGAAATTAGTGAGTTTTCGAGAACAAAAGCTTTTTTGTTTTGAAAACTGGATAATTTAATTGCATTCGCTTAGGGCATATGTGGAGGGAGCTCTGAGGACTCCTGGACAATGGATTGGTCATGTAGACATTTGAGTAGGTTCATGTAATCGCTTGAATGTGATTGTTTGCCATGGCATGCACTTAGGTAGGAAACCCATGTAGGAAATTATCACTACTGGCTTTGCCTACTCCTATCTGGTGGGATCACTATTTCAGCAGCCAGGAGTGTGTGACGAGACAACGTCACTATAGACTCACAAGAGTAGAAGAAAGTTTGCCAGGCTTTAGTATTTTGCATTTTGCAACATGTATTGAAATTGTGTCATTTTGATATATGTTTGGTAAAGAGTACTGTGACACCTTGAACTATTATATATAGTTGATGTATTTTAGGTATTAATGCAAAGGGCCCAAGTGGTCATTATTTTACGTCGTGGACTCCCGTGGTGGTCATTGTAAACTGCTAGATAGTTAGAGCCTTGCAGCCTCGTACAAAGGAAGCTCGCCCCGATTTTCGTGAGTGGTGTCGGGTTACCCGACATCCACAAGTATTCCACAGGTTGACGGATTGTCAACGGACACCCCGGTTTCTCGGGGGCGCATAGCCTTGGTATCGAGCATGTGTATGCCGAATACCTAGGGGCTGGGGACTCAAGCACGCTGCAGTCATTTAGGTATAAGAACACTGCGCCTTGGTATAGCTCGATGTGTTAGGTTTAGGTATGTGATTACCTAGGGCAAATACGACACAAGATTAGAACCCGTGATGCATTGTGTTTTATGTGTGAATGGTGCAAGATAACATGTGATTTAGCGTTATGAATTGTGCGGATTTGTATGCTTGGTAAATAGCATAGGGAGAAAATAAACCTGAGGAGGTTGAGAAATTCTCGGGGCAAATAGTCCAGATCAAGAAAATTTTTTTCTCGACAAGAGTCTGGCGCTTTGAACATGAATGTATTATGGTTGTGAAATTCCTCGAGAAAAATTCCAATTTTGACAAGAAAAAAAGAGCTTGTAATTAAAACTCTTGAAAATTTTGAGTCTATGAATTTTGCGTTGTTCAAGCTAACGTACGAGGCAGTAAGGAGGCTACTGGAGATGAAAAAATTTGGTGTATTAATGAGAAAATTTTTCCTGGTTTTACAAGAGGAAACAAAGAAAAATTTTTAAATAAATATTTTTGGTTCTACTGAAAATGAAAAAAAAATATATAAAATTTATTTTAAATAAAATAAAATAAAGTAAAATTTTATAAAATAAATTTTTTTGTTGCATATGATTTAAAATATGAAATTATTGTCTTGCATTACCTATGAATGCATGGACATAGTATATAAAATTTTTCTAAGATCCGAATAGTGTCTCTGGGTCAAGCTACACCTGTAGATATCAAGAGATCGGAATTTTAACTTGCCATTTGACATGTATAGATGGCTAGTCATGAAAGGACGAGGGGTCGCTCCACGAGGTACCCGGTCGTAACCACCGGCTTTCTTTGACCAAATGTGCCCTTGTTGAGGTCGAGGGGCCGTGATCACGCTCAACGTGCTATGCAACGGTAGACAGGGAGGTCCGAGTCACCTCCAGAGATTTAGGGCACATCATCCTCCAACTTTCACAGGTGGAGGAGATCTGATGGTAGCACTACTTGGTTCATGTAAAGGGAGAAGGTATTGAGCTATAAAGACAATTCTCAAATACTAATGTAGATCAAACTAGCTCTGCAGATTCCAAATAAAGGGCGGAGGCCTAAGTGTGGTGTAGTCATTTAGAGGTCGAGGACCTCGAGGAGCCCATGTAGACGTGGAGTTCTCCTCAGTATCAGTGGCGAGGATGTGATGATATGTCGTGGTTGGCGAAGTTAGAGATCTCCTGATTCTACTCCACAAGTGACCTCGAGGGTCATGGACATGTCGAGTTCGACATCATCCCTGGGATGGATTTGCCGACACTTTTTATAGAGTCGCTATCTATCAGGAGCGCAGGAGGGTTACCGCCCACACGCTGGATGGTACCGTTGTATTTCGTGGGGACAAGATGATATTTTGCCCCGCATGCTGTACAAGTCCAGTGTCGGGACAGCTTGGCGGGTTGGCTAGCGAGCCTACCCCAGAGGATCAGGTGACTGACTTAGACCACTCGAGCAGTCTATTCGGGCTTTTCATGTAGACTAAAACCCTCACATAGTTACAAGAGCCTTACAATTCTCGCATTCATGTCACTTCGATAAATTGGCTTGATTAAATAAATCTTTCTTGATTGTTTAGATTTTAAAATTGGGTTTTAGTCTATGACACCGCAAGTACGGTGTCATACAAGTAGTAAAATCTGAATGTTAGTTCAGGTTTCATTCCCACAGAGATTGGCAAAAATTAAATAAAATCACTCGATCTAATACCGGTTCTATGCTATTTGGACTAAAGAGAATGATAATGATAGTTTGATCTAGAAAGAATAATAGATCTTAGACTATTAGCTAAAAATAGAAATTGGAATAACATGAAAATAACTAAAAATAAAAGTTTAAAGAGCAAAATACTGGATCTAATCTGTTCCCTGTGAGAAACGAAAACTATTAGTGAATTACAATGAAATAGTCAATTCCTACACGAAAATACATTGCTCTATTGTATTGATGGATCTGGATTTGTCCAAGATTGCCTAAATGTTGCAGTTGGATTTCTCCACATTCACTGGTTAGAAGCTCTTGCTTCTCTCGAAGTCAAGATCGAATCCGCTACTGCATTTCCCGCTTCGCAAGACTGGTATTTTCTTCTCAATACTTCACACCCATTTCTTGATGACTACAAATCTTTTGCTTTCCTTCTCATGATTTTTCCAAAAGTTCTACCACGTAATTGGGTGCTCATCCTTCAGATCTATTGGTTCGTCATTTCCCTTGATTAGATCTCAGCTAACATAGGGTCGGGAACTTCCCTTTAGATTAAGGTGAACTCTCTGATTATTTATATTGTTAAATGCTCCCCTCCAACTTCAATTATGAGCGAATAGGGTATTTATCAAAATGAACTTTCGTAGCTCGCGTTAGCTTCATCAATGGTAGTCTAACATACCCATAAGAATGCTCTCTACCTCGTGAATCTCCACTCGTCACTCAAGAGGGCATCCCGAAATCGAGCAAGATACACTCCTTAAAATGGTATTCTAAAGACTACTATCGGGAACTTATCGATTTAAAAATGACACAAGTAAGTAAATCCCAACCCAAATAATTTTCTCCCGTATTTTTGCGTAAAGACTCCAGAACTAACTTTAATTCAAATCCAGCAGAGTCGCCCAATTACGGCATTACGATTAAAGAGAAAACGGAGTACCGATCACATACATCCACTATAATCGCAATGAAATCTGAGAAGAAATGAATCTTAAATTTGTCTAGATTTCATAAATTTTCAGCAAGAATTTTAAGAAGAAAAATAACGGTAAATAGAAATCCACCCACTCAAGCCGCACAGTCATAGATAGATCCGTAAAAGAATACAAAAAACAAGAAAATAAAATAAAATAAATAAAAACTAAAATTCTACTCTAGACTATTGATTAATGCCCAAAAAGTGCAATTTCAACCCTATATTAGATAGGTTTTGAGTGCTTTGCATTAATCATGTCATTTATACCAATTGTAGTGTTCTACTTTCTTAGTAGCACTTATGCCTTTTAGAGGGTATTTTTGGTTGTTTTGCGAAGCCAAGGCACTTTCGAGTCCAATCTCGCCAAATGATGAATCATGAAGTCGAATTCAAGTCTCAAATCATCAACCAAATTCTTCAAGAATCAATGAGAAAACCAAGGCAAAATGAAGAAACGTGATGCGCTTGAAGGCGTGATGAAAAGGCATGATCAACGATGCAGAATTGGCAGTCTCTGCGAAAAAATTTTCACAAGATTGCGGGAATTTTCGCAACCCACGAAAAATTTTCGCAACCTGTTTAAACACAAAATTCGCTTAGACACTCCAAATTTCCTCGCTTAAGACCGTTCCTTAGCGAAAATAATTGATTTCGCTTCACAAAATTCGGCTAGCTTAGCGAATTCTCGCTTAGCTAGCGAAATTGCTCAAATTTAGCGAATTGCTTAGCCCTCGTTGATTTCGCTAGTTAGCTAAATTTCACTAGGCTAAATTTGATGCCTCGCCATGTTTGTAATTAATGCCAAACCGCTCCAAACTTGGTGTATTACTTAATTGTTCTATAACTTAGCCAATTTCATAGGTTTTTTGGTATTTTCATACCTCGAGAGGCCTATAAGCCCCTCTTGTTTTGTAACCTAAGTACAATGGGGGAGCAAATAACTGGTGGAGAATATTTTTGTAAGTTTTTATTTTTGTAAATAAAGCCTTTTATTTTAGGTTTTGTTTTTTATTTCTTTTCTCTCTTTCTCTCTCCTCTTTCTTTCTCTTTCTACTTGGCTAAACACCCTGAGGGATGACAATCAAGAGATGCTTGCTGCTCTCCTTTGGAAGAGGGAAGGAAGCTAGTCAGCAAGGGCATGATGTTGTTCTCTTGTACCAAAAGCTATTGTGTAGTGTATTTATGGCCCTTGTATTTTCAAAACATGTTGCATAACATTGAATATCATTAATTTGGTCAATACTCCATGTTTTAGAATCCAAAAGGTATATTCAAAGGAGAGAGGGTAATCATGGATTCTGATGGTCTTACGAGCCTCTCTGCAAAATGATATTTATATGTTAGGTTTCTCAAATTAAAGGTCAGATAGCATTTAATGTTATTGATTTGGCCAATACTCTCCATGCTTAGGACTATTGTTCTTTAGATGGTCTTTACGAGCCTCCGAGATGATATTAATGGTTAGTATTAACAAAGAAAGAGCCATAACTACATAATAATTCGCATCGACTCAAATGTGAGCTGTTTCAATGGGTAGAGGTTTGCTAGTTAAACATAGATCCGGTTATGCCAGTGGACTATATAGGTTGCTTGTCATAACGAGGATAAACCGAGGACACTTGTCATCTCTACTTGCCAAGTCGGGTGACCCAATTCTTCAAAGCTAACTTTTTCACCTTTAACTTTCGCTTACAATTTTCGCTTCAAACCATTCCCAATCAAGCTTTTAAACCCAAACTAAAGAGTTTCGAAAATAGAAAGCCTTACCTTCATGCACCGATGTGAACCATTTTAGGATGAAAACCCATCCCCGTGTTCGAATCTCTGTACCACTATACTACGTGAGCTCGATCACAAGAAGAGGAACTTAGGTGTATATAAATCCTTGTTGATTTTAGCTCACCACCGTGGCACGACCAAACGTGGCTGCCGATGGTGCCAAACTACAAATGGTAAGATGAGTACTGTATCCATCACAAGTGAAGGTAACCTTTAATTTCTTTTTTGCAACTCAGCTGGGTGTGAACTCGCGCTTTTTAGTACTATGAATCGCACTGCTTCGCTTTTGATTCAGCCACTTTTCATTCACGCTTTTATTGTTGTTAGTTAATTTTAATCTTTTGCAAGTTGTTTGTTGCCTTTTGTTGTCTCTAAATTGCAATGTGTGTATATGCAATGCTGGGATAGAGACACATCGTAGATTTTGTATAGGATAAGTACACAACACCTAGCTAGTGAAGTTAGTACCAACCGATACCATGGATCCCATACCCGAGGAACAACGCAGCCAACCAGAACCCCATGAATCAAATGCCTATAGAACCATGAGGGATCACATCCACCTCCCTAGAGTTAGTGCCTATCTTTGTATCATTCCTCCCGTCAAGATGTAGCGTTGAGGCCTTTATTTGGTACCCCTACTCCCCACATATCATGGTATGGAAAATGAAAATCCATACACTCATATTAGGGATTTTGAGGAGGTTTGCACTACCTTCAAGGAAGGTATGATGGACATGGATTTGCTAAAGCTAAAGGCATTTCCATTGACTCTAAAGACAAGCACAAGATATGGCTCAAACTCATTGAGGCTCAGAACCATTAGAAATTGGGCCGAGTCAAGAAGCCGACTCCCAAGAAGTTTCGCACTATAAGACCACAATTTGAAAAGACAAATCTTATACTTTTGCACCAAGTGACGGCGAGAGATTTTACCAGTTAAGTTGGGAAAGATTTATGAAAACCATCAGTGCATGCCCACATCAAGGGTTTGATACTTGGATGTTGGTGAACCATTTCTCATGGTGGTATGTCTCCGCCATGAAACAATTGTTGGAAACTACGTATGGGGTAACTTTTGAGTAAACATCCCGACGAGGCTTTTGATTTTTTGAACCATGTGTAAACGAAACCCAAATCTTGGGATGAACCTAGTCCTAGGGAAGTTGAAAGATCAAATATTGAATCACCAAGAGGAGACAAGTACATATTTTCTCAAGACATAGGGATAAATGAAAAATTGACGCTTAACTCAAAGAACGGATGATCCGAAATGAAAAAATCAGCATGAAATGCAAGTAAAGCACGAGTTATCTTCATCCCAATTTTCTTGCTTCCAATTTTCAATCAAATAATTCACCCCCGAGGAGCACTCAAACCATGCCCATGTGCCATAAGTCAAAATAAATCCACCCATAGATGCTTCCATATGGTGACACTAATAACCCTAATCGAGAAATTGTCCAAATTTGTCATGGAAATCCAACCCTGTATACGCCCTTCTCAAGAGCACAAAGAAGATTCCGATTTCACTTCAATACAACAAATGATGCCTCCGATATCTTCCCTGAACGTGCAACTCGAATTTAAGTAAGCAAAGGGTATATTTCAGAGGAAGAACGTATGCGGTCAATATCCAAACTAGTCGAAAATCAAGGCAAGAGAAAGTTCACTCAACAGAAATTGACAATATGCATTTGAGATTTCAAACTCGTCTTAATCGCAGCCAGTAGTTCAAAAGGAAGGCTCCTTTCCTGACAACAATATCGAAAGTGGCAGAACAAACAGACTCCACCGAGGACTTAAAGGCAAAACCGATGAAGTTAAGGTAGTTGTGACTTTACGGCGGGAAAGGCCCAAAGCCAACAGGATCAAAGCTACCAAGCTTCGCCCATTAGTGATCGAGCCACTTCAGAAGAACAAATGGACAAGGAAGAGATAAAGATTAGAATACCCCCTCCATTTCCGCAGATTCTCCGAAGAAAGAAACATTCCCGTCACCAAACAAATGTTAAGTATCATGCGCTTCTAAAGTCAATATTCCTCTCCTCGATATGATTAAACAGTTCCTACTTACGCAAAATCTTAAAGGATTCAGGCACGGTGCGTCTCAATGTAAATAAAAGGCCTTTTAACTGAAAGCAAGTTAGTGCCATTATAGAGAGCAAGACTCAAAGGAAGTATAAGGATCCGTGGATGTCCCACGATCTCGTGAATATCGGAGGCATCACTGCGGAGAAAGCACCTAGACCCGGAGCTAGTGAATCAAGGCCGTATTCAATGTACAAGCAATTGGGTTTAGGTGAACTGAAACCCACATCCATCACACTTTCGCCAGCCAAAGCGTCTATTAAAATACCAAAAGGAACCATTGAGGACGCTTCTTATACAAGTGACGTATTTACTATCCAAGATTTTGTTGTACTTGATACGTAAACTCGGGGCTGCATTGTGACCTAATCGGGGTGCCCATCATATTGTGGAGACCATTTTCGGGTTACTTCAATGTAATCATCAATTTCAGAATGGAGTCATGCAACTCACATTTGGAAATATGACCTTGGAACTCAATATTTTTCATATGGGTAAGGGCATATGCACTCTGAGAGATGACTTTGGAGGTTCAGATGGGATACCATTCTGGCAAGAGGCTAATCAATGTAAAGCTTAAGATATGATGAATTGAGTTATCCGAATGCTTCTTTGTTTGAAAGAACAAAAATTTCACTGAAAACAGTTTTAGTACAGGCATCAGGCAGAAGATTATGAAATTACTTCAAGACCTGGGACAAACTCCATGAACCTCAACGATAGGAATCAAACCCTCCATTTAAAGTATACTTTGAAGGAAATGAGCAAAGGCTCCGGGGCCAGGATTTCTTCATCAAGTAACCACTGCACAAGAGCATAATCTCCTGCACCTTCTCCTCGCAATGGCGCACAAGGGAAAATTTGATTTTGAAAGGCATAAAACCCGTCCATTCAGACTCATCATATCTATTTAGAAGAGGGAAACACAACCGCAGAAAAACACCGAAGTCAACCTTCACCACAGAAGTAGTTCGTGATAGAGGTCTTTGAATGTTCAAGTCATCATTTTGGTCCATTTCTGATAGTACAATGTTATCCAACTCGTGGTGCCTAAGAAATCAGAGTAAATAACCGTGAAAAACGAAGGGGCGAAGAATTGTCTACCCGACTTACAACCAATGGAGTGTGTATAGATTAAGGCTCAATGAGGTGACACGAAGACCACTTTCCATTGCCGCTCATCGATCACCGCTGGAGAGTTTCGGACACCCCTTCATTTTTGATGGTGGTCAGCAATTTCCAGATAGAAATCGCCTGTAAGATCGTGAGTTAATTACCTTTACTGGCCCATTCGTCGGCGTTTAAGGAGGATGCCTGGGCTTCAGAATCGCCCTTGTACCACTTTTCAATGATGTATGCTCAATAGTGTTCGGAAGGACATGGTAGAGCGATAATGAGGTATACATGATGATATCGCAGATATGGTGATTTGTAACGCGAACCACTTGAAGCCATCTTGCAGGTGCATATAAGAATTTGAAGAACTGAGAAATGCCATTTGCAAATCCACATCAATGGGCACATTATTTCTAAATAGGGAATTGAAGATAAAGCAAAGGTCGACATTATTTCCAAATTGCCGCCCCAACAAATGTGAGAACAATTAGACAATTCTGGTCATGTGCTTCTACCGACTCCGCTCATTAAAGATTTTTTCCAAAATCGCTTAAACCCCCAGACAAGCTTCGAGAAGGATGCCAAATTGCTGGGGAGAAAGATTGCCGGGTTATTTTAAGAATCGAAATTTCATTTGACTATCGCCTACTACTGGTGCACCTAATTGGCGCTAATGTTTGAGGTATGTGATGAAGACTCATGGGTAGGGGACAGAGATTGCCACAAAGAGAAGACGGAAACCCTACGTGGTGTATTACGCAAGCAAAACCCTGAATGAAGTACGCAGGAATTATACCACTACGTAGAAAGAGTCATCGCGCTGGTATGCCTTAGATAAATTCCGAGCGCATTCGCCTGGGCCGACATGTCATTTTTACGCATCATTCTCATTAAATATCTCTAACCAAACAAAATGCAAAAGCAAGACTAATCCGGCTGGTTCTCGTTACTCGTGGAGTTCAACTTGCAAATTAGAGATAAGAAAGGGTGGAAAATGTAGGCGCATCATCCGCCAAGGTTAACTATAGCCCACGCACTCACAAACACCTATTAATGATGAATTTCCCGAAGAATCCCTAATTCAGCTTGGAGAAAGCCCCGTATGCTCACATCGCTAATTTCTCACTACAGAGAAATCCCAACCGAGTGGAGTGACAGATAGAAATATTTCATAAAATCCATTCCTATTATTGGGAAGAGCCTTTCCTATTCAACATCAAGTAAGTGTGATCAAATCATCAGAAATGTAAATTCGATGGCGAATAAAGAAGGAATTTAAACCATTGCCATGAGTGCTTGTGGTATTATTTTGCTCTGTAAAACAGCAATGAAGGTGCTACAAATAGTTTCTACCGGGCCTTCCTTATTCAAGGAAGCACACCAAATGTGCCGTATGTGACAAATGCCAAAGGCTTGGGAAGTCGCCTCGGCCACATATGATGCCTTTTGAACCCACTTTAGTTTGCCGAATTATTCATGTGGGCATCGATTTATGGACCTTTTTCCCCGCATGGTAATAATGCATACTGGTGAGACTATGCTCAAATGGGTTGAAGCAATTCCCCGCAAACCAATGACGAGAGTGGCACTTAAATTCTTGAGTCAATATCTTTTCCAGTCAGTATCAAAACCATTATTATGATGGAGGTTCTCATTTCGTAATAAACCATTTGAAAACCTCATGGCTAAATATGGTGTGAAACACAAAGTGGCCACCCCTACCATCCTCAAACAGTGGTTATGCAGAACCTGTCAAAGAGAAACCACACCATTTTGAACAAGGTAAGCACCAACGTAAAAGATTGGTCTATCAAACTGCTGATTCGCTAAGGCTTACAGACGCTCTTCTACACAACCTGGAATGTCCTCTATCGATCGGTCGTGGGCGTGTCACCTTCCAAAGGAGATCGAGTACAAAGCATGGTGGGTAACAAGAAGTCGAATATGGATCTAAGTGCCTAGAATCAAGAGGTTCCTCGATTCTTTAATGAATCGGAAGAAATACTGAATGATGTCAGTTGAACTGAAACAAAAGGCAAGTCATGATAAAACGATCAAATGATGAACGGTAAAGAATTTCTAAAGAGGAACGCCTTATACGACTCCAAACCCATCTATTTCCAGCAAGCTCAAGTCAATGATGGACAGTCCATTCATGGTCCAACAACGCATATCCCAACTGGTCGTAGGATTTAATCAACCCGCATGATAATCAGGTGTTTAAAGTCAATGGACGAGAGTGAAACCTATGTGGTGCGTGCAGCCGTATGGAAGAAATTCCTCCCGCCGGATCCCCTCCCCGAGCCCTACAATCCTCACCATACTGGGGAGTCGGTTAAAGGTAATTGTACATATCATGCTCTCAGGAGCCTTAATTATGTTTAAAATGTGTTTTTCTTTCAATCAACAATTGAATTGCTACAATTAGACAATTGAATTGCTTCATGTTGAGAAATTGAATCACCTTTTTATCACCATATGCAGGAACTCCATGCTAATTTAAATTTGGTCACAAGCTCCCATGCTCAACTTGAAATTTCCCCCGTATGCTAATTCATTAATCGCACTCCGCATTGTCTGAATAGTCGTGGAATTTGTTCGCCTCCTTTCACTTTGCATAGCCTACTTATATGTCAACCTAGATAGGTTTGTGTTACTTACGCTTGAAGACCAATGATGTCTTCCCCAAAAGGAAAAGAAAAGAAAAGCAAAAAGAAAAAAGAAAAAAAGAAAAAAGAAAAGACGAAAAAGAAAATAAAGTCGTGAAGTTTACTTTGAAACCCGAGCAATCTGGGCCAGCTATGTATGGCGAAAGCCTTGAAACCCGATGCCCCAAGCCTTAATCGGGTCGGGAGTCATCGATTTGTCTGCTACATGGGTGGATAGCGAAGTTTAATGACTTGTGGGTGCTTAATTTTTCAAGTCATTCCCGAGTCCCGCGAAGCCTTTAGTTAGTGGTCAAGTGATCCTTTCGCTCGATGCCCTTAAACCTTAATTGGTTTGGGAGTCATCTATGGACCCTCGCTACACCTGACTCCTTTGTGAAGTCGAATTTTGCTATCAATCCTACATTATAATTGAAAAAGAAAGAAAAGTGTGTAACTAGCCCTATCTAGTTGTCAACAACTTAAGGCCACGCTGCAAATGGGGAGTGGGCACTGCAGCTACATTTAATCCTACTAAGAAGGTGGAATCATTAGACTTTAGTGAAATCGGGCTGAGAATTATGGACCAAACATTGACCAGAACTGTTCTTTGTATGGTTTTGATTCTTTCAGAGCACGATTTACAACTTGATTTCAATTTCTCGCTTTTAAGGTAATGTTTATATGTATATAAACCCTTTTTTGAATCATAACCTTTTCAAATCGCCACATGCATCTCCTTTTTCTTTATTTTGCATTGCTAAGGGACTAGTAACGTTTTGGTTGGGGGTGTGTGATTAATGCCCAAAAGTAATTTAAACCCATATTAGATAGGTTTTGAGTGCTTTTCACAAGATTAATCATGTCATTTATACCAATCAGAATTGCTCTAGTCTTCTTAGTAGCACTTATGCCTTTTTGAGGGTATTTTTGGTTGTTTTGCAAGCTACACTTTGGAGTCCATCTCGCCAATGATTAATCATGAAGTTAATCTGGTCTGCTCAACCCAGCTCAAGAACTATCTATGGAAAACCAAGGCAAACAAGAAAATGTGATGCAATAAGGCAGATGAAAAGTGTGAAGACGAACGATGCAGAATTTTTACAATTAAGAAATTTTTCTATAGATCATAAATTTTTCGTGAACCTTAGCTTAAAATTTCCTCGCAACCTGCTTTAAAACACAAAACTTTTTAGACTCAACTTTGCCAGGAAGGATCAGTTCCTTTAGCTAAATGACTTGATTTTTGCTACAAAAATTTCATTAGTTTACTTAACTTCGCTTAGCCAGCTAAACTGTTCTCACCCTTAGCGAATTTGTTTTCTATGAATCACACTTCGCATTAGCTTAAATCTCTCACTTACGAAATTTGATGCCTCACATGCCAGAATTAACGCCAAACCGCCTCTCCAAACTTGGTGTATTACTTAATCATTCCATAACTCCAGCCAATTTCGTATAGGTTTTTCGTATTTTCATACCTCGAGGAGGCTCTATATAAGCCCCTCTTTTGTTTTGTAACCTAAGTAACAATCGGGGGAGCAACAACTGTGGAGAAGATATTTTGTAAGTTTTTATTTTTGTAACAAAGTCTTTTATTTTAGGTTTTGCTTTATTTCTTTCTCTCTCTCTCCTCTTCTTCCCTTTCTACCGCTAAACACCCCTCTCGAGGATGACAACTCAAGAGATGCTCGCTGCTTCCTTTCTTGGAAGAGGAAGGTTAGCCAGGCGGGCATATGCATGTTCTCGTACTAAAAGCTGCTGTGTAGTGTATTTATGGCCCTTGTATTTTCAAAACATGGTCAGATAACATTGAATATCATTAATTTGGCTAATACTCTCCATGCTTTAGAATCCAAAGGCATCTGAGAGAGGTAATCGTGATTCTTGGGGATGGTTCTTACGAGCCTCTAAAATGATATTTATATGTTAGGTTTCTCAAATTAGGCTGGGCAGAAGATTGACAAGATTTATTTGGCCAATACTTCCATGCTTTGGGACTATTTGTTTTGACGGTCTTTACGATCTCCGAGATGATATTAAATGTTAGGTTTTAAACAAGAAAGGAGCCATAACTACATAATAATTGTATTGACTCAAATGGGGAGTTGTTTCCACGGGTGAGGCTTGGTTAGTTAACATAGATCCTAAGTATGCCAGGACTATAGGTTGCTTGTCATAACGCGAGGATAAAACCCGAGGACACTTGTTTGCCCTAACTTGCTAAGTTAGTGACCTAATTCTTCAAAGTTAACTTTTTCACCTTTAACTTTCAATTTTTACAATTTTCAGTTTTCAAACCATTCTGCCCAAGTGAACCCAAATCCAAAGGATTTAAATGGTGTCTACCTTCATGAATGATGCAAACCATTTTTTGTGGATGAAACCTGATCTGTTCAATTTTAGATCACTTATAACGGGCAAGATTTAATACTTAGTAGGAACTAGGTGTATATAATTATGATTTACTTCACCATTTGTAAATGGAATCAAATCTATACACTGTGTCTCTTCTCCGTTTCTTTTTCTGATATGGAAGACTTTGCTTTTACTTCAATTATTCTAAGACTGTTTGACAGAACCATTAAAGAAATTACCAATGCAAAACCTCTGTGTGGAATTCCTAAAGAAAGCCTGGGCTTATCGTTCCAGTCGCGACCTCGTCGGGTGTCGCGACTAGATTTCCTTTGTTCGTTTGTTTATCAGCGACCTTGTTACTCGGCGACTGTGATTCCCCATGTTCTGCCGATTTAACAACATGACACCGTTTATGGTCGCGACCTCATGTTGGCTCAAGCATTTCAAGAATTGATGTCGCGACCACCTGCTTCCCATCGCGACCGTTGTCTCTTCCCTTCTTCTCGCATTCGGTCACGACCTCGGGCCTGAGTCGACCTCTTCCTCATTACATTAACGCTATGACCTTACCTAAAGCTGTAACCATATTTCTATTTCAACTGCCTAAGTTCTAGGTTGTGACTTCTTTTCCCTGTCGCGACCTCGATGGTCATTATTCTTCTTTGGTCGCAACCTCAATTCTTTGTTGCAACCGCTTTCTCCTTCCACCTCTATTCCGTGTCACCGCACCATGTGATGTCACACCATGTTGCTCTTTTCCGGGTCGCGTGATGTAGTCCCGATTCAAAATTAGTTACACCTGGATTTCTTCCGCCGCTTCGATCGCGACCGAATGAGTGGTCGTGGACATCGCTTGTGGTTCTTGATTAATAAATGGTAGCAACTTCATTCGCAAGGACTTCGCTTTCGCTTCGCTTCAGTCACATGACTTTTGTTCTTCAACTCTTAATTTGCTGCAACTTCAATCTTTTCGCTGAGACTCAGCTTCCTGTTTTCACGCCGCAATCCTCAACTGGCATCGCCGTGACCTCAAATGGAGTCCTTCATTTAAAACTAGTCAGAACCTCGTACTCGCAGAGACTTCCTTGCGGGCTTCATCGACGATGTCGCGACCCTCGGGATTTAATAATTCAATGATATTCTAATCAGCCACCATGATTAGAGTACAGCGACCAAGATTCGACTCCTCAATATTTCCTTTGGGCCTCAACCACATCTTCCTTGTCGCAACCTCTTCAATTTGTCGCTTGGTAATTCGGGTCGCAGCTCCACTTCAAGTCACGACTGGGCCATAAGGTCTTATTTCTTCCTCAAGACTAATCTTGGTGATGTCGTGACTTGAAATGATTGGAAAAATGAGCTCTCGTCACACTGGTTTTTAATGTGACTTCATTTCGCAGAATATCTTTCTGTTTTGGCTGGATTTGCCACAGACTTCCTTTTCTCTCGCAAAATTAAATTTAAGCAAATTACCCGTGTTTCAGATATGAATCAACAATTGTCTCAGAATATATCAAAAATGGATTGAAGAATCCATTGAGTTTTAGACTCACTGCTAGTCCTCGCGAGTATGAGGATGTTTTCCGCATGAGCTACGGATCGCCTACAGAGGGTTATAGACTTCTGATTGGTTACACTGGTACTTCATCTCATGACTCGCAGAGATGGTGCCCAAGAGTTGCAGATCCCCGTGAGTCCACTACAGAGCACCAATAAGGGGGTTCATTAGACCGAGCACTTCACCATTTTCGGGCTCTCCAGGCTCTATTCATGAAGAAGGACAAGACCCTTCGACCGCGGCATTGATTATAGGCAAATAATGTGGTTACAATTAAGAATCTGCATCTAATACGAGGACTCCACGATTTATTTGATCGTACGAGGAGCGTGAGTCTACTCCAAGATAGACCTTCACACTGGTTACCATCAATATACAGGAGATAGAGTGATCCCAAGACAAAGAAGCTACGACGCACATGGGTGTTCTTTGAGTTAAGAACAAGTTCTTCTGATCATAAATGTTAATATATCATGGACTTCGTAATAGGGTATTCAGTCCCGTCAGATCAATTTATTTAGTCTTTGCGGATGACATTTGATCTACTCCTTACCGTGAAAGGGAGCATGAGTACAGATCACGCATTGCTGACGTAATTCATCGCCTGTACGCCAAGTTTAGTGCGCGAAGTTTCGGGCTACTAAGGTGAGATTTTTAGGACACGTGCTGTTAGCTTTTGGCATGTCAGTGGACCCCAAGAAGGTCGAGGCCGTGATGAGTTGGGAGAGGCCGGGTCGCCCTTTCGAGATACGTGAGTTTCTCGATCACTGGTACTCAGAGATCTTATCGAGGATTTCTCCCGATTAGCGGAACTTATTACAAGATTGACCCAAAGGAGGTCAAGTTCGATTGGGATGACCAATGCAAGGAGGCATTCCAGGAGTTGAAGAGGAGGCTTACTTCAGCTCCTATCTTGATAGTCCCGGACAGGGGACAGGGGTACATAGTGTATTGTGATGCCTCGAGGGCCGGACTGGATGTGTTTTGATGCAGTCCGGAGGGTAGTAGCTTATGGTTCTGGCACAATAATCATGAGTGCACTGACCCCAATAATACCCACATGGAGTTGGCTGCGAGTCTCGCCTCAAGATCCGGCGCCACTACTTATATGGTGAGAGTTCGATAAAATTTTAAATTCACAAAGTCCCAGCATATTTCGTCAGAGGACTGATTATGAGGCAACGCAGATGGACGGAGTTCCCAGAGGATTACGACTTCACTTTCAGATTACCACCCCGTAAGGCAAATGTGGTACGATGCACTCGCCTAAGTCACTGGGAGTATTGGCTAGTATAGTTCCTTAGTACATTCTCAGACCAGGAACAGCTAGGCTACGTGATTGTATGTGTCAGGTACGTCAAAGTTTAGTAGCTACACCATCTCTGGCTGAAAGGCAGTGGATTGAGTCTCTGCGCGTGACGGGAGATAGTGTCTATCAAGGACCGGGTACAATTAGGTACATGTGACGAGGGCTGGACCGTCCACGCAGATGGTAGTCTTCAGAGGAGGATCTGCAAGGGTTCCCGCCGACCGACCTGAGAGGAGATTCCTCGTGGAGTTTCACCGTCTCAATTTATCAGGCATCCGTGTGGCAATGAAGATACCAGATCTTCGCCGCGCATTCACGGAGCGAAATGAAGAGATGTAGGGACTTTGTTCGATGATGTCTCACGTGTCGCCAGGTTAAGACCGAGCACCGAAGCCGGGCAAGAGTGGCTACTCGGGCCCATCGGAGCGGCCGAGTGAAGTGAGCACACGATGGATTTTGTGACCCACTCTCCACGGACACCACAAGGACATGATGCTAGATGGGTGATGGGACCAAATTTCAATGGTTGGCACATTTTCTGTACCTGAAGCATGACCTCTGGGTATCAGAGATTCGCTGGCCAGACACTCGAGAGTAGTCCGTCACGGAGTACCATCCATAGTGCCTGGATAGGGACCCTGTTTACCGCACTCGGAAGAGTTTCCAAAAGGCTACAAGCACACCTGTCAGACCATGAGTACAACTTTCCACCCATAGACAAAGATGGTCAAGAGAGACTATATTGTGTGTTAAAGGACATGGTGCGAAAGCATGCATTCCGGATCATATAGCCGGGAAGAGCATTTGCCCTTATGGAATTCGCCTACAACAACAGCTTATCAAAGTAGCATACGTATGGCACCATACGAGGTATCAGATGGGAGGCCATGCAAATCACCGTTATGGTCGGGACCGAGGGGCGGGAGAGAGCCCCGATCACTAGTCCCGATCCTGACAGAGACACTCCATGTGATTGATATGACAACGCCTTCACACGCTGAGCTTTGGTAAGAGCTATGCTCATAAGACGCCAACCCTTAGAGTTCAGGTCGAGATCACGCCTTCGCATGCCTACGATATGGGTCAGTTGTGTTATGGTTACCAGGTTGATAAAAGCCCTTCGGTGATCCCCAGAGGCAGTAATCTAGTGATATCAATGGCTTACCGCTTCCAAAGACGTCAAAGGCCCACGGCGATTTCACGTCTTCACGCCCGAGGTACACTCGTAGGATCCAAATTTCATGGGGCGGATCGGGGGAGAGATGAGGCTGACACCTGACGGACTTCGATGAGGACCAAACAGCATCAGGATACCAGATCGTTTCGCACGCAAGCCCGCGAGTAGTTAGTGAGTGGTGCTATGGCGCACCGCGGGAGCCGGAGGAGTCAATGTGGGAGCGGTGATCGCCACCATCCTCTTGTTTAGAGATGAAGGTACGTGGTTTTAGTCAGTTATCACTTAAATAACTAGTTTACATGCATGGTATGCATGTTGCATATGCATGTGAGTCAATAGAACAGATGCACTCTCGACGAAATCTTTTAAGGATAGGAGAATGTAAAACCCGAGAAATTCAAATTTTCCGAAATGGTAAACCAGAATTTTGGTAAAAATCTGAAATTATTCTAGATTTGAATACAGTTAATCACTAAGAATGCTCATAACTCAATGTGTCGCTTAATTTCATTCACTCCTGTGATTACCGGGAATTTACGTTTTCGATAAGACCGTTGCTCCAAAAGCCGTGAAAAGCCTCGCTATGAGACATGTGACGTGACAAAAGTCACATACTATATGCACTACAGACACATGTCAGATGATTAGCGAGAGGATGAGAATGAAAATGATTTATGTTACATATATAAAATCTTGACAGTTTACTTTAATTATTAAACTGTTAATGAGAATACACTGTATAAAATATAACTTCCAAAACCTGGGTAACGTGTCGTGAAGGAGACGCAGTAAAGGCTGGATTTAGAACTGTATATAGAAGTGGTGACTTCTTCTGTAGATTTCACTATTCCACCGCTGTTCTAATGAGCAAGAAGAAGTTGTTCAATGGCAAAGAGCATGGGACACTAACTGGTGGTCTGAAGAATCAAGAGGTAAACCTTCCTTACTGTGATATTTCTACAAACCGTTTGGTATATGATATTCCAGCTGATTTGAAAGAATTTTACTTCAAAACCTTGAACTGATAAGAAAAATCCCAATTTTAGGCGCGAACAAAGGCTAACCCGAGGGTTTCACCTGCTCACGTGAATAGTCAGGTGATTTCGTGTGAATTTACAAGCTAAGGATCAAATGAATTATTGTTTGTTAATTAGCCTAAGGGAGCTAATTCTCGTGTTATTGATGGTGAATTCGTGATAACATGATTTATGTGATTTAATTATGTTAATATATATACATGTTTTATATATTAGCATGACAATTTTGGAATTGGCGCATAATGCATTCCTATACGCATCAAGCAAACGAATATTAGGTGTGAGTGCATGACATGAAATGAAAGAAAAACTTAAAATGTTTAGAAAGGAACAAGGAAGATTTTTCAAAGAATTAATTTGGAGAGTTATTCAATAGATCATCTGATGAGGATCATGATCGCTTGAGAAAGATCAATTCACTAGGCAGTCCAATGTATTTAATGAATTGGTAGTGAGTTTTGAGAACAAAAAGCTTTTTTATTTTGAAACTACATTTTACTCTTTATTCCAGCTTAGGCATATGTGAGGGAGTCAAGGTGACTCTGATTAATGGAATAACAGCGGTAGACATTCGAGTAGGTTCATGTAATCGCTTGAATGTGATTGTCGCTATGACATGTGCACTTAGGCAGTGGGGAGTAACCCAATGAGGGAAATTGTTACTACGCTTTGCCTGTCTGCCGAGGGATCACTATTCGTGTATGCGGAGTGGTGCATCGCAGGACGATCGCTTCACTGTGAGGCCGCGCATAGAAGAAAGTCACTGTGGCTTTGGTATTTCTACATTTTGTATAACATGTATTGAAATTGTACATTTTGATATATGTTCGGGTAAAGAGTAATTTATTAACTCTCGAATCCATTGGTATATAGTTGATGTATTTGTGGGTATTAATGCAAAAGCCCAAGTGGCCATTATTTTACCTCGTACGTGGGACCCCTGCGGTGGTCATCAGAACTCCGGTTCGGGGACAGGTTGTATTTCCTGGGGTAGAGCTCCCGTACAAAGGAGGCTCGCCAGATTATGAGGAAGTTCTGCTACATCTAAGAATCATCATTATTCTAGTTATTTAAATGTCATCTAACTCGCTTTAAAGCTAGACTTTAAGCTCACTCCATAAGATCTAAACGAAAGTATTTAATCCATCTCATTCCTTTGATGTTAAGTAATGTACCAATGATGCTTTCGCTTACATTTTTCAATGTGCATTACATCCAAGTTATGACATGAACATGCAAAATATCTTATCACTTCAAAGATAAAAAATATTTACTTCTTTCTTTCAACAACATGTCATTTACCTTGTATTATTATTCGATCAACTTCTTCTTCCTATGAATTATAATATCATTTATAGAAGATTTCTCCCACTAACGTCGCGAGGTGGATCTAAGTCTCGCTTTCAACATCAATGCCTTTTTTTGTTTCCTAAAAGGATGGTTGTATGAAGGAATCACCTATGCCCCCGTGGAATGAGTTCTTTTCCCATGCTTCAATCTCTCGTGAGTCCGCTCTTTCACCGCATAGCTGGACAAGCAAAGTACCCTTTTAACCGTGCAACCCGATAAGTTTCCATACTGGAAAATCACCGATCATTCACAATAAAATAGCCTTTAATGTAAAGAATTCCTCATGATATGCATCGCTTCCAATCTCAACCTCCCACAATAGTTTGAGATCTTCTATTAAAGGTGCCAAATAAACATCTATGTCGCTGCTGTGTTGTCGTGGACTCGACATCAATAATGATAACAACATAAATTTCTTTCTATACAACCACGGCTAAGGTTATAAATGATCATTAATAGCCAACAACTATGCTGCTACCAAGAACTATGGGATTTGAATATCAAAATGAGTTTACTACCATGATTTAGTAGGCTCTCTACCAAAACCGCCATATGTGATCAATTAACTTCCATGATGGGAATCCGGCGGGATGACACATCTTCCCATCAAACTCTCTTCAGGCATGCCACGTGAGATCTCTCATAATATTTGAGGAATGAAACATTCTCTCGAATTCGATGGGTGGAAAGTACCACATGACTTTAGCCGAACTCCCTTTCTTTCTAGCTTACGAATTCACTTCAATTTGAACCACATGCAGAAGAAGATGTACTTTAGTTCACATCTGATATGAATATGTAATCATTCGGGATACGCATGTATCTTTTCATACTCATCTAACAATAAAGTCTTTTGCTTCATAAATAGATAGTGGCTAATTACGTCGATAAACATTTCACCAAGAAATCCTAATATTCAAAGTCTTATTGTGACCATCCATACCGTTGCTTCGGGATTATATAATTTAACTAATGCAGATAGCTGGTAAATTCTAAACTTGATATGTTTTCTCAAAGATTTATCTAATATTTTTTGAAAATTCCGCGATCACTCGGAAGTCATCATGAGCAAACTTTAACCATTTCAATTGTGCGTACCACATTATCAAAGAATTGATTTTTAGTACAACGTTTCCACCCTTATAGAGTCAGTCCAATTACTGACCTTCTTCCCATGCCACCATGTAAGGTAAACTTGATCAAATCCATAGAAAAACAAATGTTCTAACAATTTGAGGAGTGTGGAATATCATATTCTACATTAAAGTAAGGGAATGAATTATATTATTATTAATTTAAATGTGAATAGATGAACATCAACCTCATCCTCATATTCTGACCTTTCATCCTTCTAAATTCAACAATCAATTATTTTCTAACACATGAGAAATAAATTCATACATTAAACACTTAAGGTAATAAAGCCGAGTTGAGTGTGTGTGTGTGTGTAGGTGGGTGGGTTGTAGACGTGCTTGTGTGTGGATATTTTTGTGTGTGGGTGGGTAGGTGTAGAATAGTGGCAAAGCCATAATTTTTCTACGGAGGGGGCATAATTTAGTAATATAAAAATATAAAAATTCAATAGGAAATTTAATGAAAATCATATTCCAATACATTTTATAATATTATCATAACATATTTAAAAATATTATATTAACTAAGAATATAATGGTTTTTTTAATGTTAGTAAGAATATAATATTAATACGTAAGCTTAACAAATAAATTCTTGTCATTCAATAAGATAGTTAAATTTATTCATGTAAAATTTAATAATATTTAAATAGATAAATCCAAATAGCTGGTTAAGTTTTTCTTTTGGCTAGGTTTCAACTTTTAGATTAGGTTTTCTTAACCCAAAATACTTAAGATATGATAATGATCAAAAGTTGTTAAATATTACCGCTTTAAACTGATTTTTTGTTATAATTGGTATATATATATATATATATATATATATATATATATATATATATATATATATGTTTTATAGGATGATAACTTGGTGGTTAAAGCTTAGTATATTAACTTATACATGGCTTGTAAATTCTTAATTGTAGAAACAATTTTAAGTTTTGATAATCATTAGGCCTCTTTCCAATATTTTTTCTGGTTTCAAATGGAGCTTTAGTATTATGGAAATGTTGGATAAAAAAATTTGCAAAACTAGATGTTTTGATAATTTAAATAGCACACCATAGTAGGATAAAAATTAATTCAATAATACACCATAGATAAGGGGAAGGGGGGATGGTGCATATATATAAAATTTTGAGGATAAAAAATTTGAGGGGGGCATATACCACTGAGCTCACATGGTCCACCACCGGTATGGAAGTAGGCATCCACGATGATTTAAAGTCCTATAATGATGCTAAAAAATAGTGGCGCATATTATTTTAACACATAATATTAATCACTAAATATTACAAAAGGATATCTTATAATAGTGTTCCAAAGGTGTGTTATATTGAAGTTGTTTTAAGCATGAATAAAGCAAGAAAATAAACAAGACTAGGAATGATCTGAAGCTTATGAAAAGTTGGTAACCAAAAGTTTCAATCACCTTACCTACTCATGTGAGAATGTAAGAGAAACAAAAAATAAGTAAAGAAGATATTTCATGCACCATTAATGCTTTTTCCTAAAGATGAAAAAGTGTTAGTAAATTAAATAAATATTAATCAGCAAATACCAGCGATTTCATCAAACCAAAGTTAGTAGTGAATATAATAATAATAATAAAATTGTACATATTTGTGGAGGAAAGCAAGCAAAAACTGAAACACCATCATACAATAAAATAAAGACTCGATAATCTTATGTTCGTAATATGCAATCAAATAATCAAAGACTATAACAAATTGTGATAAATAGAGGAAGAGGTTAACTGCTTTATAAGTGTTATACAAAGAGGATTTTGCATAATCAACAAATTTGGTCTGGTGTTATGTTTAAAAAGAAATTAAAATTTACCATAGTTTTAATTATGGAATCTTTACTATCGAAAATTTTATGTAACTTTTAAAACCTATGAAAACAAGTTTCAATTAAAATATATTGTTAATAAGCAATACAAAAATTTTGAATATAAAAATAAATAAAAATAATCATGTTCTTTGTCTACATCCTAGATCCAGCTTAACATCAAAGTCATGCATGCATAGTAAATAACAATTGCCTTCTAAACAACCATCATCAGTAAACATAAAATTTGTCCAAAGGAAAAAAATATGAGATTAATTTCTACATTACAACCACATACTTCTAATTTTTTTTTTTCCAAGGCTCCTTACAGAGAATTTAACTTCAGCACCAAATTCTTAACATGTGAGTTTTTCTTGATCCTCAGCCTCTTGCATGAATAAATAAATATCCTGAAATTAGAGTTACAAATTTATTAGAAATTTATATTACATGTGAAATGTGATAGATTGCAATGATTCTAGCCTTGACCAAATATTGTACTCATGGACATTTTCATCATTTTTGGCTACAACCATGATCGAAAATTGGCAAATTGTCAATAATTTGGTGGGTTCCAAACATGGACCCATGTGGGAGGAAACTTTTGAAATGCCTAAATTGTCACTAACTCAATTCTCTTATGACCCACTTTCCATTATAGATAATTACTTGTTTTTTACTTTTTCCATGGAATAAATAAATGAGTTAATTTGGAAAGAGGTATAGTCTAAAGATTGATAGGAAAACGTGATTGATTGTGTACCAAAGTTTGGTGTGCATGTTATGTTATATATGGAATTAATGATAAAAAATATATATAGAAATTGAAGGATAGAATGGAGGTGTGTACTGACACACCCCCACCCCTACTAATAGAAGCAAGCGCCTACACCCCACGTAAAACCCCCCACCTGCTACTCCAAATTCTACTGTAGAACCTGGGCGGTCGCCCGCAGCGTTTGTTGAAACCCGTGATAAAAATTTTTCTTTCTAAACTTGTGATTTTATAAAATTTCTCTTTTCAAGATAACAAATTACAAGACATGTCCCAAATCCTGTGATACACACAATTTACACATTTCCAAATACTAAGAACCAACAAAATATTCTTCTACCCAGAGCCTGTGTCACATTTTTCACAAAACTACACTCATGTACATACATACACTCCAATATACAAATCTCAAAGTATTTCCTTACAAAAGATTGTTACTACAAAGACTTATACAAAAGTAAGGAGAATCCCACATCTCCAACGTCCTGAGTGCCCGTCCTCGTATTCGGAAAATAGTTTTTAAACAAAAAAATAATGAGCTAAACGAGCTCAGTGAGTGTATGCTTTATAAAATGTTTACTTTTTCCTGAAAACATCCCAAACTGTAAAACTCTCTTTTACAGGATATTTTCCAGAAGCTTTTCTTGCTTACGTTAAAGTTTCTAAAACTTTTTGTACTTGCTTGCTTTTAAAAGTTTATAAAACTTTTCATACTTACTTTCTTGTTTTGTGTTTGGCTTTTCTTTTTAAAAGTTTATAAAACTTTTCTCAAATCTCTCGCTTGTTTGCTTTACCTTGCTTTGCTTTAAAAGTTTATAAAACTTTTCTCAAATCTTTTGCTTAAAAGTTTATAAAACTTTTCATAAACACGGGAGTCTGGGCTCAACCGCATGCTTTAAAATAAAACGGGAGCCTGGGCTCAACCGCTTGCTTTGAAATAAAAACGGGAGCCTGGGCTCAACCGTTTGCTTTGAAATAAAAACGGGAGCCTGGGCTCAACCGTTTGCTTAAAAACAAACACGGGAGCCTGGGCTCAACCGTGTACCAGTGTTTGTTTTCAAAACTATATAAACATGCTTATAAATCATCAACCACTGGCGATTTCCCGTCATTGGCACTTGCGAACACGGAGCCCGGCATCGACCGCGCTCTGGCCGTGCACTGGGTCCGCTCACCTAGTGAAAGGGCCCGCACACTTCACTTCACCTTTCCTAAATATGGTGGAATTGACCGGTCTCCATCACCATAATTTAGCTAATGGGCAAGTAACCCTATATACTTCGTAGACGTACTACTCGCTTCCTTTAAATGCATGATGTATGAACTAAGTTTGTCGCACTGTGCAAATCTAAAATGCATGAATGATATCCTAACACCACCGCGGCATCGCATCTTTTTTAATACCTCCTCCGACCGGTATGCTTGCTTAGAACTAGGGATTTTAGTTAGGCCTGTTTTCGAAAATATACTTTTTGCTTGCTTGCTCTTTGAAATATGGTTTTACAACTCAAAACCATTGCTTGCTTGCTTTTTAAAAGTATGGTTGAATACATCAAAACCATTACTTGTTTGCTTTTCACATATGGTTTAAATCAAAACCATTTACTTAAAACTCATTGCTTGCTTTAAACATGGCTTACAATCAAAACTATTAAATACCGCTGTAAAACAATTTATAATAATACACTAGTATTTGAAAATAGGCTTGTAACACTACCTTTGCTTACCAAAACTCGAGCACGACTCCACAACTTTCCCGCCTCGCTTTTAGCCTACACACTCAAACGACGCAAAACATTAACGCTCATGTATAGCATAAAACTTAACAGTCCCACACGCGTGTCACTTTAGGCTCACAACATTCATATGTGCCAAATTAATACTTACTCCTCGAGCAATTAAAAAGCCCCTAACAAAAAAAACCACTCATTTTGGTACACCTTTTTCCAACAATTCTCTCTGGACTTTATTACCCAAAAATTATTCAAACGGTCTTCAAAAATTATGAAACTCTTCAGATCATTCCTTTATATATCCAATGACATCTCTTTAAATTTTCAATTTAAAATTCTTCTAAGGTCCATAAATACGTTACAACAATTTTTTTGATGTAAAATTGTTAGCTCACTGAATCAATGTTCATTGTTATCTTGATTTATGGGGTCTTAACTCCATAAATTGGAAATTATTTCTTCACTCATTTGAAGCTATGGTTCTAAGGTTTATTCTCCAATCGAATCACCCAATTTGGACAACAAAACCTGCTATTGTATCTTATATCATTACTTCAATTTGCGTAACAGAATCTGCACAGCTCCACTTTTGGAAAATTTCTGGGCACTTTGGGGTTACAATTTACATAAACTTCCTTAGCAACTTATTCCCCTAGAAGTATATTTACTCCATAATTTTGAATCACTCAATTTGGATGAGGAAACCCTATGGCCAAACACTACAATTAGTCACCAAAATATAAGCATAATCAGTGAGCCACACGTGGAGTCACCTTTCAAATCAGATTTGGGAGCCTTAGAGCTACAATTTGCTCTTGGTCCCTTCTATAAATTTGTATCCCTATCTCTTATGGTTATTTACCAATTTGAATCAATTCATTTGGATGATTATAACTTAATCTATAGCCAAAACAAAAATAAGGGTTTTACCAAATTTTGACAGAATTTCCTTTAAAAAAAAACCCAACATTCTCCTTTTTACAACCATTCCTCAAAACCAACATGGAATTCATCCAAAAACAACTCCCAACACTTGAATTGGTGATTTGGAACTTCATATAATCAAACCCTAGATAAAAATCCAAGAACTCTTACTCAAGTCCACCAATTCATACAACCCGTAAAATTTTGATGGATTCCATGTTTATTGTATACCAATTAAGGTTTTACCCACAAAACTTCAAGATTTCTAGGGTTAGGATAATCTTATCTCCTAAAAAAACCCTAGGAAAGGAGCAACTAATCATCCATGAAAAATTCATACCAAAAACCCTAGACATCCAAAAGACACTTGATTCCATATACAAAAAAAAAAAAAACATACCTGTTCTTTCCTCTTCTCCCTTCCTTCTTCCTCTTCTTCACTCTTTCTCCAAATCGTGAAGCTCTAGTTTGAGAGACCAAAAATGAGACAATTGTTTGTCTCATCTCCCCTTTTATAATCCATCTTTTGCTTACTAAATTTTGGTCCTCCATCCTCAAGAATTGCGACTTCAATTTGTTATTTTCACAATGGCCTCTCATCTTCTCAAATTATGGTTTTCATATCCTTTTTGGAATTTACCACTTTACCCTTCTTCTAGTACCAAATTCCGGGTTCATAAATTATCATTTCACAATTTCTTCTAAAAATTCTACAATGACACTTAGTGTTTATGTGTGCCCCTACGGTTACCCATATCGTACACCCTCTCGAGATGGGGTGTTACATGTACTTTGGTGACTTAATTCCAGAACATCTCCTACAAGCATCTAGTCTCCATCTTTGTTTTCTACATAGAGATATATATATATATATATCAAAATATATTTTGATTTATCTCGCATAGTTTAATGCTTCACCTGTCAAATACATTATTTTTAAAAAATAATTAGTTCTTCTAAGTGTTTTGTGGTCTATATATATATATATATATATATATATATATATATATATATATATATATATATATATATATATATATATATATATATATTTTTTTTACCAAATATGTGAAAGAAAAAATTATTTGAGTTTTTTTATAAAGCATTTCTAGTTGACCTACTAACTTTTTGTGGAACTTAAAGAAACAATTTTATATAGGAAGTGGGTTAGGCATGTCACTTAATTAAAGAATGAAAATTTTGAATTTTAGAAAAAACAGTGCATATTCATAGAGCCCCCCCAAGAAATAGTGTAGTTTTGAAATTGGTTAACATAGTAGTTGAAGAATGAATCAATTGAGTGTTTGGAAAGTGGAAAGCTTTCTTGAATGACATATTCCCAACCTCTAAATAGTTGTTTGATCCCTTAAATCCTCCTTTAACAACATAAAAGAACAACTCAAGAGGGAAGAATGTTTCATTTAAAAACATAGCATGTCATATTCCTCCATGAAACAAAGAGAAAGAAACCCCTTTACCTAATCAGAAAGGTAAAGATGCTAGAAAGTGCATTGTTAGAATAAAAATATGAATCATAATAGAGCATTTGGTTTGTGTGTGTGCTTTGGTCACTCAAGTGTGGGATGATGTTTGAGACGTGAAAAGAGGAGTTCCAATTTTTGGTAGATGGGAACTGACATGAGACGTGGGGGAGGGAGAGGTGACAGAGAAATAAGAGCATTCATAGAGATATTTTGCTTGAGACTTGGGAGAGAAACAGAGAGAGAGTGAGACAAAATAAAGGTTCAGTTTTACCACCCCCAATGTCTGACACAATTAATGGTCCTCCCCTCACCATCAACCCTAATCCTCTATCAACCCTAATACTCCATTTTTGCGTCTTCATTCATCATATAAATTTTTATTTAAAAAATGAGTAAACAAAGAGAGTTAGTCATAACAAGGGTGGAAGACCGGCTCAAGAAGGCCATAACCCATATCCAAAACACTTTCATACCAAGAGTAAAGATAAAATCTTGCTTGTCGAGGGTTTGGGGAAACAATCTATTATTATCATAAAGACGGTAGTTGGTTGTACCTCTAAAAGATGAAAAAGTTCCAATGGGAAAAATGAAAGAAAAAGAAGCGGAAAAAATAAGGAAAAGGGAAATAGGAAAAAGAAAAAGTCAGTTACTGGAAGATTTACTACCTTGGAAGTCTTGAACAACTTTGAATACACAAAGGATAGCTTCAACTACATGCTTGGACGGAATGTTCTAGTTGTGCCTCGTTGAAAGGTTCCTTCATTTCTTAGAGAAATCCAAAGTGAGAAAGAAAGAAAGAGGTAAGGTGTGGAAATGAAACAAAAAGTGATTCTCCACAATAAAATTTTTCAATTATGAAAATTTTTAAATATTTAAAAAATTGATAAAGTAAAAACATACTAAATATATATTATATTAACTTAAATACATATTTTGAAAACTATTTTATTAAAATGTTTTGTGTTTTCTTATATTTTAAATATATGGTTAATTATTCTTAAGATTCAATTTAAATTTTTTATTAATTATTGGGAAGTTTTTACTATCCATTTTAATTTATTTAAGAAGTAAAATTTTAAAATAAATATTAAAATTTTAAAAATTAAATGATAAATATAAAAACGAAAACCCGAGAAAATTCAATTTTACCAAAATGGCAAAACTAAGATTTTTGCCATAATAGTGTAGGTGGAAAACCTGAAATTTTTCTAGATCTCGGATGATGAAACGGACTTCACCGTTGAATTTATATCGCGAAATCTAGTTACCTCACAAATTTCATCAATCTAAAGACAAATGAATTTCGCTGGTGATATCTAAGGCCGAAATGAACACGGTAGGCCACGGATGCCACATGGCAACTTTTTTAGATGTAGGCACATGGCATGAGAGAAAATGCGGTGATTCATAGAACGGACCCCCGATTTTGGGTGTCACAAAATAAATAAATTTGAAGCGTGATCCTTTGTACAATAATATCAACAAAATGAATGATAATATATTCCATATTAAAATTATAATACATGTATAATAATTATATTTTATTATTTTATTTCTTTAAAAGATAAAATAATTCAATGATGTTTAAAACATCAAAATGGAAAAATTTTACACTAATTAATGACATTTGTAATAAGCGCCATTGAACCTAATATTACAATGAAACAATGACGCTTTAAAAAAGCACAAGGGATCTAAAGGCCATTTGATTTTACTTTGTCATGAGCATGATTATCCATATTAAAATTATTAATAAAATATTATACTAAAAAAAATTGAATCAAAATAAAATGTGACAAACAAATAAAGAAAAGTAAAGGTGGGGAAATATTACTATATTGGAGGATCAAAGCCGAAATTCTTTAAACCGACTATCGAGTCACCAGTTGGATTTGTAATTTCACACTACCAATATCATGTAATATGAAGAAGTAAAGAACAATGGAAGAAAAATGAAGACATTAAAGAATGTGAGAGAAAATTTGAGGAACTTGTGAGAGAGAAAATGAGAAATTAAAAGACTAATTTGATAAAAATGGTAAACAAAATGCGAGTATTTATAGAGAAAAAAATAAGTGAAAAAAAAGAGGTTGGTTCCAACGGTCACATGACCATTGAAGGATAAATGGAGGAATACACACAAAGCAATGTGTTCCACCGTTGAAAGGAAGGGGGCCCTACTATGCAAGGAGAAGGGATGGGGATCTAGACCAGAGGGGAACCCAGGAGGAAGTGAGAAGAAGGGGTGGGGAAATCGTGGCGTGGCGGGGGGGTGTTCCTGGGAGTTAGGTTTGGGTTTGGTGGGTCGAGCCATGGCTCTTAAGTAGTTCTTGCTGCCCGCCCGCTTGATCAATAACGGGCCTAAGGCCTATTCTCCTTAGCCAAGCAACCCTACCAATTTCATTGAGACCCCCTACAAAAAACCTTGAAATAAATTCGACTCTTAATTTTAAAAATATTTGATAAAAAAGATAAAGTAGTTGATAAAAAGTCTAACAAACCTAAGTCGCAAGCTCAATAAATCTTAGGTATCAAACTTAACAAATATGGTAGTATTCATTTATTATGTTGTACTTATTTTAATTCATTTATCAAATATTTTCAGATTTTTTATTAAATATTTAAAGTTATGAGATACTTCATTCGATTTTAGTCTGTTTCGTGGAGTTTTTCAAATACATTGAAACGGGAACCATAACACCATAAGATAGTTTACCATTTATTTTCATGAATTAATGCAAACTTATTTTGTGTAGGACCAAACGGTTGTATGGGGAGCCATTAAGGAGAATAGAGCACCTTTCTCGACTGTTTAAGAAAAATAATAGAAAAATGAAAAATAAATCTTAAAAAATCATGGTTTGAAAATTAATCTTAATTTATTGCGGCTTTTCATATAGGATGAAGATTAAAAAAAAGTAAAGGTATTTTTTTAAAAAATGCTTTCACAGAATTCATAATTTCCTAACTTAATCAGATCTTTTTTTAAAAGATAAATAATTTTATTAATCAAACTGAAGAATACATTCAATCGAAACATATAATCAAATTCTAAAAACTTTAAAAGATTTACTACACAACATCCACACTAAGATAAATAATTGGGCCTAAAGTTCTTACATATTTGATAATCATATAATCGACTGTAATATCTACGATTCTAGCTCTACAATATTTTGACAACTACGACTACGTTCTATCTTATCGAATACGTTATTGTTTAATCGTCCAATCGTTATCAAAACGACATAACCAATATTAATTTCTACAACTAATTGACGAATAAAATCACAAAAAAACAAAAACAAAACAACACAACTTAGACTATATAAAGAATCACTTTATTGAGTAAGAAATGATAAAGAGAGATGTAGAGGGTGATTTAAGACTGTAATGACTAAAATATCACCACAATACAAGGTAGAGGGGTGATGTAGAGAGATGACGTGAAGTGTGGACATGGTCTTGTACGTAACATTTCTTGTATCATCCTCTAATCTAAATTGGAAAAATTGAAGCAGTGAAATTGATGTTATCTTCATTTGTCTGTAAGCGAATTCCTTCCCCAAACAAATCCGAGGACCAGCCTGCAAATCAGAACACAAAGAAGAAATCAATGTCAAAAAGGGAGAAGATGAGATTATCATGAAACATGCATGCTATAGTTGAGAAGATGTTACAGACATGGAATGCTATGAATTTGAACGGGGATCAAGAAAACCCATTATTGAGCCCATCTTTCGTAATAAAATCCTGTGCATCTTCTCCTCCCCGCATGTGTGACATTCCCGCCCAGCACTGTTTTATATTAAAAATTGTAAATTACAAGCATGCAGGAGGTCTTATATAGCCAGCTATACAACCCTAGAAAACACAAATTCATAATCCTAAGAAAAATACAAATTATAATCCTAGAAATTATGTGGGAAAATAAATATAATAATATATAATAATCTAACACTGCCCATGGCATATGATATGTAGTATACACCATCTCCTTGTTTTACTTTATGGCCATCTGGAAGAATGTCATCTGCATCTGCACATCTCCCATCATTGAAACATCCTAAATCACACCATGGAATCAACATAAGTCACAGCTTTAAACAACAAAAGATTTTGGGAAACTTGTGTTTCAGCCCATTCATTTGATTTGATTTGGGAGTAATTAATAATAGAAAATATATGAGTTCAATACAATTTCATAGAAAATAATTGTGTTTTTAGTATAGTACTAAGTAATTAATACTTTAATAAAATGTAGGTATTAGTTTGATACTGTTTATTATGGTAGTACTTAGGACCATTAAGACACCATGGAATCAACATAAGTTTGGCTATAAACAGGAAAAGATTTTCAATAATGTCACAAACACAAAAGAAATAGTATTTGGGATAGACATATAGTGGTGACAATTTACTATATTATATTAAAAGTGATTAACTTCAAAAATAAAATAAAAAACATAATGAGAGTAACCCAGTATCCTGTATATTGTATCATTTCTCCATTTCTCCAATAATTAAAGAAAATCCATTAGGTTGTGTTTCATTCAAAAAAGTAATTAAAAAAAAGGAAAATTTTTTTTAAAGAAAATGGTTAATTTGTTATCAAATTATCTATTAAAAATCTTAAAAAAAAATCAAATATAAATAAAATTATTATCTTAACCATGAAGACCCTAAATAGGAGTATCAAGAGTTGGACCATAACAAGGACGAACACAGGAAAGGCCCAAGGGGAGCAAATGACCCCCCTCAATTTTAAAAATAAAAAAAATAAAATCTTTGTTTCTATGAGGAATCCAACCAATTAAGAAGGAAAATATAACCCCCTCGAATCTCATAAATCCTATATCATTAAGTTAAAATGCCTCTGACGTCCATTTCTAGTTCCACATTTATAAGTTTTAAAGTAATTTTATTTATATTTGATTTTCTTCAAGGCTATATTTTGTAAAACCCGGGAAAATTCAAATTTTCTGAAAAATGGTAAAATGATAATTTCGGTCAAAATCCAAAATTTTTCTATATCTCATTTACCTAAACTGACTTCTTATCGAATCATCTCTCGAATCTAGCTACCACGTCAATTTCTCACACCGAGACGCTGGAATTTCACTGCCGAGGCACCAAGTGTTAGGTGCCATAAAACGATCTTTGTGAAAGACATGATGTGACAAAATCACCTATTACATGTACTCATGACACATTGCACGACAGAGACATGAATCGAATGGTCAGATTGTGCCAAGTGTCAAAAATCAAGACAAAATGACACAAGTGGAATTAATGAAAAGGTTAAATCAGAATAAAGACAAAAACTGAATAGCCGCCTTCTTCCATTCAAAGCAAAATATAAATCGACAAAGGGTTTGGTCGATTTTAGAGACAGAAAGAGCTTTTCCAGATTTTCTACCGTCGACTTACTCCGCTCGACGGCAGTGGTTGTCAATCTATCGCGCGAGGGCCACGCGTGGACACACTCGCGTAGCCCGACAACTCCACAGCAGGATCTTTCCTACTTGTGTTATTCTTGGCCAAGAGCCATGTGTAAATGGTCAGATGTCTCGAGGCTTGATTAGCTGTGGCTGGCCTCAAAACATTTGAACCGAGCGGAGAAAATCATTAGCCAGGGCTGTGAATGTGCCAACCTGAGGGTTTCCCACCGTTCACTTGAATAGCCGCTGATTTCGTGCGATTTTTACGAGGTCGAGCGATTCAAAATGAATCAGTTAGAAGCTATTATCAGCCCATGTGGGCTAATTTGGTGTTATTGATTGTGAATTTGCATAACATGATTTATGGATTAATTATACAAGAGATACATGTTTTGTTATTAAAGCATGAGTTTGTTGGGATTGGCATCATGCATTCCATATGCACCATGGCACCCTGTAATGTTAGAGTGAGTGCATGACATGAAATTAAAGAAAACGAAAATGTTTGTAGGGAATTTCATGAGTATTTTTCAAGACCGCTTCGAGAAGCCAGTCTAACAGACGTTTCCTGATGAGGGAACAGACTGCTTTAGAAAGGTCCAGCACCACCTCGAGGGTAGTCCAATGTATTTATCACCGGTAATGAAACAGAACAAAACTTTGTTTTGAAATCAGATATTTTACTCGTGATTTGGCTTAGGCATACGTGAGAGTCTGAGGACTTGATACTTATCAATGCGTGTATATCTCGAGTAGGTTCATGTAATTTCTGATGTGATTGTTTGTCATGACATGTGCACTTAGGTCGACACACCCCACCCCCTTCCACGGCAGGCGTGCCGCCACTCCACAAATCCCCACCGCTACCCCAACGATCAGGAAACTGTAGTTGGTCATTGCTTACAAACCTCCTATAAAATTTTTCTTTTACTTTATAACTTAGATTTGCAAAATCTTAGTAATGAAAACTTCGCGCGATGATCTACGTATATAGTATAATTCCAACCTCGTATACATCCAATTTACACTATATCCAAATATGGCAAAACTAAAGATCCCAACACATTCTCCCATAAAACGACTCTATGTACATACATGCCTTTATACAAATTCAAAGTATATTCTACATAATATTCCTAATTACAACATTCTGTACAATGTCAGGATAACCCATTGTGCCCAGTTGTCTTTGCAATCGCACTCTGAAAATAGTTTTAAAATACAAAATAATGAGCTAAGCGAGCTCACGAGTGTATGCTTTTATAAAATGTTTTGCTTTTCCGAAAATATCTCAAAATGTAAAACCCTTACAAATATTTTCCAGAAGCTTTACTTTGCTTTGCTTGCTTTTAAAAGTTTCTAAAACTTTTCTTTGCTTGTTGCTTTTGTACTTGCTTGTGCTTTGTTTTGCTTTTCTTTAAAAGCTTATAAAACTCTTATTGCTTGCTTGATTAGAAGTTTATAAAACTTCTCATAATTTCTCTTGCTTGAAAAGTTTCTTAAAACCTTTCACAAACTCTTTTGCTTTAAAAGTTTCTCGCTTTTTTTCAGGAACGAGCCCGCTCAACCGCTTGCTCGAAATCCACTGGAGTTGTCTAACCTCTTCGATCAAGTGAAATTCTTAAACGTGGAGCTCGCCAACCGTTTTCTTTAAAACTCTCCTAAGTCTGGCGAACGGAACCAATGGCTGATTTTTCAAAACCTAACATTATGTTTATAAAACATCAAATCCACCGAGCGCCATTTTGCTTATTTGCACCCAAACAACACTCGAGCCTATGCATCGACCGTGCGTGAAGGACCTTGTCCGGCTACCTTTTCCGGAATATGGTGGAATTGACCGTGTCGCCATCACCATAATTTAGTTAGAGCTCATAACCTTATATACTCGCACGTACACGGCCCTTTAAATGCATGTTGTATGACCTGTTTGCCGACCGTGCAAACTACAATGCATGTATGAGATCCTAACACCAACGTGCACGCATTTTAATACCGCCGGTTTGCTCTGCTTGTAACTAGGAAGGCCTTGTTTTCGCAAATTTCGCTGTTTGCTGCTTTTAAAATGGTTTTACAATTTAAAACCATTTGCTTATTTCTTTCAATTATGGTTTAAATCGAAACCATTTGCTTACTTTTTCATTTATGGTTTGAATCAAACATTTGCTTCGCTTTTCAATTATGGCTTAAACTGTAAACCATTTGCTGCTTTTCAATTATGGTTTAAATCAAAACCATTTGCTTGTTTTTCAACTAAAGGTATGATCGATGCATCCGAACCATTACTTGCTTTCTAAACTCATTGCTTTAAAACATGGTTTAATTCAAACCATTAAACACCTGTAAAATGTTTATAATATAATACACTAGTATTTAAGAAATGGTTTAGAATATCTAATTTCTTTGGTTAAGAACTTGGAGCACAATCCTACATCATCCCTCCTTGCTTTTAACCCCACACATCTGAACCCACGGCAAGTATTAATTGCCTACACAATCACATAATCTTAACATACTTCCTAGACTTAATCACGCTCAACGAATATCATTTACTAAGGTTCCTAAACTTTCGGGTACGACTGCCAAATAGCACAAAAAACATAGCATTCGGGTATTTTGGGCAACACATGTACGAGACACCCCGAACATGTACCGTACATGTTTAGCTTGGTGGGGTGTACCGGCACACCTCGTACATGTACCGGTACACCTTATGCTCGCTAGTGTACCTCGGTACACCTCGTACATGTACTGGTACACCCTGCTAAAATTGCCTGTGATTTGTTTTTTTTTTGCCACTTTTGCTACCACAATTCACTTCATACAACTTCTATACCACAACACCTCAAGAATTATCATGGAAATCATCCACAAACAACTCCACAACACTCCTTCTGAATTCGGTGCTAGTGGAACCTCAATCCTCAAAAACCCTAGGTGAAAATCCAAGAACCCAACCTAGTCCACCAATTCTTTAAAACCACATAAATGTGATGATTCCATGGTTATTTTCTCCCAATCGGGGGTTTTACTCATAACTCTAACAATTCAAAGGTTTGTGTGATCTTTACACAAAACCTAGACCAAAGGAGCATCTAACCCATACCAAAGCCTGAGAATCCAATACACTTCATTCTAAGACAACAACATACCTTGATCTAGATTTCTTCTCCTTTCTCCTTCTTCTTCCTCTACTTCCTCCTTCGCTCTCTCTTCCTTCTCCTCCTACGGTTTGCTAGTGGCAAACTTTTGAGACCAAATGAATTTTGCTTTCTTTGTTTCCATTTTTTATATTTTCAAACTTTTCACTAATTGCAACTAGCCCTCATCTCTTTAATATTGCAATTGTCACTTGTTTTATTTGTATTGTGGCCCATCTCTACACTTAATGATTTTCATATTCATGTCCTATTTGCTTAATGACATTTGTACCCTTATTCTCATACAAAATCCCGGGTTCCATAAATTATCATTTCCTACTTTAGTCTCCAAAATATTACAATGTGACACTTAGTGCTCTTATACACCCCTACAGTATCATGTACTGTACACTCTCTCGAGACGGTGTGTTTCATAGGTGGGGAGTAACCTATGTAGGAAATCATCAGTACTGAGCTTTGCTCACCCTGTCGAGGGATCACTATTTTAGGTACAAGGAGGGTACAGGAGGACGGCGCTCACTAGAGGCCACGTTTAGAAGAAAGCCGAGTTGTGGCTTTGACATTTTCATTTTGTATAACATGTATTAAAACTCTAAATTTTGATATATGTTTGGTAAAGAGTAATTTATTAACTCTTGAACTATTGTATATAGTTGATGTATTTTTGTGAGTATTGATGCAGCCTGGCTGCCATTATTTTATTTCCGCATGTGGACCCCGTGGTGGTCAGCTGTTAATTATTGGGATAGGTTAGCCTTGGGTGAGCTCCCGCACAAAGGAGACTCTACCGATTGCCATGAGAGTGGTGTCGTTACCCGACATCCACGAGTATTCGCTGGTTGACGGTTGTCAACTTGACCCCTGCTTTGGGGCGCTTACATATTTTGTTCTCAAAAAATTTGAGAGAAAATCAAAGAAAAGAAAAATATGAAGGAAAAATAAAAGAAAAAATGAAGGAAAATAAAATAGAATTAAATTTCATATAATATTTTTATTTGCTACCTCAAATCAATTTTATTTGTTTAAAATTCATCAATATAAAGGTTAAATAATTTTAAAATAATTAAATTTCTAAATAATTTTATTTATAAATGATTTTCTTTAGAAAAATTTATGAGACAATCAAACATAAGAAAATTATTTTCCTTTAACATTTTTTTTTCTTTCCTTAATATTTTCTGAGAACCAAACATAACTTTTTTTTTTACACATTTTCACTTGGATTTACAACGTTGTAGTATTATACTCTTATAGAGACTCGAACCCGATCATCACCTATGCCCTGCCCAACCCTTTAACTACTGAGTGAGGTCTTATTGACAGTTCAATTTATTTTATTAGACAACTAAAAATGATAAAATCATTTTCTTTGTCTTTTTTTTTTTTTTGCTTTCCTTGGTATTTTTTAGAAACCCAAACACAACCTATTAATTTTTTTTTTCTTTCCTTAGTATTTTTGCCCCCTCAACTTATTTTTTGGGTCTACCCCATAATCGTAATGTCTCAACTCTTCATTGATATTGTCCTCTTTATTGATATTATTGGGTTTAGGGTTGAGCATATGTCTGGGTTTTGCTTATCTATTAGGTTGAATTACCGCATATACAAAACTTCACCTTCCAATCCTCCCACGAGGTGGAATACTACAAGGACTGTAAGACCCGAGAAATTCCAATTTCTGGAAAAAAGGGCAAAATCGTAATTTCGGTTACAAAATTGTAATTTCGATTAAAAATCCAAAATTTATTTTCTAGATCTCGGATGACAAAACGGATTTCACCATTGGAATCGCTCACAAATCTAGCTAGCACGTCAATTTCGTCCACCCGAGATAGTCTGAGTTGACACGCTTCGGTGCACGCACCGGTGCCGAGCACGCATTTTCTCGGCGACAAAGTCACATATAACACGTACTCATGTGCCATAAGTGGCATGAGTAGAGAAACGATGAAAATGGACGGCCGAGGTAGTGCCGAATGTCAAAACTGGGGAAAGAAGGACATAATTGGTATTACTAAAATAATTAATAATTAAAGGACAAAATGTCCAATAGTGTCGTCTCTTCAAAATTAAAAAGGGAGCAAAACGTGAAAAGAGGAATTTCGGACAGTGGGCTTCCAGATTTTGAGTTTAGAGAGAATACCCGACTCTCTAAATATCGCTACGATCCGACCATTTGCCAGCCTTCTGGGACAAGAAGGAAAGTTGTTCTACGCGGAGAGGGTCATGCGGGTACTGATTTAGGAGCTTCAACTCCGAGAGGTAGGGGTTTCTCCTACGCTTATTCTTCAAGTACTTTGTGAATGTTTGAGTTGAATGAGGCCGTGAGGGGTTGTTGATCGTCCCAAATCTGGGACCGAAATGTTAGGTAAATTTTTAACAGACGGTGTGGTCCGTGGTAGTGCACGGTTGCTCGGGTTAGAATTAGTGAATGTGAAATAAATGATGCTTACGTGTTTGAGGTCGAAATGTCATGGAAAACCCTGTTCACTAAGTGAATGATGACGTGCGATTTTTTAATAAGAATCGAGGGTTTCAATTATTCCTCGAGAATAGTGTTCATAAAATAAATTTTGTGAATCAATGTGTTTGGCCGAGGTAATTCAAGTAGAATTACTTAGGCTTGATCATTGGCCCATGTGAGCTAATTCTTGATGTGATGAAATGCTAAAATTACATAACATGATTGTGTGGATTTAATTTTTATGTGAATAGTATGTATGTTATATTTGTATGATATGACCGTATCGGAATTGGCATCATGACCAAGATGCACTTGGGAGCACCCTAGGATGATAGAGTTTGAGTGCATGAGGTGAGTCTAGAGAAAATGGTTTTGGAGGGTTGTCTAAAACTAAAATGATCGGGGTGGTAGTCCATACTAAAGAAAAATATCATCAATCGTTTAAGACGGCAATCGGAGCATATTATCGAGTGGTAGTCCATAATATCAATCGTCGGAGACGGCCCAATTGATATATATATATACATCGGAGGGTTGTCCACAAAATAAACATAATAATTCTCATACGAGGCTTAGGCGAGTGTGAGGGAGTCGGTGAGGACTCGGGGTATGAGATGATCCGTTAGACATTCAAGTAGGATCATGCATTTGCTTGAATGTGTGTTTATTTTGGGAGCATGCACTGCACTAGGTAGTGAGGGGTCACTCTGGGGTGATTCCACTAATGAGCATTGAAGGCTCAAATTTCTATCGAGGGATACTATTTTACAGGTACAGTGGAGCGCAGAGGAGACGGTGCCTGCCTTTTAGGAGGCCGAGTTTAGAAGAAAGCCGGTCAGGCTTTGATGATTTTATACATGTATTAGAATTTCTAATTTTAATATATGCTATAAGAGTAAAAAACATTTGAACTCTTAGAACTATTGGATATAGTTGGATTCATAGTTGGTATGTTTTATAGGTATTGCTTGTGGCCCAAGTAGTTTCTGCTTTTACTCATGTTGTGATTATATTGACCGTTTGGGATATGTTGTATTTGAGTAGAGCTCGTATTAAAGGAGACTTTGCTCGATTTGAAGTGGCGCTGCAATCCCAACATCCACTTGTATTCCGTTGAAGGGTAGTCAACGGACTTCGGCCGGGCGCCACAGCCTGGCATCGGTTAGCAGTATACGAATACCTAGAGAGCTCTGCTTGGGTATCCATCACCACTCGGGCGGCTCACGTAGAAGATGTGTATATGAAAAACCTGTATAATGAGGGCTCTGGGCTTAGGCCATAGTCGTAAGAGCATCACCACTAGGTCTAAGTTCAGCTTTAGGTATGAGATTACCTAGAAATCCAATGGCAACCAGACACTGCATTTATGTGTTTGGCACATATGGATTTGATAAATTGTTGTGTGAATGTTTGATGATGGTGTGTATGTCATGTTGTATGTATAGTGAATGTTGTGTGCTTAGTAGATAGCACATAGAAAAATTTTGGAGTTTCCATGTGCTGAGTAAACTCGAAGAATAAATAAAGAAATAAATTTTTAGAAATTTATTTGAGTTGTTGGATAATGAAATCAAATTTAATAAATTTAAGAACACTAGGTTATGTTGGTGAAGGAGGTTTTGAGGAAATTCGACCATTTTCCACTAAATGAGAAAATAATAATAATAATAATAATAATAATAATAATAATTTATTTGGTTTATTGAGAAATGAAAAAAAAAAATTTATATAAGGTGGAGAAAATTTTTTACAGTGTAAAACTGGAAAAAGAAAATAAAGAAAATAAATTTCAAAATTTTATTTGGTTAAGAGGTGAAGAAAATAATTTTCTAAGGTTTACAAGTTGTAAAATTGAAGAAATGGAAAATAAATTTTTATGAATTTAATTGAGACAGAAAATGAAAAAAAAATGTATACTTGTGTTTTTGTGTTTTTCCAATAGCATGTGTGAAAAAAAAATGTATATATGTATTTTTTTTTTTTTGTGATTTTTCCAGCAATTTTTAAAAGAAAAAAAAATTTGTTCAAAAAGGGCAAAGATAAACGGATTCGGGGCTATCGTCTAATTGTCTTGTGAAAAAAGTAGAGTTGCAACCTTGCAATGTACAAAATCAGAGGGCTGAAAAAAAAAATATTGTATCAGTAATACACTATATTGTATTGCAGAAGGAGGCTTATACAGCTCAGATTGCATTACTATATCAATGTGGACTTAGAGGAAGGTTAGATTGTATTGCAACATGAGGAAGTGTATTGCAATAGGAGGGGTTTAAGGAGGAATTGTATTGCAAGATTGGAATCTGTATTTAAATAGGTCAGAATTGTATCATAAGACAACAAGGGGTCATTGAAGTGTATCGCAATACAATTATTGTATTGTGACCAACAAGAATCACAACGCAATCACCGAACATTGAACAAGGAATGCTGGATCGTGAACATTGATCACAACGGTCAAACTGTGGAACAAGAAATTTGGAATTTTTTTTTTTTGAAAATAAAATCAAATAAAATCAATCAATAGGGACAAAATTTTAGAAAATAAAATTTTCAAAAATGAAATTTTGTTGCTAAAAAATGTTTTAAATGTGACACTGATTGCCTGCATTACCTATAAACGCAATAGACAAATGTGTATACACCGAAGGTGTAAGGAATAGTGTCCTGGTCATGCTTATGCCTTAGAGATATCGTATTGTATTTAACTACCATTTGAAATTGTGATCAAGGGTTGTCAGAGGGAAACTATATGCATGGTGTAATGTATAGGAAAAAAGGTGAATGCTGAGGTTAGTAACTATGACCTTAGGATTTGATAATGAAATGAACAAAGAAACGAGAATTTTATCGAATAAATAAATTGAAACATTGAATTTAGCACCACTTAGGAAATGAACAAGTCAGCTCATGGTTGTCAAGTCTAATAGTAATCGGGTACGTGCATTGCTAGTTAGACTAAATGAAAATTAAATGATTCTATTGCCATTGGAAATATGTGTGTGATTTAAGCAATGGCGACGAGACGTGCAGGGCGTCCACAGGTACTCAATGCACCACCGCATTTGATATGTGCCTTTGTCAGAGGTCAGGAGTTATGGCGGCCGCTTATCGCAGACAAAGCAATAGCAGTAGTCAGGAGGTCCTAGTAACCTCCGTGAAGTTTAGGCGCATCATCCTCCGACATTCATCGTGAGGAGATCCGATGGTGGTAGACCATTGGTTCATGAAGATCGAGAAGGTGTTAGAGGCTACGAGATTACCCTCCGACTCCTACCAGATTAGACTAGCCAGTTCCAGCTGAGAGTGAGGCCCAAATATGGTGGAAATGGGCAAGGACCTCTAGAGAACTTAGGAGAAGTTCAGACGTGAGTTCTCCCCTTGTGGATTAGGCGAACAGGATGATGTCGTGGGTTACAGTTGAGATCTCGGATCCCACTCAGCGTTGGACCTGAGGATTATGAACATGCTCGAGTCCGATGTCATCCTCGGGATGGATCAATGACACCATGTGGTCGCATCGATCAGGAGCGTGGGAGAGTTACCCCACATGCAGACGATACTCGTGTGGTATTTCACGGGGACAAGCATGATATTTTGCCTCGCATGTTACACGAGTCCAAATGTGACGCTGGCTGATCACAAGAAGTTTTCCAGAGGACGAGGTGAGACCGATCAGATCTACACTTCGAGTAGCTCATGAAAGTACGAGGATGTTTTTCCATAGCTACCTGTACTCTTCTTCTACAGAGTTGTAGACTTCGTATCAAGTTACACTCGGTATTTCACTCCATCTCATGACTCGCACAGAATGGCACTGAGTTGCGGTGAACTCGCAGTCCAAGCACAGAGCTATTGGACAAGGGTTCATCAGACCAGCACTTCACCACGGACGCTCCGGCTCTATTTGAGAAGAAGAAGGACAAGACCTTCGACCGCGGTACTGACTACGCATACGCTTGAACAGGTTACGATCAAGAATCGTACCCACACGATCGACGCATTTGTTTGATCGCTTGAGAGGAGCCAAGTCTACCCCAAGATAGAAATCTTCGCACTGTTACCATCACCGAGAGTTATGAGACAGATATCCCCGCACAACGCTAGACGCTGCTACGGGCACTGAAGTTTTTACTGTGATGCTCCTTTGATTGACGAATGTGCTGGCATCTCATGATCCGCTTACCGGGGTATTCCCAACCCTATTTGGATCAGCTTTTGTCGTAGTCTTCATGGATGACATTTTGATCTACCCCGCCGTAGTGGGAGCATGAGTATCACTGGAGGATCGTTTACAGCTTGTCGAGAGACCATCAAATTGCACACTAAGTTCTGCAGAGGGCGTGAGTTTCGCTTCTTGAAATGAGATTTTAGGGACACGTAGTCGTGACGTGAGTGTCAACACCTAGAGAAGGTAGAGAGGTCAGAATGAGTTGGGAGAGACCAATGTCAATCTTTTAAGATACGTAGTTTTCGATCGGGTCAGGGGTATTACAAGAGATTCGAGAATTTAATGAGGTTGTCCATTCAAGGTGATCGTAGGACTTCGCCACGGGACAGAGGGACTCCATGGTCGGGATGTTCCCCACTCATAGAGAGAGATCAAGGATGCCTGAGTAATTAGGGATGCGAGTGTTAGTGTCAAGAGGGAGGACTGCACTCTTCTTCTAGTTCTGACAGGCAAAAGACTTCGCTTCACACGAGTTTCGTGACCAAAGCCGGATTTGGGCATGTGAGACTGGGATTGCCCCTGCACGTGGATCCTGTGACTTTTGGGGACAGACTCCTAGTTAGTCAGAGAACAGAGAGGGTTTATTCTCTACACCTAGTACGGGTCGAGGAACTAGTTTCGCTGGTGCTATACAAGCACCCTAACAACAATGTGTGATAAATGAGGTCGAAAGGGTTCAAGTCGTGACAAATCAGAGTCAAGAAATGGAAGCCGTGGTAGACCTTAGGTGGTAGACCTATTTGGTTGTGAGCGTCGTGCATGACATGGGATGAGTTGATGTTGACGGTTGTCGCACCGGGATCAGAGCTTCGGGTCATTGCACCCGACGCGACCTTTGGATTGGGCTTAGAGGTTAAGGCCTTTAGAGAAGCCAGAATATAGTTCTTCCCTAGGATGTAGGTGAGAGCTGACCTATAGGTCGGGATTATGAGTGAGAGATCTCGTATTCCTCGCCTGGGCGAGACCCCGGATTAGGTGTCACAAGATGGCATTATCAAGGCTCAAGGCACAACATCGCAATGTGTGTGGGTGCACTAAGACACATTCACCACT
Organism: Tetrastigma voinierianum; assembly: GCA_016808115.1. Lineage (NCBI taxonomy): Eukaryota > Viridiplantae > Streptophyta > Magnoliopsida > Vitales > Vitaceae > Tetrastigma > Tetrastigma voinierianum. The sequence goes on along the minus strand of JAEQBH010004699.1, from coordinate 10,512 downwards.
CGTGAGTGTGGGTTGAGTTTGTCTTAGGACTACGCCCAATGAAGACTCATAGTTTGATTCAGAATGAAGAATTAAAGTGGTTGCAAAGCAACAGGGGCCGTTAATCCCGAGGTGAGAATCCCTTGTTGTGGTGTAAGAGACCCGGGGAGATATCCCGAATTTTTGTGTGAATGTAAGAGGCTCGAAGTGTGAGCCGAAGAGTTATGTTAATCGAAATGAAAACACACTGTCAGGTTATCACGTAGACTTAGAGTTGAGTGATAGGAGTCGGGAGTGACTCGAGAATTGGATACCTTGGCAACCGTGACAGCTGTCGGTCGCCGGCAAGGCCTCGATATGGATGTCATTCATGACATGGACTAGGTTGACGGTCCATTGATTGTCACACTGTGACCTTGGGAAGGTCACACACAAAGTAAGGGTTGTGTAGGGTTACACGTGGTGGATTATATAATGTGTGTTAGAGCATGCTACGCAGCATGCGCCTTGGTTCTTGGCGGCAGACGGTTAAATTGCTCTTGGGTGGGAATTCGCCTAATAGTTATCGTGAGTAGTATACGCATGGCGCCTATACGAGGTATCAGACGGAGGCCATGATTACTGTTATGATTGGACCGAGGTGGAAGAAAGCTCCATCACTGGTCCTGATCTGATTAGAGACACCCCTAGAAGGTGAGTTGATACGATAGTCATTTTCTCACTGGCCAGAGTTTAAGAGCTTGCGCAGATAAAAATAGACGTCGAATTTAGAGTTCGAGGTTATGATCACGCTTCCTTGGAAGGTGATTCAAGCAGAGTACAAACTGGCAAGCGTGGAAGCTATCACGAGATTCATTGGGCCTTTCGCCATTCGAGAGGATAGTAATCGTAGCGCATCGGCCAATGTTACGCCTAGCATGACAGTGTCCGAGGTATCAACGCCCATGTCTTCTAAGGTATACTCAGATCCAAATTACATGATGGATCGGGGACAAATTGAAGTTGACACTGATGGAACCTTGAGAGGGACCAAGATGTATTTTGATAGCCGCGATCGTGCTCTGCGGCGACGCAAGACCGTGAGGATGTTGAGAGGCACAAGGCACTATGGAGTGGAGGAGTCAACGTGGGGAACGCTGAGACACGAGCGCGGGCCACTCATCCCTTCTCGTTTAGGATGAAGGTACGTGGTTTAGTCGTTTAAGATTAAATGACTGTTTACATGCATGGTAGAGTGTATCAGATATGCATGTGAGTGATTGTACTGTCCGTAATTCGGGACGAGCCTTTTTAAGGAGGGGAAATGGGAGACCCGAGAGTTCCAATTTCTGGAAAATGCAAAACGTAATCGTTACAAAATCTGTAATTTCGGTTAAAAATCCAAAATTTATTCTCTAGATTCTGGATTTGATTTCACTATTTGAATCGCCTCGCAAAATCTAGCTAGCACGTCGACTCTCGAGACAAGAGGAGTTGACACGCTTTTCGAGGCATCGCACCGGGGTGCCATGAAACGATTTTCGACACGATGAGCCACATATAACACGTACTATGTGCCATAAGTGGTACGAAAGAGGTAAACGGCTTAAAATCTGACTGGGCCGGCGTAGCCGAACGTCAAAACCGGGAAAATGAGGCCATAATTGGTATTAATGGAAAGTTTAAATGACACTGTGCTGACAAATGTCCAATAGTGTCAGTTTCTTCAAAATTAAAAGGAGCAAAACGTGAAAAGAGGAATTGACAAAGGCTTCCGTGATTTTGAGCTTAGAGAGAGAATACCGACTTCTCTCTAAAAATATCGCACGATCCGACCACTGCAGCCTTCAGACAAGAAGGAAAAGCCGTCATGGAGAGGGTCATGTGGGTACTAGATTTAGGGAGTTTCAACCCGAGAGGTGGTTTTCCCTACTTGGTTTATTCCTCATGCAAGACTTCTTTTAACGTTGAGCTGAATGAGGTCGAGGGGGGGTCAATGCTTTGACCGCCCCAAATCTTGGGACCTAAATGTTGGAAATTTTTTTACCCATTTCTAGTGGTCCATAGCCAGTAATCAATGTTTGGGTTAGAAATTAAAAAATCAGAATAAATGATGCTTGATGTATGAGGTCGAAATGGCTGAAACCTGTTCACTAAGTGAACTGGTGATTGGTGATTTTTTCGGGAATAGTAACCGAGGGTTTCACTATTCCCGAGAATATCAGTGTCTACAAAATAAATTTTTGCAATTAATGTGTTTGGTCGAGTAATTCAAGTAGAATTGCTTGTGTTTGATCATTAGCCCATGTGAGCTAATTTTGATGTGATGAAATGCGAAATTACATAACATGATTATGTGATTTAATTTTTATGTGAATATATGTATGTTTATATATTTGCATATGATATGACTGCAATGGAATCGTATCACGCATCTATACGCACCTGGTTAATTCCTAGGATGATAGGAGTGAGTGCATGAGGTGAGTCTAGAGAAAATGGTTTCGGAGGGTTGTCTAAAACTAAAAATGATCGGAGGGTAGTCCATACTAAAGAAAAATATCAATCGTCGAAGATCTAATCTAATCGATATACATCTGAGTAGAGGTCCATAACAATATCAATCGTCTGAGACTCGCCCAATTGATATATATATACATCTATGGGCCATTCCACAAAATAAACATACAATTCATCCGAGGCTTAGGCGTGTGTGAGGGAGCTCTGTGAGGACTCGAGAGGTATGAGATGATCACAGATATTCTGCAGTGATCACGCATCGCTTGAATGCTGCTTATTTTGGAGCATTGCACTGCACTTAGGTGGAGATTCACTTAGTGGTGATTCCACATCGAAGACAATTTCACCCCGTCTATGATACTATTTTACAGGTATTGTGGAGCGTATGGGAGACTGGCTCGTCCTAGCAGGCCGAGCCAAGCAAGAAAAGTTCGGCCACATGATTTTATACTGTATTAGAATTCTAATTTTAATATATGTGTTGTATAAGAGCAAAACATTTGAACTCTAGAACTATTGGACATGGGGCTGATTCATAGGCTAGTATGTTTTATGGCATTACATTTATGGGCCTAAGCTTGGCCGTTTTTACTCATGTCAGATTGCATTGGACCTGTTTGGGGACAGTGTTGTATTCCTTGCAGAGCCTCCGTACAAAGGAGACTCCGCCTCCGAGTCATGGCGCCGGGTAACCCGACATCCACTTGTATTCCAGGGGTTGATCTGCAGCCAACTGGACTTCTACGTGGCCAATACAAGGACCCATGGTTCTATTTATATCTATGGTATCATTTCCTCCATCCTCTGAAACAACAAAAGAAAATTCATTAGTATTTCAAGAAAAACTTACCACATGGAATTAAATTATCTCAAATTTATATTGATGAGTTAAAATAAATTAAATTGTTTTTGAAGTAATAACTAAAAACAATAATAAATATAAATTAGTTTATATTTTCCTTCATTTTGTTCTCCTTCCACTTTTCCTCTATTTTTCCTTTCTAGCTAAACTGCTAAAGGGCAAATTTAACCAATGATAAAAAGAGTTTGAAATGAATTATTCAGCCTTTTGAACATAATGATAAAAAAAGTTTGTTGTATTATTTCTTTACCTTTAATTTTAACTTTGATGCCATGTTATGTTCGGCTCTCATTTGAATTGGTCATGGGAAGAATCCTCTAATAATTTATTTTTCTATGGATGAATTAGATTTTGTAGATGCATTTCAAGAAATATCCTCTACTATTTTGTAAAAATAATTTTGAAATAGAAGTGGTTCCTTTATTGTTATCTTCTAGTGGATGTTTGGTAGTAGGTAAGGATGGGATGTGGTTTGAAATGGGTGGGGGAGTGGTCCCGTGGAACAAAGACAAATTGATTCCTTATCTCTTTGTCAAGGAAACATAATGACACTTCCATGTGATTTTTGTTCAGAAGAAATTAAAATAAATGATAACTCTGGACACAAGCATGTAAAACCTTAAAATTTTAAATTTTAATCTTCGATAAAATGCACAAACTCAGAAGCACGAATACCTCCAAAGAAGCTGGTGATTTTTCATCTCGAATCGGCAAACGTGATCGCACTGTCAATCGTCTCACTAAATCTAATACCCAACACTTCACACTCGGTGATAATGCACTTTACGATTTCGGCAAGAACAAGATCTGAAATGACACACGACGAAACATTGTACCCACACATATGAAACCACGCCAGCGACATGGAAACTGATAGAGTGACACATACAAGCCATGTGTCACAACGCATTTGGCAAAGGCATGTATAGACACATGGCATGCCACAGGTCAACACAGATGGGCTTGAAGCCTATATATATGGGGCTCCAATTCAGTTCGTAGAGACAAGCAAGGGGGGGAGAAGGAGGAGGAAGGGAAAAGAGGAAGGGAGGAAAGGAGAAGAGAAAGGGAGGAAAAGAAAAGAAAAGGAAAGAAGAAAAGAGAATAAGAAAGGAGAGGAAAAGAGGAAAAAGAAAGAGAAAACATGAAATTACAAGAAGGGAAGGTGACTTGACGGCAAAGAACCTCGGAACTGCATACAAGAGTGAGTTCTCCTACTCTAGCCATTTTACCAGGCCGTGCAATGGCCCACAGTCTCGTTCTAAGCTCCTGAAAATTTGTATGCTGCGTGGGTTTGTTTGTGATTGTGCGATGATCAAAGACTGGTTTCATAAAGTTTTGAGAGACTGTCAAATGTAACATCAGGTTTCGGGACAAAGAAAACTCGAAGCAGAACGGCAAACCGGTGTGCCTAAATTTCCACACACTCGTGGAATCGCCGTGTCAACTTCGACTACTAACTTCTTCGTCCGAACTCGATTCACTGCTCTAAATCCCTACGGAAGCTCTGGAGTTCGTAATTTAATAAGATAAAGTGTTAGAAAATGTAAATGAACATTGGGTCAATGGATAGTTGAGTGAATGGCCCGCTCGTTTCAAGAACTTCGCTTAACCGATTTGTAACCGAAATGCTCGGGATTGCATGTATTCGAGTAAGAATCACGTATTGATGTTTTGTGGTATCTACAAAAGATGGACTTAACTAAGTCCAGATATTTCCGAGGCCAAGCATGCATTTGATTTACGGTCGAATGGCTAATGTGTAAGATGGTCATAAATTGAATAACATGTCAATATGTGAAATTATGTGATATATGTGCATAAAGATGGAAATAATTATATGTATCGGTTTTATGACCTGACATACTGCCTTAGCTCCTGAATAGGAATTGGTGGCATACTTGCCTACAATGGTTGGAATTATTTAATACATGCTTGAATGATGTGTTGACATGAATGAATTGAATAATAAAAGATGTAGCTGCGATGCGATAATGTGTGGGAATATTACCAAGGATCGATGTATGTTAAATATATGAAATGTTGTGTGTGTATTAGACATGAGTGTTCATAGCACACACACATAGTGTACAAATGTAGAATGTCCACGTAGAGTCTTCAGCACATTGGTCATGGGTTTGAGGCAAGGGCACAAATTGTATCAGACAAAAGGCAAAATAATTACATTAAATGAGAGTGTGTACATGGTACTAATTTGGCACTGCATTTGGTGTTGAATCGTGTGGGCTTGGGAATGGGACGAAGTCCAATTGAATTCCACAGTGCTAAACGAAATGTGTCGAAGGAGCAAGTAGTGATGACACCCCTTTAAAGAAAAGCCCAAAACCTCGGGTTAGATAGCTTATCCACCTATGAAAGCCCTAAAATGCCTGAGGGTGTGACCCGCTGCAGCACTCCCGGGCTCGTCGCCCAAAAAGACACGAAACGACAACAAATATCACATAGACTACAAGCCAGGAGACGGAGCTCTGACCGATCATTGATTCCCCATCGCACTCTGCATCAAGGTGGTGGGTCGAGGATAACCCGTACTGGGGCATGTAGAGTGTCGCCTCATACATGCATGTAGATTTTTTCCATGATGTGGACAACATGTAATGCATTTATCGGGTTGTCAGTTTGACTGTGAAATGATCATTTGCATGTGCACCTAGGCGGGAATAACCCTCAGAGATTTATCTCTAATAGCGCTAGCTCACCCCTTCGTGGGACCCCTTCGTGCACAGACAAGCATGCCATGGCGCCCCCAGAGGTCGGGATTATGAAGCTGGCCGACTGCGGTCCTTGATTCTTGTTTTTTGTATATATTAACGAACTAGCTTTTTAATATATGTTTTTAGATAAGAGTGATGTAATAACTCTCGATCTTACAACGTATTTGCTCAGAACTGCATACGAGTATGAATGATGGGTCCTACTGGGTCATTTCACTAGCACGGCCTCACGATATGAGACACATAAAGCTTCGTGAGGTTGACTGGTCAGCCCCAGGATTCGGGGTTTCACATCTGTATCGAGCATGTGTACACGAGTACCCTGGGCTCGAGGGACTCGGGCCAGCCATGGTCATTAAGGTAAGAGCATCACAAATTTGGTATAGCTTGGTGTCGGAGCTTAAGTTAGAATTACTGGGTGTCGGGAATATATCTGTGTCATAGTTTGGTATCAAGGTCTAAGTAGGAGGTAACCTAGTAGTCAACGGGACAGGATTAGATCTACAGCATGCATCAGGTGTTTCTTGTTTATGCTGATTGTGATAGTGTGTGATTGTGTGTACAACTTACGTGAATTATATACGTGGTAGGATGTATATAGGAAATGCGAACACTAGGGTTGAGAAACGTAACCTTAGGAGTTTGGGAAACGAAATGATGGTTCGGGATATTAAGTTTATTATTGGTCGGCATGTGCACTAATAGTTGGACACGAAATGATTCTAAACTATTTGTTTAACTTGTGTAGATGTGAATAGAGAGGGCGGGCGTAGAGGTCGTCCATGGGCGATAATTAGAGCCACCACAATTTTTATCAACGGGCCTTCATAGGGCCATGGGTCTTTGCGATAGCCCTTGGTGCCTGGTGATGCGACCTAAGAGGTCGGGGAGGTGCCAATAACTCGGGAGGTTGAGGCTGTCATCCTCAGAGCGTTCACGGGAGGAGGCCGGCCTGATGGTAGCCATCCATTGGTTAAATTGATTGAAGAGGATTCTCAGGGCTATGGAGTCACCTACGATGCACTACTCGAATTCTGTTGGCTTCATTCTACAGAGGGTGAGTCGAGATCAGTGGGAGATCGCGACTTCGATGACTTGGAGACTATGACATGGGATGATTTTCGCGAGACCTATTCATGGGAAATGCGCGAGAAGCCCACGCTAGACATGCGAAGGCGAGATTTCCTTGGGTGGGACGGGGACGATGGTATGCTTGAGTACATGGCCAGTTCACGAGTTGGCGCGTTTAGGATGATTATGTGGCGCTGTACTTAGTCGGGAAGTTTAAGGATGGGGTGAAATTGTCATCTGGGCCAAAATTGTAGGACATAACCTAAGATATAGACTCGTAAATTGGTCTGACCTTGATCATTGAGTGAGAGAATAACGGCTCGTAGCACTCAGGGATGCGGGTGCTAGTGATAAGAAGAGGGAGCCAGCCTTGCTAGGCTCGGGAAATAAGAATAGGACTTCTGTTCCATGAGAATTTCAGGGGCGGGGTCGCGTGCGGGGGCGAGGCGGGGTGGGTTACCGATCCCAGGCTAGACGGATGACATGTTTCCACGCCATCGGTAGGGACATGGGCGCGGGTGTCCGCGAATACGGGGTTTCGGGATCGGGGGGACACCTGATCCCGATCATCGGTGGGACATGGCAAAACTCGGTATGTTCCTCCTTACTGACACGGGCCGGAGCAGGTATCGGTTTCGGGTGCGACCACGAGCATCAGTGTTTCTGGCTATGCAAGGGGCAGAGTATGGGTCGAGGTCGAGAGCGGAGGTGTACGGGCGGGGACCGGGGACTAGGGGTCTTGTCTCGCCGTCTTACTCAGTGGCGGGGTAGCGGATCGATCCAGGTGATTCGAGTGCGTTTCTACTCTTTCGCCTGTGGGCAAGGGTGTTATTTGACTCAGGTGCATCGCATTCCTTTATTGCTACATCTTGTGTGAGAGTATTGGGCTTAGAGGTTGAGACTAGGCAGACCCTTTGCATGTGAGTTCTCCCCTAGGGAATGAGGCGAGAATTGATCAGATATGTCAGGGATGTGAGTTAGAAATCTCCGGGATTCTACTCACGGTGGACCTTCAGGTCATTGACATGTAGGGTTAGGAGTCATCCTCGAGGTTGGACTGGTCGCGGCACATCGGGTTGTCATAGATTGTGACATTATGAGGATTACCGCTACCAGGCGGTACTTGTGTTCTTGTTTTTCAGGGAATAAGAGCCGCGATGTTTTCACCCCATACTATGTACGATTCACGATGGCATAGGCAATTAACAGGTTGGCTAGCTAGCCTTACTGTGGAGGACGAGGTGAGACATGATATGAGTCTACCTCAAGTGGTTTGCGAGTATGAGGATGTTTTTCCGAAATAGCTACTGGGATTACCTCCACTGAGGGATGTAGACTTCCGCATTGAGTTGCATCCTGGTATGTTGCCCATTTCTATGACTCTGCATAGGATAGCCTCGGTTGAGTTGTAGGAGCTCAGGTCGAGATACGGAGTTACTGGGCAAGGGTTTCATTAGACTGAGCACTTCACCATGGGGCGCTCCGGTTCTATTTGCGAAGAAGAAGGATAAGACCCTTCGACTATGCATCGATTACAAACAGTTGAACAGGGTTACAATTAAGAATCGGTATCCGTGCAGGATTAATGACATTTGTCCGGTGAGGGGCGCGAGTCTACTCCAAGATAGACCTTCGCACTAGTTACCATCAGTTGAGAGTTAGGGAGGCAGACATCCCTAAAACAGCGTTCAGGACGCGGTATGGGCACTTTGAGTTTACGGTGATGCCCTTTGAATTAACGAATGCACCGGCAGCATTCATGAACCTCATGAATAGGGTGTTCCAACCTTATTTAGATCAAATTGTGGTGGTCTTTGTTGATGACATCCTGATCTACTCTCAGTCGGAGGTGGAGCATGAAGATCACTTGAGAATCGTACTATAGCTTTTGAGGGATCATCAATTGTATGCCAAGTTCGGTGAAGTCTGCGAGGTTTTGAGAAGCGCTGCGAGGCTTCTTAGGACACGTGGTGTCGGCCCGGGCGATGTCGATGGGCCTTAGGAAGGTTAAGGCAGTGATGAGTTAGGAGAGGCCGAAGTCATTCTTCGAGATTCGTAGTTTCTTGGGATTGGCGGGGTATTACAGGAGGTTTATAAAGGATTTCTCCCGGCTAGTAGTGCCTATGATGAGATTGACCCGGAAGGAGGTCAAGTTTGTGTGGGATGACTCATGTGAGAAGCGACGTTCGGGAATTGAAGAGGAGGCTTGCCCGGCTCCTATTCTAATAGTCGGAAGGGGACCAGGTACCGCAATGTCTTGTGATGCTTCGAAGGACGGACTAGAATGTGTTCGGATGCAGTCCGGGAAAGTTGTGGCTTATGGTTCTTGAGTTGATGAATCACGGCGAGTACGCATGACATAGTTAGCGGCCATAGTCTTTGCCACGAAGATTTAGCGCCACTGCCCGCCCATGAAAAGAAAGTTGCAGTTGAGGTGTTTAGACCCTGAAAGTCTAAAATACATCTTCCACGCGCAAAGACACCCGACATGAGGCGGCGTAGGTGGATGGAGTTTTGGAAGATTACGACTTCACTTTGCATTACCATCGGTAGGCAAATGTGGTGGCAATGCGGCTTAGCCCGAAGAGTCACGAAGTGCGCTGGTATAGCTTCCGGTGGCGGATGCTCGGGAGCCGGTGGGGCGGTTCGGTTCTGATGCGATGAGCAGGCTCAGGGTACCTTGGGAAGTTTGATGGCTACGTCGTCTCTACTGAGCAGAGTGATAGAGTTCCAGGGGCAGGACACATAACTAGTATCCATCAGGGACCGAGTACAGTCAGGTACAGCGGACGAAGGTTGGGCCATCCACATAGATGGTAGTCTTCGGTATAGGGGACAGGTTGTGGTCCCCCAGTCGACGAAATTGAGGGAGGAGATCCTCAGGGAGCTCCATTGCTCCCGATTCACTGTGCATCCAAGTGGCATGAAGATGTATCATGACTTCGTCACCAGTATTACTGGAGCGGGATGAAGAGGCATGTCGGGGATTTTGTCTGACGGTGTCTCACGTGCCAGCAGGTCAAGGCTGAGCACTAGAGGCCAGCAGGGCTACTCCAGCCATTGGAGATAGCGGAGTGGAAGTGGGAGCACATCACGATGGACTTTGTGACTCACTTGCCATGGACATCGCGGAAGCATGATGCGGTGTGGGTTATAGTGGACCGACTCACCAAGTCGGCACGATTTCACTACGAGTACGTCGCGGATGACCTTCCTGCGAAGGAATTGCGGGTTATATCACGGAGATAGTACGGTTGCATGGAGTGCCAGTCTCCATAGTATCGAATCGAGATCCTCGGTTTACGACTCAATCTTGGAAGAGTTTCCAGAAGGCCATGGGGACACAGCTATCGATGAGTACCGCTT